>CM017797.1:84942836-85542836 GCA_008086715.1 Sitobion miscanthi | reverse complement strand
ATTTTTTGCGGGTGCTTAAGTAGGCCCAACCCGAGAAGGTGCTCGAACAGGGATTTTGAGATTTACGATGCAAATTTTGTTAATATATGGAGAAATAATTAGTAAAAATTAGTATTTATTTATTATTGGTTTCTATTGGTTATTCGGGCAGATGAGGTACAAGCTATATTCAAATCGAATTTTCGCACATGATCTACAAGAGTGGCTGAGTTGCACTTACTGCAGCAAGTTACATCCAAAAGAAGTGTCACAATTTTTCACATTTTTTTTAATAGTTGTCATTTTTATACGGGCATTGAAGTGCGCGGGATCAACTGGTATATTATAATATAATAAACTATTATATTTTCAAATATATTTTCGTGCTGTAAAATCATTTTATATTTTTACAATATACTAAAACTTTGATTATAATTATTTAAATTTTAAACCCTCCATATCCATGCATTATGAAGTAAATATTTAAAGGTTTAATACATTTGTATATGACATGTACTTTCACTATTGTTTTTAATATAACGAAGCACCACATTTTCTTGTATAATCGATTTCGACTTTCGTATTTACAATACTGCAAGTGTGGTGTAAAAGTATTATAATGACGACTATTCGTGCATGCATAAATTACGATCCAATACTTATATTATATAATTATACAAATTGCATTTGTACGTTTATTCAAACATTGAAATAAATTAATTTGTAAATAAATAATTTTAAAAGAAGATATCGTAATATACCGTATTTTTTTTTTTTTTGTATATCGCAAGTCAAACTAAAAGTTAATAAAAAACTTACGAATCACAATTTAAATAGATTGTTGGTATGGTTCCCCGAAAATGAACGTTTCATCACTGGGTGCGTATAATAGTCTTTACCGTTTTGTTATTGTTATGACGAAATGTATTTAAACGAAAAACGAAAATCTAGGACGTATTACACTGAACTCATTTGTTTCGGTCCGATGATCATCCTGGACCCGAATTGTTTTTAATCATTATTTATTGTTTATACGAATGTACACAACGTGATATAGTTTTTTCCCGGCTCCCGCGTGCGTTGAGAAACACCAAACTCTTCAAAATTTCCACGAAAAACTATAATAACTTAGTGATATTATAATGCTACTATTATAAATAATTATTTAATTATAAAACAAATTAATGAATCGATGAACTTTAACTACGAAGATACATTTGTATATCAATGTTGGACACAAACTTTGCACAAAGAAGACAATGATTAACAATAGTATAAGAGTAATAATAATTAATAACTGTACGTATAATATTAAAGTGTATAGTATATAAGTATACATTGCAGTCGGTAGATTAACAATAAATCCAAACTTAAAGGATACCAATAAATTCCAAATAATACGTTTTTCATATAGTAAAATATTACTTAATATTATTTAGGTACTATTTAATATAGTAAAAAAAAATAAAAAATCGGGTAAGTGGATGTCGCTCTTCTGTACAGTAGGTTACAAGTGGGTCAATGTATAATGGATTGTATTAAACTTGAATTCAATGGCATAATATATTAATATCATTGCATAAGAAAAACATTCTGAGCGGAGACGGTTTGTCAGTTTGGATATTTTGTATTGTTATTATTTATTATAGCTTATAAGTTGAATTAATATTAGAATATTATTATTTTTTATTCGTTTTTATGGTGATAAACAAAGCGTTAGAAATTAAAATCCTCTCTTTAGCGGTTTTTCGTAATTTGTCGGTGGTTTTTCCCGTGGCATTAAATAACTATTGTGAAAATAAAAAAATACCTTTCTAAAGATCAAATTTGCTAAAAGATAGGATACTATACTATATGTTCAAATCGAAGCACTCCTTCTGGTAGAAATTTTGTATACAGGATGAAAAATAAAAAAATAAACACCATTGTAAAACCACTAAGAATCTAAAATAAATAAATATTATTAGTAAAATAAATGTATAATATGTTATTATTTATTTTATTCTCTATAGACTATAGTCTATAATAAATAGTACCATCATTTCTTGTCAAAAATTATTTCAGGTTATGTTTCGTATGAATTTCTAAGTTGAAATTAACTTATTGGAAATACAATTAATAAGTATCAACAAATGGTAATCACAAAACCAGTGTTAAAAATAGACTATAATTTTATTATTTTCAAAGACTGACATTATTCGAAAACTATATACCTATTACCTATTGTACCTAATGGGTAATACTGAGATCCGTGTTAAATGGTGTGTACTGTATACTTTATAATGAATCGTAATATTATATATTAGTATAATAACAAATTATAAATATTAAACTGCTATACTTACTAATTGCAATAATTTTATTTTTTTTTTGCGACGAAAAATATCAATGAAATACTATATAAACAACATTAAACACTACCTATATGGTTTAGAGTTGTTAAAAAATTAAGAGTCGTCATACAAAAAATAACTTTTTTTAACTTAATAAAATTAAAACAAATGTATATTAACTTTTAACTTAACTAAGTTAACCAACAATTAAATTCACTACAACTTTTTTTGATTAACTCGTATTAACCTAACCTATCTGAGTTAATATAATCACTCGTCAGACTAAATAGTCTAATAGCTAGACTCTATAGTTGTTCCTTTTCCGGAATAAATTGTTTATCAGGTAAACGTCCTATATTATTTGAAATATAATATTTTCCACAGTTATTACTTAATCCTAAAAGTACACTTCTGTCAGATTCTTTATTTTTATAATAAATATTGAATTGTATTCTTAGTTCTTGTTTCATTCAATCTTAACTTTTGTCCAGATATTTTTGTTCAAAAAATAATCAAAAACACTTAAAAATTCTATCTAATTAAGCGTATGTATAAATTATAACATACTTATACATTATAAATAAAATTTTCAAGGAGTTTGGTTATGAAATATTATATGATTTTATCCCTTGAAAGTTATACCCGTTAATACATTTTAATAGTATGTACTATGTAACCACTCAGAGAAATACATATCACAACACTTTTTACATTGAGGATTTATTTTTCAACACAAATAAATATACACTTAAAGTTAAAACACGACGTATGTTTGCCGAAATTGGTGTTCTCGGCAATCTACTAGGTACTTAATGTACGTTACGATAATATACCTTCACATCATCCAAGAAATGTGAAGTAAATAAATAAAGGTGAATTGGTCCTAAATATATACACACACAATATATATGGCCACATGGGTCAGGTCCATGATATCGCTATAATCACTAGGTATAATATTATCATGCCGTCCTTGGCTTTTTGTAAGGTGGTACGTTGTTCTCGTGTGCATATGCACTCCACGTCTGCTTGACCATATCCGATCCCTTCTCGGCTACCATTATGACTGGCGCCATGGGATTGCAGTTGGGCCCGGTGGGGAACACAGACGCGTCCATCACCCTCAAGTTGGCCACACCGAGTACCCGGAGCTCCGGGTCGACCACCGTCTCCGGATCGTCGATTGGTCCCATCTTGCAAGTTCCCGAATGGTGGTTCTCGGGTTTCGTGTCGGTGACCACCACGCACGCCCAGTACGCGTCCGTGCCGTACACGTGTTGCGCGCATCCCTGATATGGCGTAGTGTCCGGTTGCATGTCCCACTTCCTCAACGCCCGCGTGTCCATCAGTGCCAACACGACCCGTATGCTTTCCACCATGGCCAGAACGTCCCGTGGGTCTTGGAAGTAATTGGGCTGGATGATCGGGTCATCCAACGGGTTGCCGGTCCGCAGAGCGATGTAGCCCTTGCTCCTTGTCAACAGGTACGTTGGTCTAGCCCACACGTACGCCCTCGAACCCTCGTACTTGCGGTACGCCGGACCATCCGGATCCACGGGAATCTTGTCACAGTTGGGTGCCAGACCATCGAAGTACACCTGTGCATCGGGTACCTAACATACGAAAGTATATATTTTATTGACCATTATACGACACCCATCTAAATTATATCAAAAACTATAGATTAAATTGTCGATCGTCAAATTGGTTTTATGTAGTGATGCACACGCTGGAATGTTGACAATCGATCACCGCGAGTTACTCGTTGCCACTCTTACAAACCAATTATACCTAAAAAATTATTGCTCACCCCGTTGACCGAGTATGAGGTGGTCAAAAATCCTGTGGTCTGCGTGAGTCCCGTGCTGGCCAGTGGGCCGGTGCGCGTGGCCAAGAACTCTGACACCGCGTCCATGGTCAGGTAGTGGGCCTCCTCTGACGCGTTCACTGTGGCAGCGACGCTGACAGACACATGGTGCTGCAGGTTCCGACCAACCGGTAGATCCTGGAAAACAGTGACACCAGCCCGGAGCAGTTCCTCAGCCGGTCCAATGCCGGACACCAGGAGCAAGTGCGCGGAACCGACCACACCCGCCGACAGGATCACTTCCTTACGGGCGCGCACCATGTGCTCACCGTACTGGTCCACGTACTTGACACCCTGCACGCGGTTGTTTAGCTTGTTCAACACCAACCCGGTAACTCGGCTGTTGATTTTCACGAACAGGTTGGGCCTGTCGTGGGCAGGCCGCAGGTACGCTCGCGAAGTGCTCATCCGCAGACCGCCGTGCACCATCACCTGAGCTATGGAGAATCCTGCGGACAACCCAAAACGATAGATTAATCTCACAATCGTGTAAAAAAAAAAGCATATTTTAATATTATCCCAGCTATAGTAACATCATGATGTAACACTAATAAAAAGTAACAACCTACGTATTAACATTTTCTTACTAAAAAATCCTTAGTATTCGGAATGAGTGATTTGACTATAGCGATATTTTTCAAAATAGGATTGTATATTATATAATATTATATATATATATATTATATTTGGCATCACATTTTTACATTCTCTCAGCACAATACGCATTACGCACAATAGCGTATTATATAGGTACGACTATATGAACTACCAGTGTATATTACCGTGTCGGATTTGTTTGAAAACGTATAAAAAAATAAACCCAATGTTCAACTATACACAACGCGTTGCTATTCAGTGCACCACCGCTGGCTAAATATATATATTTTCATCGATAATAGCTGTGCCTATAGTGTGAAATTCTGTGATGAAATCAACCAATAAACTGTTTATAATAATACATCATAATATTCTACGAATGTATATCACAGGTGTTACTTAAATGTCTTGTCAAAAACTATTAGTGCCCCGTTAGCCGCAGACTGTATAAGTAGAGGTAGAACTATTTAAGTACAGACAACTCAGTTACATAGGTACGTGTATTAAATGTATTCACTTCTTCTGGCGCGATAATAACAAACGGGACAAATACTAAGACGTCTCATACTATGAAGTACCTATAGGTATTTAACTATTTTCCACCAAACTATGACTGCACGTACATTTAAGAATTTCTAATGAGAATTCATCACTACGTATATTATATTTCATAACCACTATAATAAGTACCAAAAACACAATCAAAATATTCTCGCTATACCATATTGTAATAAAATATGTGAAAATGTTACCAAATATCAATTTTTAATTAATTAAAAATAATCCAATATATTGAGTTTTTTATTTCCAGGCCGGTCGGTTGTTCCTCTCCCATAATATCTAAGTACGATAAAGTCTCCCTCCCAACAAAATATACTGATTTAATTGAATTAATAAAATAAATAATACATTTTTTTATAAATTAATAAAATGTAATGCTAACCATTATACTAATTACTATAATATAGTCTAAGACTCATAGGTATTAGATTAAGTTATATATTTAATAACGCCAATTTATATAAATATTCATATCGTTGAAGCTAGTAAACATGATATATTTCAAATTATATGTGCTAAATAAGTAACAACCCTACTCCCTACACCACCTACGTATTTCTATCGGGAATTATTATATAAATTCGTGTCGCCATTTGCAAATTGCAACTTAAATATCTAAATTGAACACTCCAGCTATAGTTAAGAATCTTGAACGTTCGCATATTCATGTGCTGAAATAAAAGAAATAGATTCAAATTATAGCTATTATAATAAATTTTTGGTACGAGAGAAATTGGCGCTTTAGGACATTTAACATTTATATTTCGATTCATTATAATGCTCAGAAATGAATATACCTAATTCTATTATTTTATCTTGTATGTATTAACATTAATTATTTGCAATTGATTTACTAAATATTGGTGTTGGTTTAGAACGAATCGAAGTTAGCCCCCCCCCCCCAAAAAAAAAAACCTATTTATTGATTTGCAACTTAGCACTTGATTTTAAAATTCTAAAAATCAATTTGCAATTATTTACGAATAATTTGCTAAATATTTACGCTAGTTTGGATAATTTTTATTAAGGTGGAGAGGGGGGGAGGGGGTTATTGGGTTAACTTCATGTCAATTGGCTACAAATTTATTTTGAAGTATACAATTTTTTTATTTCTTTGATGAATTTGCCATAGTAAGTAGTTGTAACTTGTAACATTATAATTTAATACGAAATTATATTTTAAACTCATCAATATAATTTTAAAATGTTAAGTTATTCTATTCAAGATTGCACTGTGTATTAGTGTGACAGTGTTAGTATTATATACGAATTTGAATAGTTTTGCATTATATGAACATGCATTTTTTAATGGTTCAGACAAACTTCGAAATAACCCAATTTTCACCTGACAATCTCAATTATTAGAATTTAAAATATTTAAATAAAATGGCAATGCAACGAAAATCATAAACCCGTTTTGAATATATCACTATATAGGACAGGTATAATACTGTCGTCTATGGACACAATTCCAAAGATTATACCTACACGTATTTCTCCGTCCTGGCTAGACGTACCGTTATTAATTAGCGATTCACATATAAATTATATATAAACGTATATAAACTTGAATGTATAATAAAAATAAAGCACTGTATATCTCGACAAACTACTTTTTATAATACTTTCATTAAACGTTTTTTTATTAATATTATAATAAATTGTAATTTACAGATTAGAATATAATGCTTATTTTATTTGAACATTATTTTTTAAATATTAATAAAGACCAACAAAGTATTTCTCCTAAAATGTGTATAGTTATATAATACATAGTATGTATTATATCCTCATAGCACGAAGATGATCATTTAACGGAAACACAATGATTAGAGTTTTGGTAGTTGGGGTGCGGCGTACAAATTCCGACAGTGTACTTTATTATTAACCATATAACATGGCATTGAATTTGGGGAAATCAGGTTTTACACCATTTGGACTACAGCAAGGCATCACGAGCACGTACAAAATAATCGATGACCATAAACACTATTTGGGCTTATTTCAAAATTATAATAATACCAATAAGGACTACCCCTCCCCCCAACACACGCGCGCACACATGCACACACACATGCAGACTATATTATTACATAGAAACGTAGTCATTACAAAACTTTAAATTTTTCCGAAATAATATATTCAAAAACCCACAACTCTGTAATGATATCGTTTTTACTTAATATAATATTTAAACCTTGACGTACGTCTCCCTAATATATATACAGAAAACGTGGTAGGTAGTCACTATTACAATGTTGTACGTACCTGTTTGATTGTGTCCGTTGAGGTCACCTGTCCTGTAGCCTAGCTCAATGCCGGCCTGCACGATGGACTCTGCCATCTCGGATGGTGAGCGAACCGCTGAACGGACACGGGACCGTCGAACCCGTGGTACTCGGGCTCCACCATGTCGGTGTCCATGTTGCGCTCGGACTTCTTGAAGTACGGCAGCACGTCGTCGTAGCCCCAGCCCACTGCCCCCGATTCGCGCCACCCGTCGTACACACGCGGGTGGCCCCTCGAGTACATCATACCCGTCATGGCCCCCGTGCCACCCAACATCTTGCCCCTGGGCCACGCGCATATTCCTCCCGCGCCCAGGCACGCGTTACCCTGTGGCTCGGTCAGGTACCGCCAGTCCAGATCGGTGCCCATCGCGGCCGACGCGAACGCCGGCACCGACGTGGCCGACGGCTCCTCGGGCCCGGCCTCCAGCAGTCCCACCGTCCAGCCGGCCACCTCGCTCAGCCGGGACGCTACCACGGAACCGGCCACGCCACCGCCGACCACCACGAAGTCCAGTTCCTCCGGGTACACTGGACCGGCCGGGAACTGCCGGCGCCCGTTGGCCCGACGACACGGGTCCGTCACCGAGCACTGTGATCGGATCACTAGGTCCACCAAAGACATGAAGAACGCCAGGCCGCCTGTGTTTCCACACGAACCGGACAGGAACGACGAGTCGGACCACGAGCATTCGCAACTTCCGCCGGAAGACGTCATGATCGGCAGTCCTGAGAGTGATGTGTAATTTATTATAATAACTGTGTTATGACTTGTGCGTGTGGCACCAATTTGAATTTAAAAAACCGATATTTACGCACAAACGCGGATGCGGATTGTAGCACACGCTCGGACGCGGGACGCGTATGTCGTGATTTAGGTGCCAGTGCTGTAGTATAGCAGCGAAACGAGTCGAGTTGCGACGACGATCCGAATATAATTATCCGGCGCAGTCATTTCAGCCGTAACCGAAGGCTCCGAACATTTATTCTACACTGAACTCGATATCTGGTCTTGAAAAATATATTAATCGATTGAAAATATAATATATCGACTTGGCGCTTAGATGTCCCGTGGCCAATCAACTTTCTCTATTGTTTCAAGCCCAGTAGTGTAGTGTTATAATGATAATAATCTGCAGAGTGGGTATATAAGAAAGTAAAAACGCATAAGGAGAAAAACAGTTTTTTTTTTTACTTTCGGATATCCCAGTCGAACGACTAACTAGTTGTCTAGAAACCAGTTTTGAGCAAATGTATGAAAAATAGGCTTTTAAAAAAAGTATGAGGCGTGATCACGGAACCCCCAAAAAATTCAATTCGATCAGTGTGAATCTTCGTGGTACCATTTGTAAAATTTATGCATAATAACATTCTCAAATACCGCTTTAAAATTAACATATGTGTAGAATGTATTTATTATTATAATATCATAGCATACATATTATACTCATATAATCCCCACATAATACAGTACTGATTTTATTATACATATTTACTTATAAAGTTACAAAACATTTATAATACTTGACTTTTTTTAATAAATATAATATTTTTAATTATTATTACAAATAAATAACAAATAGTTTACACACTTGAAACCAAACTATTAACAGTTTATAATAATACTTATAAGTTATAAGATGTTATGGTATTTATAATATAAAATAATAATTTACTAAAATTAATTTTTAAATCATCCCTGACGATGTCAGTGTCTGAGCTAAATAATTACATTAATAAAAAATATGAGCAATTGAAAATTGTATACGATTTACAGATGTTGTACATTTTATGTTATCATATACATCTTAATAATTATCATGTTTTAATTAGTAAAAATGTATTTTTATTTATTAATGTAACTGAGCAATACAAATTTCATCCGTATTAATAGAAAGGTACCAAAGGGGCCCGTTAGGGGGTGCATGGGGGTGACAAATCACCGTTCCTAGACAAATGTGAAACGATAGTAATTTTTTTAATTGTAAATAATAAACTTATTCATGTGTACATCGTTTATCTACGTCATATATCTATTTTCTGTTATTTGAAAAAGCAATTTTGTTGGTTCTTAGTTTTTTATGATATTTTCACCCCCCTAGATTCTGATTGATAGACGGTTACTGGTTAGATATAGGTACAAAAAATATAAATATCGATTTAAATTCAATGTTTATAAATATATTTATCAAACAGGATGACCCGATATTCAGAAATTGTTGAACAACGGCTTACCACCATTTTCTGACTGTCTTCTTAATATACCGTGTCTTAAGTTTTTGCGTGTGTCCGGCCCAATCTTGCTTGATCATGTCAGACGCCTTTTCCGCGATCATAATCGTTGGCGCGTTGGTGTTTCCGTTAACTATCGTAGGCATTATAGACGCGTCAACAACCCTTAAGCCCCTGATGCCCCTCACCCTCAACCGCTCATCCACCACGGCATACTCGTCGTCCACCGGACCCATCTTACACGTGCCAACTGGGTGGTAAATTGTCATCGTGTAATGACGGGCCTGGCATTCCCAGTATTCGTCGGACAAAAACTCGTAACACTCACACCCCGGCGTAGGGATGTTATGTAAAGTGGTGTTGATCTTGCTCATGGCCACTGTACGGCTGATGGCATATCCAATTTTGGCACCCTCTACCATGGTTCTGACGTCCCGTGGGTCACTGAAATAGTTTGGCACGATTTTTGGCGCCGCGTACGGGTTGGAACTTGTGATCTCTATGTAGCCTCGGCTGTGCGGTCTCAGCACCAACGGTGCTATCGTGAATGCGTCTCGGTATAGTATAGGTTCAAAAACTTGATCGTAGTACTCATCGGTGATACCCACATCTCGTTTGTTCAATAGACCACCATCGTCGTTGTCTCCGGCCGTTGCCATAAACAGCTGAACGTCTGGCCAGTCAAAATCATCGTTATAGCTGTAACGGGAAAAATATAATATAAAATAATAATAGCTTTTTATCATTAATTCTCAAACCGAAAGCTCGCTCACCGCGTGTTTACAAAACCCATGGCTTCGCCAAGTGGTATCCTGTAGAGTGGCCCCATTTTGTCCCGGAAGAATTGGATGAATGAGTTGAGCGTCAACACTCTCGGCAAGACTATGCCTAGACCGAGGGGGTTGGATTCATCGGGTGAATCGAACAAATATGTGACCCCTCCCATCGCAATGTGGTCTTGCAGGTTCTGCCCCACACCGGGTATGTGTTTGGTGATTTCGACACCGGCCTTACGTATCTTATCGGCAGGCCCTATACCGGATAACATCAACAGGTGGGGCGAATTAATTGCACCCGCCGACAGTACCACTTCTTTTTCGGCTCTCACCAGCGTCGGTTTTGTCCCCAGTTTGGATATCAGCACGCCCGTGGCTCGGTCGTTTTCGATCACGATTTTTAAAACATGCGTATGTAAGCTGATGTGAAGGTTTGGACGGTTTTTGATTGGCCTCAAAAACGCTTTGGCCGTACTGCACCTCAACCCGTCTCTTAGAGTTCCTAAAATCATAAGTGTCGCCTATTTTACAAATCATCTTGTCAGTTGTCGTATATTCTGGTCAAAGCATTTTAATGTGAAAATTAAAATCGATATGAGTAATAATAAATATCGAAAATATACAATACATTTTTTGTTTGGTACCTACCGCATATAGTTATATATTATATTATAATAGTACCTTGAGATCGCGTAAATCCTGTCTGACTGTGACCGTTTATATCAACTTCATCATAACCGAATTCCCTGGCGGCCTCCAAAAAATTGTGCACGATCGGTGAGTGTGACCGGAAATGCTCCACGCTCAGGTATCCACCTGTGCCATGGTACTCGGAATCCACAAGCTCCGGTATCCTCATGTCCTGGGACTTGATGAAGTACGGCAACACGTCCTCGTAACTCCAGCCCTCATTGCCGGCGTCTTGCCATGCGTCGTAGTCCTTCCGGTTGCCCCTGACATAGAACATGGCATTCAGGACACTGCTGCCCCCAATGACTTTGCCTCGGGGCCAGCTAGATTGGTTCCCGTTGAATCCCAAGCAAGACGAATCACTGGGTTCTGTTTTGTACTGCCAATCAACAGACGTGCGCTGGAGGGAAGGATACAGCAATGGTATGTCTGACAATGCTGGTTCGTCAATTCCGGCCTCTATTAATAGAACCTAACAAACAAGAACGATTGTTGTTACTTGTTAATTGTTATAGTATTCGTTTACTTTCTAGATACCTTTTTTTTCATTACCTACGATCGATTCATATATCGCATATATATGCAACTATATACAGTGTTTAATTGTAGTATTTTAAATTGTATTTTTACCAATTACAAATTGTATACGATTATTGTTTCAATAATAATTTAATGCATTGGTATTAAAACAATATAATAAGTACGATGGTTTTAGAATTTTTCTATTTTTCTAATTTTCTGTATTTCTTTTTACAAGAAATAAAAATACAATATTTCATTGCCTTATCATTTAACATAATTTTTATTTGTGCATATTAAATTATTATAACTAATAATAATAAAACCAAGAATTATTATTATGTCATACATTTATATCACTAATTTTTATCATTGCTCAGTATGAAAGAGTAATGTCTACGAACCGAATAAATTCACTATAAATAATTAACAATATAGCAAATTTCAAAAATTACATAATATACCTAACCATTAATGAAAAGAATAAATTCAATAAAAATATGTTCTACCTTTACCTAATGTTGTTTAAATGTAGATTAAATAGAGATTAAATATAGATTTAAATGTAGATTATAGAGTTCAATTGTATGGGGCATCTCAACAAAATCAAATAATAATATTGAACACCTGAAATTGTATTTAAATTCAAGCTTCAAGATATTGCTTGGTCTTGGTGTCTACCTATCCTTATTATATTTTTACAAAAAACAACTTTTAAGAATCATACCGGCTGATAAGTAATACAAAATATAAATTTAAACAAAAAGTAATACATTAAATATGATATTGACATATTGCAATATAAAAATAAAATCATATACGTCATAGTTGTACATGTAACGATAGGTTAGTATAAAATATAACTTTTTTATTATATAATATACTTAATATCTTAAAGAAACTCTAAATCCTACTTCAAAATCACATTGAACAATCACATCATACAATGTTTAAAAAGATAGGTACGCGTTGACATTTGACACTAGGTATATAATATACACTACCTATATCAGGTATAATAGGATTCGGGTTCCATTTTGTGATTGTGGTGTTTCGTTCGACCATTCTTATCACTAGAAAAATATTTTATTCATTCGATAACCATATTGTAAATATAAACATAAGTATTATTTATTATAATAATATGTACCTATATACCCTACACGAAACTGATTGCGATGGTGTCACCTAACAGTTTACCAGTTTCGTCATAATATAATTACAACTATACATGGCAGGTTACAATATTAAAATATCATAAGTTATAACTTATAACTTATAGTTTATACAACAATATTATACAGTTATTTTAGTATTTATCGCGCTTTTTTGATATTCATCGAACCTATTGTAATTTGTTACAGTAGTCACTGATCAGTAATATATTTTAAGTCGCTACTGCCTTGCTGGTTAATCACTTCCTTTTAAGTTGAACAGTTTTTTCATCCCACCTCCCTTCACATATTCAAGTTTTTTATAACTGCATCAAATTTACTTATGATTTTCAATTTTACAGAATGTACATTTTCATTTCTATTTAATTATTTAATAAAAAAAAAAATTTACCCAACCATTTCAAAACTATTTTGACACCGGTTATAATAATAGATGTCATAGCGAGAATTCAATTTTAATTTTTTTGTGTTTGTTGGCCATCACATGTGCTCTCATTAATCCTTAATTAAGATTATCGTTTTAAAGATGCTTAAACAATGTTACCTAACATGACAGATTTTTACACGCAATCAGTTATTATAATTATTTAAAATTGTTTGGTCTTTTATTGAAGAACTTTTTTGCTCAAACAACAACAGCATTCAATCGTTACGATATTATGATTATGAAGATTCGTTATAATATTATTTCATTACCGTCCAGTTGGCGTTCTCGGACAGGCGATTGGCCATGACGGAACCAGCGGAACCGCCGCCGATCACCACGAAGTCGTACTTGTCCCTGATCTCGGCGATCCGGCGGTCCGTCAGCCGGTGATCGACGTCCTCGATGTCGGGCCGGAAGAACAGTATGGCCACGCGGATGAGCATTATGTAGCTGACGCTGGGCCCGTACGACATAGCGATTCGGGCGGCCAGCCTGGCCGTGAACGGGTTAGGCGCCATGCGCGACGGCGGCGACCGATAAATGGACACTGCCGGTGGCGAACGCGCCGGCTCGCGCGTGTCCCGCGGCCCGCACAGGAATCAGGACGCACGCACAAGCACACGTACACGCACACGTGAAATTCGGACGACGATGACAAACGAAATTATTTGCAATAATTCGACAGCGATGTGCACACGACCGACGGACCGATAATGACATTATTGCAACGACCGTCGTCAAAATACCTATGTAACAATATGTATACCTACCGGAACGATGCGGTATTATTGTTATTTTTTTTTTTTTGCAGGTCTGTACTTCACGTCACCTCCAGTCATGTGACAAAAATAATAATAATAATAATTATATTATACCTATCAACAAAATGTTTTTACACTCCATCCAGTGGATGTTAATTGTTTTTTTCGTATCCACACTCTGACACTCATATAATATTATTATGCTGCACGAATTACACGCAATGATATAACGCAGAATGGCATATATTTATTAAATATTTCATGTATTTTTTATTTTTCTGCGACCCCACAGAACCCTTGAGCATTAAATTCAGTATTCCGATACCCAACGCAACCGTCATTATTTTATGTCTGTACAATATAGTCCGGAGAGGGTTTTAATCTTTGGGCTATTAGTGATCATTATGGATCACGTCATAGTGCTCAAAAAAATTTTTTATCAAGACCTGGTGGGTATCCATCACGTCACCCCGGTAACTATAGATGGATTAAATTACTAGACCCATAACTTAAGATCTATAAATTATATAACATTTGATGTAAAACATTTTTAGTTTTAACTCTGATTGTGATACTTATTATTGAGACTACTGTGACTTGTACTTATGATAATGATTAATAATTATAACTAGATACCTATATGGTATGTGTTTTGTTAATACGCCACACGAAATAAATAAATCAATTAGTAAGCTCTAAAATACAAAATCAAAATCAAAATGTTTGATTTTGAATATCAATATCTCAAGTGTGTATTATAGATACCTATATCTTGAATGACTTGAATCCATCTATCTTTTTTGGATTTTGTAACAAATTTTATCCGAACTATTATATTATTATAAATCAAGTGATATTGTTTTGTCGTATGTTTAAGATAGATTTGACTCCCAAAACTCGTCCTACCACTACCATCTTCTTTATGTACGTAAACGTATTTAACTATAGGCTCAAAGTTATTAAAAACTTTATTATTATAGGTATTGTAAATTTTTCAAATAATTATCAAATTCAGTGTTGGTCGTCAATTTAAAAAAAAAATGTATATATGTTCTTATAATTTAGTGCACGTGGATATTGCATATAGTACATACGTTGAACCGTGGAGAAACGACGTTAGAATCGATACTTTGATGGTTATATTTGTTGTATGCAGAGTCTGATCGAATGGAACAAATTTAATAACCATATACCTAAGTGTGTAATAATAGATAAGTAGGTAGCTATATAACAAGACAACAGGTGTCCAATAACACGAGTTATATAAGATTTTATTTTTCGTGTAAAATAAACAATATTACAGACTGTAACATTTTATCGATTATAACTTCGTATTTTATATTGAATTACTTACCGTAATGACTGTGAGTCAAAAACATATATTACTATAGTAGGTACGTTGAAGTGTTATTAAAAATTTGATAGCATGAATCGCAATAAAACAAAAACAGAAAAAATATGTCATAATATTACACAAAACAAAATATTTTTCTACAAATTCCTGAGCGATTTTGTTGTGTAATCATAACCAAAGCTATAGTTAAATATTTTCCATATAAATTATAAATATAATATAAGCATAAACACTTTATGCAATTCGATTCGTTATACTATAAAGACATAAAGTATAAGCAAACGATTAAAAGAAATTTGCTCAATTTACATTATAGTCTATAGGTAACTAAATACATGAAATAAGTTATGAGTTTATGACATATTGTACATGTACCTACTACCTATACAATCTATATAATAATATTATTTTATAAAATATAACACATAATATTATATTATAATAAATATAGTCTATAATATTTATAATCGAATACTACGTGTGCTACTAAAATCAAAATAGTGTCATCGAAATCAAATATTTATGACATTGTGATGAAATGTTAAAACAGATAACTTAAGAAGTAGATATATTACGCGAAGTTCTCAGTATTCACTTTTTACAGTCGAAAATATTTTTTAGACTTTATACTACAATTTTATTTTATTTTATATTAAATATCTTATAACTTATATTATAAATTAATAAGGTTGACTCGGCGTTGCTATCTTCTTGAAATCAAATAACATTGAAATTAAACTACCTCAAACATAGTAAATAATATTAGTTACAAAAATAAATAACCATCTGATCTCGTGAAATTAATTTTAATGGGAAATAATAATAGTTTACACTTTACACAATGGGAAAAGTATAAATCAACTAACTAGGTACAAATCAATAAATCATATATTTTAATACTTATACTAATATTTTTGTTTTATTACAAATAATTAAAATGCAATAGGATCATTGGTAAAAACCTATATACATAGACGGCACTTGGCTCTAATTGTTGGGTAGGGAGACTAGGGGGGCAACAATTAATCACAATTTACTGATCCAATAAGTTTGCCTTCTCAATATTGTTTCTGGAAGTGCAACTGCCCTCTCGTAACCCCCCCCCCCCCCGCCCAAATCTAACCTATGCTTATATAACAAATTGATAACAGCAAACGACAAAATTACAAACGTAGCACGCTGCTTGATATTTTCTACTTCGAAGAAAATGTATGAGTCATAAACAATATAAATATATATTAATAAGTAACCATTAATTGTATATATACCTACCTAGACACCTAGTGGGAATTAGGTAATTTTTACATTTTACTCGTTTCTATGGTGAATAATTGGTGGTAATAATAAACAAAGCATTACGCAAAATCGGTTAGAAAATATAAATATCTGTTGTACCCAACCCGAAGACATATTATTAATGTTAAAAAAAAAATGCAAAAATGCTTACTTACGTATTTTTGTTTTACACTGTCAATTATTTCATAATACCTATATTTTTGTCTATTATACATTTCTTTAACCATTTATTCTGCTACATTTTCTGTATACCAATACCTATTTAAAATTAAATTACAATAAAAACTTAATTTGTGATTATATCTAAATTAAATTAAATGAAAATAATTTTGTGTACAAGGTAGGTATCTAATTAAATTGGTATACAAACGAAAATATTGATTAGAAAAAACTATTTTCGTCTGAAGTCAGAAAAATTGCTTAGCCAGCAGTACCTCAACATAGTACATGAATAATTAAAATAAATATTAACATTTTACATAATTTATTTGTCCTAGATTTATAATTGATGTACACACAGTATTTTTAAACAGATATAACATATAAGAACATTAAAAAATGTAAATAATTACGTGACTGTAAATAGATACTAAATATTTTGTTAACGTGTACAATATAACGTAAATAGGTCATTATCACAAAGAATAGAATAAATATTTTGAACCACTTATTTAAATATATATAATTTTAGTATTTTCATTTTGAACACAATATTATGTTGATCGAATTACTAATAACTACAATAAAGTACCTATTATGTATTTGTAACAATTCAACTCTCAAAGAATATTCCTCCTATTTAATAATATATAACTAAAGACCGGATTTATATTCTCTTAAAATACCTAAAATATGATGCTAGTATTCTCTTAAAGATTTAAAAAATATGCAAAAATAATCAATAAATATCATTATTTGCCTTAATATGTATTTTTAAATTTTTTTTTTTTAAATATTATATTTATAGTGAGGTATAAATTAGGTATTAAAAGTTGCGTATTCTAATGGAATACTATTGCATTTAGTAAGAGTTAGAAATGATAAAAAAAAAATTGTAAATGTTCAAAAATTTTTTTCTGGGTACCGTAATATTAAAAATTCAAAATAAATACAAATTTTTCCTCACAATTTACGAAATATTCTAAAATATGCTAAATTGGTTAAATATTTTCTAACCCATGAAATATTTTCAAATATGCAAAAAAAACTTTTTTCTACGCATTCGGAATCCAACGAATCGTCCACATTTTTTACTCTCATAAGACTGCATAGACCCAGTAACGATATGTTAAAACATATAAATCCGGTCCTTATATATAACTATGCGAATATTTATATTTATATTTAATTATTTGAATTTAAAATATATCTGTTTTTCATTATTAAGAAGCATTTGTAGAATATAAAATGTTAACGAGAGGAATTATTGTAGCTATAGCATTTATAAAAAGTAAAAAATAATAGCAAGTTGTTATAACCTGATATGAATTATAATATTAATAGGTACCTATGTAATAAATTCAATAACAAAGAAAAAATGGGTACCTATGTCATTTTACTCTATTGTTGGTTTCGAGTGTACTTCGCATTGAATGGGTCTCGCTGTTCCTAATGAATGTGTTAAATTTGAATTCAATAATAATGATTGCCTACGAAAAAGGATTCATAGTGAAAAAGGTTTTTCAGCCTTAATAATATTATTTCTAAAGATATTTTATAATTTTGTAATTTATTAAATATATTGCTATATTAAAAATGTATTTTTCCTTTAGTGCCTAATATGGTATATTTAACTAATTTTAGCAGAAAACATCACATTTATATAAATTATATCATGTTATACTTATTGTTGTTATTAACTCAAAAGTCAATACCAACATACCAATTTAGAATGGGTGTAAATAGACCCTTAAATATTAGTATAAATATTTTGAAAATGTCATGTGTATAAAAAATTAAAATAGAATAGGAAATGGAAAAAAGTGCCGAGTCCATACGGTTAATGTTTTTTGAATTAAAACAACTAAATTTGTTAAAGAAAAATAAATACTTTTCTTTAAATATCAAATTTTTTCAAAATTAAATCTTTAAATGCTTATAAAACCCATGTATTTTTTATTTGCGTAAAAACAGGTAATGAGAAACCTCGTGTTAAATTTCCCAGCTGTTCTACTCACAATCAAAAATGTTATCATGCACAAGTCAAATAAAGACTAAAGAATTCAAATATTTAAAAGTAAAACCATCCTTAGAGTGGATAATATTATGATAGGGAATTTTTCTGCTCCAGACCGTGATAACAGACTTAAAAACACGGTTTTAACACGGTTTAAGGTATATATAAAACCGTACTGAAAAACAAAATAACAAATCTCAGTGAAACTAGTAGGTACACTCGCTACGCTATAGGTATTTAAAATAATGATAATTTTTAAAAACTTTTCTACTCTACAACTAATGTTATTTTATGTCACCACACTTACTTATTATACCTTGTCGTATACATAGATTGTAAATATATATTTTTAAATAAAAAAAAAAAATACCTAGTATATATTTGTTATAATTAGGGCTCGGATTTATTACTGTCACAGTGTCATGATAATATCGCGTTTTTATTGTTGACGCGGTCGGACGAAAACAGCAGTGCCATCTACCGCTGTTATTTTTTGTACCTTTCAACTATAATATACCTATCGCCTGCGAGTGCCAATCACATTTTCGTCGCTTTTTTTCCGTAGGGGCCTAACCTATACGATTTTTATTTCTGGATTTCTAACTTCCTGGTTAACCGACCACCGATGTACTTACCAAATATTGTAGTGGATTAAAAGACGTCGGGAATATAAAATCTTTGAAGATTAAACCATTAAACATAATTATATAAAATATAAATCAACACGCATCTTCATAATATCTATTAGTATATTACATATATGATATATTGGTACATTATTACTTTGCGGATAGGTTATCGACAACAGTACTTAGGGGGGGACGAGGTGGCCGAGTGGTCAACGCGTCGACTTCGGCACAGCCGGTCCGGGTTCGATTCCCGGCCACCGGGCGGCATTTTTCTCCGGGCAGTCACGGTGTCCGGAGAACAAGTGCCGCCATCCCCCCACCCGGGGCATGGCAGAAACCTACGGGTGCCCCATTAGAAATTCTGCCAAAACAACACCCCCACGTGTACCAACCTACCCAATTTAAAAACCAACAGTTCCCACCCCACACCAATGGCCTTAGTTGCCGCGGGTCATCTAATAAAAAAAAAAAAAAAAAAAAAAACAGTACTTATTTTCTCTAAAAATCTAATATTTTCGTTCTTCAATTTTGATTATTTAATAATTATAATATATCTGAACCTAAAAAGTGTACAATTTAACACAAAATGTTTATTACAGAAATGGTTACGCTTTAAAACCAACACTGTGAGATGATGTTGCATTTAAAATCCTAATTAGTCTTTGCGATATAATTTTATTCTGTATTAATATTATAAATTATAATATATAAAAAAATATAAGTTATATGTCACCAATAATACTTTACTAAATTTACACTTAGATATTTAATAATATTTATCTTTCTTATATGAGTTGTGACCTACGGACCCACGAATAATCAACAAATTTATCTTATTTTTAGACAATTTTATTTTAGGTAAATGAAGATTTTTGAATAAAAATAAAATACTTGTTCATTTTATTTTTCATATATTGTGAGTAGGTTGTTGCAAACATACTTTTAGGCTTTAGCCACAATAGGTATAGTGTAAGCAACGTCAAAACTTTATTAATTTTAGCTGTATTACCTGACTTAAAATTAATCTATTCTTCCATCATTTTCCGTTTTGTTTCAGACCAAATATTGAATACAATAGTATAATATTGTGTGGCAAGGGTGATTAGTTTCGCCCAAGACTGAAATTGCCTTCCTGAACGAGCCACACGTACTATTTTCGTCACGCCAATCAGACTATTCTACGTAAGCAATTTCATAAAAGAAACGATTGGGTTTTATTTATTTTAAGCGTAATGCATGAAGATTATAATATCGTTACTATATCGTGTGTCCTGTCATGCGAGAGCTTGGTCATTATGTTTACAACTGGTAACCAATATGGTTTAAAGCTGGGTTCACACCGCACCGTGTAGTGTCGTGTCGTGAAATGTTGCCGTGCTCTGATTGGTCAAACCACTATGCAGTATCGTTTGGTAACTGTGGTAACCGTGATTATTTTACACGACACGGTGTAGTGTGAACCCGGCTTAAAAGTTGAGCTGTTATCAATTATTGGTATGCCTACACGGTTGCAACTTGGTTATTACATGATACCAAAAAAGCAATATCCAATCACAATAGTATTTGATCGACACGACACGATACATGACCGCGACGTGGCTGTGAATACAGCATTACAGCTTAACATGTAACCGAAGTTTATTTTTGTAAAGACCGTGGTATAGATTCCAATATAAATAATTATTATATCAAAATAAAATGAGAATAAAAAAAGGTAGGTAAGTGGATGCCGCTCTGCTGTACAGTAGGTTACAAGTGGATCACTGTAATGGATGGTGTTAAATTTGAATTCAATGATATATCACTGTATAAGAAAAACGATTCTGAGCGAAAACGGTAAGTCAGCCTATGATATTACCAAGTATATTATTTGATGATATTATTGTGAATAAAGTAATTTATATATAACCTATTTACGTGGAACCTTGTTTTCAATTTTCAACCCTTAGCTATAAAATTTGAACAGTTTATACATTTTTAACTACAAAATAATTATTAAATTATAAATATGATAAATTTTGTCAAAATGTTAAATGCTTACAAAAAAAAATTGTGCTTATGTATTTTTAATATTTTTCAACTGCTATTGCAACAATATATCAAGAGCCTTATATTAAATTTTCACGCTTTTTTACCCAACAAATAAAATTTTACTGATATTTATAGAAAAAAAAACTAAAAAAATTGAAAACTTACAATGTCCGTAAACAGCTCAAAAAGAGTCAAATTATTTTCAAAATTTTATCGTAAAGCACCCCAAAGTACCAACTAGATTCACTTTCCTATCAGAAAAGTTACTATTGAAGAAAATCCAAGCACTTTTACTGTCCTAAAATGTGATGACAGACACAAAAAAAATAAAAATAAAAACACACATCATAGTAAAATTAATACATTCATCGCTTCGCTCAGAATCTAAAAATATCCTTATAAAAAAACTGTACATTAATCACTTTGCTCAGAATCTTAAAATTATTATCATAATATTTTGTATAAATCTAGATCATATTTCATTATCTTATCATTAAACCCCAATTCAATATTTTTGAATGATTATTGTCACAACGTCACATATAGTTTGTATGATTATGTAAAACCAATAAGTGGAAGTACAAAAATTCTGGTCGACTTTGTAACTCAAAGTGCCATAATAGTTGTGTATTTGATTATAAATAAAGTAATATAATGCTATCATATGTGTTTAATATTACCTTTTAGTAATAATTAATTTAAATTAAACTACTAAAATAATTATAATTTAATAACAATATTCATCAAATCATCTCATTCTTGTCAAACCACTTTTAGATAAAAAAATATTAATTCTTCAGTAGGAGGTAGGTACCATATTGAATAATAGATTTAAAAACTATCTATAGGCAACTAATATTTGAAGCATCTATTTCAAGTTTTTTTTTTTTGTTTATTTAAGTACTCAGTAAGATGTTTTATATATTTTTAATATATATTCAATATTTAACCTACACTGCCCAAATCTTATTGGACCATGCTAAGTTTCCTACTTAGCCCGTAACATATATAAAAAATCACCTAAAAGTTGAAATCTAGTCACAGTATAAATATACAAATCATAATACCAGAAATTAACCTCGTTAAAATATTAGGTATAATAATATTATATCAATATACCAACCTCCCTAATAATAATGGCCTTTATAAAAATTAACACGCTCAAAATTCTTCTAATGCGGGCCGACGAGAAAGATAAACATACTAGTTGGCTAGTAGGTAATACACGTCGTCGTCTGGGAGATTTTCTCGGAGATCGGTCTCTGCGTTGGAATATTTGTGTTTAGCTCATTACCAATTCTCAATTCAATCCTACCGTACACGTACATATTATCTTCACTCAAAAAATAAAAGATGGCAACTTACTATATTACAACATCGACCGCGACGCGGTAAACGGCATATTGCTCGAAATCTTAGAAGATATTGTAGTCAACAAAATGGAAGGCACTTGAGCTGACGAAAGCGACGAAAACCACGTGCGTCTAGTTATACTCTTCTTCTGTCTGCCATTGATACGGGCGCAACTACTGCAAGTGGCGACGATCAGACCCCGGAGTCGGGACAACCTAAAGGACAAAATCCGATTCTTGGAGGCGCAGATAGAAAAGAGTTCAACGAAAACGTCGCGGAGTCTGTCTGCTTGCACAGTGACGGATTGCCGGGCGGCGATGCACTGTCATCTGCAGCAGAATCGGAGCTTACTCAGAACTCAGAGACAGCACTGCTCGGCAACAACAACACGGTGCAGGAAGACGACAATTCGAACATTTCGGAAGCAGGAGAGGACCATTCCGTTTTGCTGACGACCAGTTGTACGTCGTCGTGTGAGGACGCGCCGTCCTCGGGAGTCGGGGCCTGTCGATCCCACTCCGACTCCCGAGGGCGGACCACTCGACGACGTTTTGGTTGAGAACGACGGACAGGATGACGGCGACGGAATGGAGGGGAGGATGCGAGAAAGAGCACGGACGGTGCGCGGCGGTAAGTCACCCGCGCATGTTCTCCGACCACCCGCGGCGTGACGGGTTCGCTGGCGTAGCGCGCTCGGTCGTCGTTGACGCGCGAGACCCTCTGGCGGCTTGGCGAGCGCCCGACTGGTCACGTGGAGCGGCGGCGACGGAAGACGGAGACGACACGGCGGCTATAGTTAGAGGTACCGGCGCGGGAAACGATTCCACCCCGACGGTACACCGACCGGTACGACGGCGATGGCGACTCGGTACGACGGCAGCGGCGGAGACTTCGACACGGGGTGAGTGGTATGGAGATTTGCGTGCAGGAACACGGGGACGTCAGCGGTGCTGGACTCGCGGAAACTTAACTGTTTCGCAGGGTCTGGCGGTGTGAGACTTCACCACGGCGGCGGAACGAAGATGCGGCCAAAGGGACAACGCCAGGGCAAAAATTACCGAGAGTCAAGGATCGCGTTATGGTCCGCTGACTCTCGCCTTTTCACCCAGCGGTAATCCCACATCGGTCTCTTCGCTCGTCCCCACCGGTTCCGCAGCACAAAATCTCGCTCCACGTCTTAGTCTTCGCCGTCCGTCAGTCGAGTCGTCGCGCCGTCGACCGTCGACGCACATGACATCGCGCACTAGCCGCCGTCCATCGCCGTCAACCGTGGTCGCTCCCGTGGCCGTCTCGGTCTGGCCTCGCCGGCTGGGCAAGGTCGTCAAGCGTCCGAGCAAACGCGCCAGTGACACTCGTCAACCCGCGGGACAGGTCGGAGAACGTGCAAAGGTGACCAGTGGCCCCAGCAACATTGCATAACCGCACCAATTCGCCATCTCGCATCCTCCCCCCCTTGTTTATTGTGTCTCCTTTCCGTCGTAGGTGTATATTTTTTTTCTTTAAATTTCATTAAATTATCGAATTGTTAAATTGTTCACATATTATTGTAAATTTCGATTTTTTTTTCTATTATTATCATGAACATAATTATTATGTAAAATATTATATTTATAGCCAATGTGCTAATTGTTTTGAAAATTATCAATACATTTTCGTATTATTTTTGGTTTATAAGTAATAAAATAAACATATTTTGATGTGAACAAAAAAATATTGTTTCTTTTTTGTCGAGTGTATAATCAATTCTTACAGATTTAACGACTAAAAAATCGTTAAAATATATATTTTAAATAAAAAAAACTCGTTGGTCAATTATACAGAGTAGACCTGCACTATAACCCTACACGGATATTATAATATGTTCCAAGAAATATTTAAGACATCAAACACTAAAGGCGACCAAAACTGCTGAATAAATCATAAAATAACGCATTAAACCAGCGGATACGACATTAACCATACAAAAATTATGAATAATAATAATATAGGTAATATGTATTGTGTAGAACGTGCGAACGTCAATATAGTCGAATAGTTAATACAAAATAATATTTAAAAAAATTCGAAATTATTATTTTACACAGGTAAAATAATAATATAATTTTCATATAATATTATAGTTGCATGTCGAAAAATAATATTGTTTGAAAACGTTTCAGTTAAGGTTAGCCCCCGTGTATACGCGCATGTACCATACCATATTTTTTACATAATTATTGACTCGAGTTGTAATATCCTAATCCGAACAAAACTTGGTACCTATCTTTTATACAAATTGTACTAGGGAAATCACTTTTTGACAGTATGTGAGTTTTGACAGTTGTACAATAATATATTAATATTATAGGCATAACTTAAAAAATAGGTGGTTCGACCTTTATAATCGATAGTGGAAAATGTAATAAAAATCTTAGGCTTTAAAAATAACTTTATTATGAGTTACAACTTACAAGTGTTATAACATGTCTTTAAAATATAATAATTAAACCAAGTCGTTAATGTAAAATGTTTATACAGGTAAATTTGGCTGTCTCAAAAAACATACCTGGACGGAAAAGGTCGCTTTTCAACGCTTCACTGTCATCAAAAACTTAACTTTCTGTGTAGGCGTGACAAAAACACAATTTCAATGCTTTTTCACACCTTGTGAACAATTTCAATCCCTGTGTCAATGTCTTTAAAATGCTGAATTAAAAAAATTGGCTTTTAAGTGCACATTTTCGGGTATATGATTAGGTATCTATATAATATTATGTACCATATTTCATAATCGCCTTCAAATTACCTCATAAATAATATGAAATAAACTATGCGCATCTAAATCGTTTATGATGAATATCATGTATCTCTATATGCTTTATTAGATGGTTTCTAAGTTTCTTCGACCGAAGTAAAATAAAAACATCCAATAGAGTCTAGAATTCTATATAGATATTGTAATAAAGATAATACACTATTCCGAATATATCAGCTTTTACAGACATTATATATAAATTTAATATATTATAAAAAAAATAACATCATGAACACAAATAGTCTCAAAATGTCAAAATGTTTAAATAATATTTTTTTGTTTTATATAAATTAATATGTCTATTGTCTATTATTAAAACGTTGTCACGTTATAAGTATACACATAAATAAATAATGTATTTTGCGTAGGTCGGGATGATAATAATATCTTGAAATCATTATAATGCTAATAGCATAACGATTTCAAATAAATATATAAAAAAGAAAGAAATCGTCGCGGTAATAATAAATTATCATTAGATCTAGGTTAAAAAAAACAACAAAAAAAACAATAAATTGTAGATGTTCGTGACGATCGTGCGTGTCCCAATCACAGTCGTGTCACCGTTTCCTGCCGAGCCATTTCTCCTTGATCATGTCCGCGGCCTTCTCGGCGATCATTATAACCGGCGCGTTGGTGTTGGCACTGACCAGCGTGGGCATGATGGACGCGTCCACCACACGCAGCCCGTGGATTCCGTACACCCGGAGCCGCGGGTCCACCACCGCGGTCTTATCCCACTCGGGCCCCATCTTGGCGGTACCCACCGGATGGTATATGGTCACCGTGTAGTGCCGGACCATGCATTCCCAGTAGGCATCTGTGAACCGGGGCAGGGTGGCGCAACCGGGAAATGGTATGTCGTGCAGCCGACTGCCGTACCGACGGAACGCTGTGGTCCGGGACATGGCCACCACGAACTTGACGCCCTCCACCAGCGTGTCCACGTCCTCTTGGACCGTCAGGTAGTTGGGCAAGATCCTGGGATACACGGAAGGGTCGGTGCTTCGCAACAGTATTTCACCCCGGCTCTTGGGCCTCAGCAACATCTGTAGATAAGCGAAACGTTGGTTATATCATTTTATCACTGTGTGCTAAAGTGTCCGGGAGAGTTGGTAGGTAAGCTATAGGTTTTCAGCTAGGTCTATGTAAAGTTATTTAATTTTAAACAACTAATAAGAAAATAATCAAAATTGATTTTCTCAACAAACTTAAGTTCCTCGATGAATACCGTAGGTATCTACTGCTACAAATATTTCGAAAAAAAATCAGTGTAAATAATAATCCACCGTATTCAATTTCTAGTCGACGCATACATAAGCCACTATAATATGTGAAACATTTAATGCAAAAGATATTATGTGAAACATTTGATGCATAAGAATGTAACCAATATATAAAATATTTCAGTTAAGCATAGTATTAACTAATAACTTAACAATTTTAATATATTGATGTCTAAAATATAAACGTATGAGAAAAATGTTTTGTTTTAACACATTTATAATATATTCATCCTATTAATTCTTGTGCTTTAGTCTACCCTCTCACACTCCATGACAATAAAATCGTTTATATATTTTGTTTTTCGAATTTTTTTTAAGCTATTATTTCACTTACAGGTATAGCAGACCACACGTCTTTGTTGTTAATTGGTTCATAAACAGCTTTGTAAAACTCTTCTTTCAGTCCATGGGCTTTCCACAGTTGTACACCGCCATCAGAATTGGTAGAACCAGAAACGAAGTGTAACTCGATGTCCGGTGTGTCGACTGACTGATTAGCATATTTGGTGTTGATAAACGCCAAACCCTCGACACCGCCCATGACCGTCAACGGCCCATCGCCCATCGTAGCATAGTTTAGAACAGTTTGGACGTTTTCCACTCTCTCTTGCGTTAACGACACCTGCACAACGAACGAAAGAGCACGCGGTTATATTTTAACTCACTGCAGAAGTACCGAAGATATAAATATATTTGATTTGAGGGCACTAATTATAGCATTACTAATGACACAATTATGTTATTATAGTATAATTATAACTATTATAGTGTGATAAAATACACGTTTAATATTAATACAAATTCATTTTTCAAGTATTATTGAAAATGTAATAAAACATAGCGAATAAAACATCACCAAAAATTATACTGTATTTTATAAGTCAAGGTGGGAATAATAAAAATAATAATAATTTAGTTTAATTTTTAAATCTAAACGTTTCTTTCAGCTGAAGCTATTGTCACTGGTAAAATTGTGCATATTCTTAATAATATGTTAGCATTAAGAATGATATCTCCAGGTCAACATAATATTAAAAATGCTTACTTAAGAATATAACAAGCAAGACGGTAAAGGTAAAACGTCTGAATTTGATTTAATATTTAAACCTTTTATTAAAATAAGAAAGCAAGTAATGTAATTATGGATAAAATATGCCTCCGGCACTCCGCTGCTGCGGTACACCTACCTTTATACATCAACCGTAATTAGTTTTTATCTGATTAAATAAAATTCAATTTAATTATTATTGATTAATGTGCATAGTCATATCACCTCTTTGTTAATCAGAAACGCGAGCCCACCGAGTCCGACGTGGTCTTGAAGATTTTTTCCGACATCCAAATCGGCTAGAACGGGTATACCCATTTCCGTCAAATGGTTCTTGGGACCTATACCCGAGAGCATAAGCAACTGTGCAGAACTGATGGAACCCGCCGACAGAAGCACCTCTTTGTTGGCCCGGATGAAATGCCGTGTGTTGTCCTTGATCATTTCGACGCCAAACGCCACTTTTGTCTCGGGATTGATTGCCACACGTGTGACATGAGCGTTGATGGACACGTGTAGGTTCTTCCGCAGTCTAGCCGGCCTTAAGAAAGCTTTCGCCGTACTGCATCTGGCTCCTCTTCTGATCGTCCCTTGAGGTATCATAAAACCTGTTTGCCGTTCGCCGTTTATATCGCGGATATCGTAACCCATTTCTTGCCCAGCCCTGACAAACGCGTCGGCCAACGGCGTTTTGTATGGCGCCTCGGACACCGTCAGATAACCACCCATCGAATGGTATGGGGTCCGTGCTAGGTACGGATTTCTGTTGTCTTCTGATTTTTTAAAGTAGTAGAGCACGTCGTTGTATCCCCAACCCGGATTGCCTTGTTTCAACCAGCTGTCATAGTCCATTTGGTTACCACGCACGTACATCATATAGTTCAACACGCTGGACCCACCTAAGACTTTGCCCCGAGGCCAATTGCAACGTTCATCTTTCATAGCTGAAATATATATATTTATATTTCATAAAGTATTGTTCATTTGTTATGTGTGTAGACGACAAAAGTGTAGAATTAAAATTATTATCATTTTATATTTTTATGGTTTTAAACCTATTTTATTTAAACCTTGATTTACTTCATAAATACACAGTATACACTAAACATACACTTTATGTACTATTTATTATTAATGTTTGTAAAACTTTTTATCGTTTTTAGTACAAAATTATGAGAAAAAATGCAAAATTAACATATCTTAGTTTTTCAATTCCATAAAGCTTAAAATTAGATTTTCTGTACAATTTTATATTTTAGTTTTAGATAACTTATGTATTGGGAAACTTAAAAATACCCTTCTTAAAGTATAATTTGTGTGGATTTCCAAACTATAGAAGAACTTAATAAAACTTTTAGATCACTATACTTCAAAAGTGTGTACCTAAAATTTAAATAATTCCACATTATCAATACCATCAACAAACTTTAGTAAATTCATTGTAAGTTTATTGATATATTACGCTCAGAAAAATTGATTCCACAAAATATGTCCATCTATATTAATTTGTGACTCACCCAAACACGCAGTATCCTGGGGTTCAGCTCTATATTGCCAATCGAGCTGGGTAAGTTGCAAGTAGGCAGCCAACAAAGGCACGTCGGATATTTCAGTTTCATCTCCGCCGGCTTCTATTAATAATACACTCCAATCTTCAACTTCAGTCAACCTATTCGCCAGCACCGCACCTAAGTAATATTAACGTGTTTTTTTTTTAAATATGTCATTTTGAAAAAGTGAATGTCACGATACCACTATAACAAATCATTAAGGAAGTAGAACTGCACAATCTATCGTATATAATATAATATATCTATTATAATAAAATAAAATATTATTTTCACCTGCGGATCCAGCGCCGACTATAATGAAATCATATTGGTCGAATATCAAATTGCCGGGTTGGTCTATAATCCTTGACTCGGGATCATTTACTTCATAGTGGAAATAAGCAATAGCCGCGACCAAAACGGGCAGGAACCAGGCCACTTGCGACGCAGCCCCTGCAATCGCTCCGATGGGTATAACTTCCACGCCACTCATAAGTACCGCATAGTATCACAACAGCTAATCTAAAAACATAAACAAGCTACACGATGGGTCGCTGATGATGTTTGAGGTCACCATCACTATCGGTGGTGAAACTAACCGATGCCAATTGCCAGTATTATATTTTATACCATGTACGGCGGATGTGACGAAGAAGAAAGGAACGGCGCCCGACGTGACAACGAGCACGTAGACGCATGTTATAATAAACATGTCGCTCTAACCTAATTTTCAAATGTGCAAAGTTGGACGGATAGGATATAAAAACTAGAATGGTAAAAATGTGCGTATTTTTTAATAAAACTATATTTCAGTAAAATTGGTTCACGTTAAAGTAGATCAGATTAATAATAGCACGTAGATATCGTGCATTATATAGGTACCTCTACCTATGATTTACTACGATATTTTTTTTTTTTTGGAACACACTGGGTGGGATTAGGTACTTGCATGACATAATCGTACATGGTTTTAAAATTCATCAATTTATATTGATTCAAAAATAAGTTATCTTTCACGGATATAATAAAATATTTATAACAATTAGGTATGTCATAAATATCTTTATAATAGATACATCGAATCACCTACCAAAAGTTTTCCCGGTTAGGTTAGGTTTTGTTGTATGAAATGAAACGCTGGTTCTTCGACATCAAGCCATAATTCACTCGATACGTCATAAAACAAATGCAACGACGATTGACGGCTCAGATGACGATTATATACATATACATAATAATATTACACTTTAACATCGATACACCGCGAACGTTAGAGTGATCTGCGAATCAAAGTGAACACAATAGGCTCACGCAGATGCATTATTGTCGCGTCGGAAATGAAATAATTAATTTAACGATGACGAATAGTAATAAGACACCATATTAATATAATCTATATCGGTAAATCTAACGTACAATACGCGTTCCTGGGTAGGTTACGGACAACGAACAACTATCTACCTTCTATACACGTCCAGATCAACGACCTTACGCACTGACATTGAGATGAGTACCTAACCTACAGAACCGCGCGCACATATATAACGGTATTCGTGCAAGACACTTAGACACCCACCTCTCTTCAGTTATTCGAACCAGTTTGAATTAGTTATAATTACGTAGGTATACGGTAGCGCTGCAGCGTGTCGTCGTAAACCCTAACAACCGGAAAATTGGATAGATCTTTTCCATTTATCTCAGTGAGATTATTGCGTCCCGCGCGATTGGAACTACGACGTCGGTACCACTCGTTAGGAAAAAAAATAAATATTATAATGGATTTAAACTACATTTTCAACGATCGGATATTTTTTTTGATGAAATTATCGCCAGAAAAGTAATTCACATCGAGCAATACTCATTGAAGTTAATATCGTATTGTTTCGAATCAAAATATATCTAAATTACACTGTATTATGTTACCTACCTACCTACATTAGAGTAGACTTATAAAATATAAAATTAAATATTTACTTTAAATATGTGTTCATGATGTATTTATTAGGTACATCATAATTATTATAAGCAAATATTTTTTAGATAAATATACAAAATATGTTACATACCAAAAAAACGAAATTTCCGGATTTGAAAATATTGTTAGTGCCTACGCTTTTAGTCGAGACTAATTCTTTTTATTTGTGGCAGACTTCTTTTATTAGATACCAATAAATTTTATTTTAACATAATAATTATTCCTATAAGTATAATAATATACATGACTACATGAGTATATACGGTGAAATATAAAATAATTATAAAACAATTACATTGAAATTAGATAATCCCACGTTTAATATATTAAACACAATGCAATGATATAATAATCATTAATAATACAATATTATTAGTCGAACGTTATTTCATTAACTTGTTGAAGGACATAATAATTCCTTATGAATATTTTCATAATTTAATCACTTGATTCATGAAATAGTTGACAAAAATAAAAATATTGTACATCATTATTCGTAGATACCCATGTTAAATCACTTTGAATATTGAATAACTACAAATTTATTTTAAAAAACACCATAATATATGCACAGTATACCTTTATTATTTTGTTATAATACGCTATTCGCACAAAATCGTTATACATTTTTCTTTAATAAAGAATCTTTGGAAAGTTTAACACCTACATTTTATCTGATTGATGAAACACAAATACAATTATAATATTCATAATATTATAAAGATACAAGGAAATTATAGCTGGTATTATTTAATATCATTAACTCAAATATATTTTATTTTATTTTTTGAAGCCGAAAGTAAATAAATTAATTCCGAATTAGAAATTTCAATACTGTATAATATAGTGAAATATAATTTGTAAACCTTTTCAGGGCCACTTCAAGATGTAAACTAAGTAAGTGATCGCCTTAAGTGGCATTTAATTATTTTTTTGTGCATACAATTATAATAAAAATATACTTTAGAAAAGTGCAAGTTTATGGAAAAAAAACATTATGATAAATATAATATTGTGTTAAAAAAAAAAAAAAAAAATGTTTTTATAATTTTTATTGCGTTATGAGTGAACACTAATTTTCCATGAACTAGAATAATTAACAGATACGTATTTTATTGATATGCTTCATTCAATTTTAGAAATCCCGGAAACTTGATCCTGAAAATAAAATAATAATTGGTACAATATATAGGTAAGTAATTAATTTCACCCCCAAATACTGCGATAACAGATTAATACCTCAACGGAATTTGCATATTCTACCAACTTGGTAACAGACGTTTTAAGTAACGATTTGAGTTCCTCAACAATTTCATTCGGTTCATTTGAATCGTAATTGTAATTTTGATCAAATCCAACAACTTCTTTGGCTATATAATCGATGGTCATATAAAATTTTCCTATTGCTTTATCGGGCGTTTTCTCAGTCACGTCAGACACTTTATTTAGTTTTTCCAAAGCGTCTGACCAATTCTTCAATTGAGTTTTTAATACCCATATCTTTTCTGATTTTATATCATCCACCTACACAAAAATACAACATACATAAAATCTTAAAATATATTTTAATAACGTAATGGAATGGCCGAATGTCGTAGTTTATTGGTGGACAAGGTAGGCCACATTTGCCCTATCTAATTTTTTTAAAAGCCAACGGAAAATGGCAATGAGTACTTCACCAATACATTCTAGTTGCCTCCCAAAATATACGAATTGCTCCCCATGCTCATCGTAAATAAAAAGATTGATATACACTAGTTGCCTCCGATAATCAGTTAGTTGGTATTATACTCGATACGAGTTGCCTCTCAAAAATGTAATGTTCACACTAGTTGCCTCCCATATAAAATGAAGTAGTGGTTCCAAAACTTCAATAAAATATACCACGGCAATGGATGAATGTATACCTACATTTTACATAATATAAGTACCTATTGTGATGTGTTATAGTTCTAAAAAAGGTTAACCTAACCTTGTAAAAATTTAATTGTTATGATACCAAAATATAAATACAAAATATCAATTGTTCCGAGAAGTAAAATTCGATAATCTATATAAATATACGTAAGTATATATTATTATTTAATATTTATATTTATATTTTATTTGTTTTATATAATCTGTGGTATTAGTATACGAACTCCTCCGTAACGACTCGACTGATTTTAATGAAATTTTTTTATAAAATTTTTTTACCCTCCTATCTCCACTAGGGGAGGTACCCAAATTGGGATTTTGAGATTTACGGTGAAAATTTTTGTTTATAAATGGTTGCTATTGGTTATAGAAGAAATAAATAAATATTAATAAATTAGTATAGGTGTTTGTTTATTTAATAATTTTTATTTGGTTTCCATTAGTTAATAGGGCAGATCAGGTGCAAGCATAATGCATCAAATCAAATTTTCACATATTGTCCGCGATCCGACGTAATATATATCTCCCTAGGTTAAGTTGCACCCAAAAGGAGTTGAACAATCGCAATATTTTTTTACGGGAAACGAAGTGATCGGGATCAGCTAGTGTTATATATATGTATACGAATAATATACAACTATAAAAATAATAATATAATTAGGCAATAAAAAAACATTTGGTAATATAATTAAAATTATAAATACATTTATATAATGTTTGAATCGTTTAGGAACCAGTTACCCAATTAATACCTGTCATTGAGAGGCAATTATTATTAGACCATTTTCGTTTACAATGAAATTTAGGGTATGTACATCAGGAGGCAAATCGTATATAGTTGGGAGGCAATTAGTATAAAAATTATGGAGTATGAACCTTTTTAACTCCGGGAGACAACTAGTAGGTATGCACCCGTTCATCACATCCGCATATCATGTCTTCGTCTTACAATTAATGTACAACTATTATCGGTACCATAATATGTACATAGAAAATTTAAGCCCTCTTAATACAGTACTCTTATTTATTTTTACACTAACTAAAATATACTAACATTTTACATTATAGGTACTTCCATGACTATCGGCTGGTTAGCAGTAACCAAAAATGTGATGTACTTTGCCACCTGGGTATAGATTATTGACTTATAATTTTAATTTAAATTTTCAACTATGGCTATGAAATGTATCTGTTGCTACCTCCCGACTCGCATCTCAATATAGTAAACCCTGAATTTATATGGTTCAAATATTCAACTATCTACTATTTGCATATTATTTTGATTTGCATAAATCTTAATTAAGTAAAAATTACCTATAATTGTATATGAACATAAAACAATGAAGTAAATACAAATAATATAATATTACCTTACTAATTTAAATTTATATAGAATACCTTTTTAATAATTTTAGACAGGTCATTTTCCACGAATTTTGTAAATGTATCGAATGCGTCATTGGTTATCGTCTTGATCTTATCATTTTCTACTCCATACGATTCTATTTTTGACAGAGAATCTTTTATAGAATTTTGGGCATCAACTACCCATTGATTTTCAGCGTTTTCAATCGGTATGCTATTGCTCTAAACATATGTAGGTTATATGAATTAAATTAAGTAATAAGTTATAAATAGGTAGCTGGTACCTGTACTTCTACATCTACTTAATTATATTTATCTCATCTAAGGACAGATTGAGTCACATTGGGTAATCGGAAAATTCCCATTAAGCCAAAGAATCAGCACTTTTTTGTAGAAACGACTATAGTTTTAGACTGTTCTTTTCTCCTAGAATTCTCGTGTTCTTTCTCATAGCGAGCATTGTAAAGCAAAATAACAATAGTCGATATCATTGATAATTAATATTTTATATTAATATAAAAAAAAACTGAATAATAAGTATAGGTACCTATTATACCTAGGTAGTGTAACTATTGTTGTCCTTGTTGTTATGAACTTGTGAATGTCATGTAATAATGGTGATCATGTTCGATGAAACAACAATTAGGTATCACATTGATATTATATAATAATTATTTATTTATTTTACACTTGGAGCTGGTATTTAGATTTAAAAAAGTAAGTTTAATAATGCATTTTTTAAATTGTTAAATATAATAAATACCTACCTACTATAAATTATAATAATATTTTGAGTACCTATATAGGACTTATATTTTAATATTTTAATTTAACTTTAATCATTAACTAATATCATGATAAATATATCAGTACGATTAACGATTGTTACTTATTATTATGGTTATAGAGTGTCTCGATGTATTTTTTTTATTGTGTGTATAGTATTGCGCCAAATATGGAACTGGTAATGGCTTAGTAGTGGACCTCTAAATATTAATTATTTGGCCTGGGCCAAAATCCTAATCAGTCCCTACTCTCATTAAATTATACCATTCCTGCAGCAATATAGAAATAGAATTTTAAAATAGAAAAATCTTGTATATTAATATTTATAAGTTTTTTTCAATGATTGGATATTTAGTTCAATACCTATCAAACATTTTGGATTAGGTAAGAAGTTCATCAATACTTAAGTGAAAATATGTTTTTAAGGGGATTTATTATTAATTTTTCAGATGCACATATGCACACATGCACTTATATATTGATATTACTAACGTATTGTGTATAGTTTAGCATTATATAGGTACCTATAGACCTATGGTGTATTGTATTTGTTTTATAAATACTACTAATTGTAGTTCAAATAAAGATGCCTTAGGGAAATTAAGTTTATAAAAAAATACATATCTACAATATTAGGTATATAATTATTACCTAAGTATATTCAATTACATGTTTTTTGTATCAAATGGTAATAAATTATAATAATAAAAGTGTAAGTTCTGGAGTCTGGAGTATTAAGTAATGATTTTTATTACTTACTTGCACGTTACCTATTGAAGTAACCACAACCAATGTTGTGCAAATGACAATATTTAAGACGGCCATCACCAAATTGTAATTATTTTTCAGTCTAGCCACGAGTAAAAATTATCAACAACTGTTAATTGAAACTGCCAAGATAGCTATTCCTTTTATACCTACTCATTGTCGAACAGATGAATACATGTCATTTAAACCTGGTCCCCACTATAGTCGATCACAGAACAGACATTTTCAAACACCACGTATACTTAATCATTTCATAGTTATCTACTTGGCTATTCATGTAATCTAATATTCTAATATGTTATCGAAACGAAACCTATCTAGCTATTAAATTATTATAAACGGAATTTGTTTATTTTTATTAACATAATTTTAACGTTATATTGAATAATATTATGAAGGTAAATAATAAATAGATATGACAAAGTTATGTGTTATATTTTATTTTCATTAAGTATACGATAACAAATATAGATACTTGGGTTTTGGGAAATGAGTATGACTGATGTAGTGATGTCTAGTAAGTAGTATACCTACTACTATATAAATTATACAATTATTATTTATTATAGTTTATAGGTACCTACGTACCTACTACCCAAGTCGGCTAGGTGTATTACACATTTAGGTACCTACACGTATTGTGTATACCGTACATAAATACATAATTCAATATTGTAAGTATAATAAATAGTATATTAAATATTTTATAAGTACATATTTCAGTATATTTTGTATGTAAAAAAAAAATTTGAAAAGTCGGTGAACCTATTATTTAAACAAGTATACATACCAATATATGCCATGTTTAATATGAGATACTTTCCTAATTTGAAATTGATAACCAAACAAATAATAGCTAATTTAATAAAATCGTTCAATTTCCTTTGAAAAAAAAAATAATAATAATAAAAAGTAAGTACCTACCTGTACCTACTTTTAGGTACCTAAAAAAATAGTCTTATTTAGTTTCTCATAATGTTGTACCAATCTAATTTAACGTTACTTCGTAGAACACAGTCGAACAATTCGAATAGAAATAATTGTTTTGTTTTACACAGATCGCCAGTTATGATAAGTGGACGTAATTTAATATATAAATAAATAATCACAATTGAAATTTTTGTTTTAAGTGGTAATTAATATTTATTTCAAAATTAGTTGTATACTGTTTCAACAAGTAGGTAGGTACCTAATAATATGCGTGATATTCATAAATTGATCAAATAATTTATGAAGACGGGAACACATATTTTCTAATATAGATACCTAATTACCTAAACTACTTACAGTTTCCAAAAAAAAAACAGGTATTTAACTATAGTTTTCAAAAATATGTAATTTAATATTAGGTAGGTACAAAAGTATAAAACGATCGATTTCGAGTTTTAAACCGTATTAGTAAATAGTAATACAACAAACATGTATATAAGTTCTTTATATTTGGTTTTAAATTGTGTAGTTTAAAATCTAAAACGGTAACAACTGTGTGGAAAATGAGTAAAAATAGTATTAGTAAGTACATTCGCTAATAGCAGCAGGAAGTACATTAAAAAAAAAATTAAGTGTAATTTAATTTTAACGAATCATTCTTATAGTTTCATTACATTATTAGGTAGGTATCTATAAAATGTATCACCTACGAAGTATAATATATTTATATAATATGTATTTAATTCTAAGAAATTTAAAGTGTGACTATTTTAAAAAAGGCATTAAGACATATTATACATATTAAGAATAGGTATAATTATACACGGTACAAGTTGGTAATATCTATAACTATTAACTAATTAGTTATTATTAATTAGTAATTAGTAATCAGTATAATATACCAAACATCAACAAGACATATTAAAGTAATTTAAAATTTTAAAAATTGTATATTTTCTTACCAAAACAAATAATAATTGTACGTTTTTCTCATACTGTTTTATGAATACCTATTTACACAACTAACTAATTTTAAAATTCACATTCAAATTTCAACTTGAACACGAACAACTGCTTAAAAAAATATATTTATTATACAACAAACTGAACGTGTTTAGCATAGGTAGTAAAAAATAGTTTGTTTGATCCGTACAAAGGACGGTACTTAACAGACCATTATTGATTCGAGTTTTTATGACATGCTTAACATACCTAATATGTGTGACATGTGTATATCTACCCGGTTCGATATGTATAATTTTTATTATATTATCGAACCAGGTATATACCATGTTCTTATTTACTGTTCTTTACAACCATAGATACTTTTTAAAGTACTGAACCGCTGCATTGTCGCATTACCTAACCAGTTGGGCACATCAAGTAGGTTGAATAAATTGCACTTATTTTTGTCAAATTGCAATTGCAACTTAAAAATGAGTTTTTTTATAATATATGTAATTATATGTTAATATTACGTTATAAATATTTTTTTAAAAGCGTTAATTAAACCTTGTCAAATTATTATTACTTATAGGTACCTATCTATTATTTTAAATTATATTTTATAATAATTATAATAAACTGAATTCAAAAACTCTGATCTGGTAATTGATTTTGATCACGAATACAATTCGATCATTACCTATTTTTTTCCGAGTGCATAGTTACACCATTACTTGCCTTTTTTTTAATCCAAGTGCAATTCGACCAACCCACTATCGTAGTAGGTTTATACTAGTATCGTCCCAATTTGTTCACCTCGGCGCAAAATTGCAAGATATAGTGTCGTACTGATGCAGGTATAATACATTTTCAAGAGATTGATTTGTATACGAATTACGAATCATAGAATTCGCTACACTAAAATCGTTAATGGGACGTCCATACCGGTGACGGAAAGCGCCTCGTTTATACCATAATTTGTACCAAGGTATCCAATTTAGGCGGCAGTATACCACAGAATAATAATTAATAATATTATACTATTATCTGTGATACTTGCCTACCCAGTCACGAATGAGATTATTTTTCATTGTTTTTTTTCCATGCGTGTTTCTAATATCACTCCATATTAGGTATTTAGGTAGAGGTATGCTTTAAGAAACCATTGAAGAAATCAAATATTGACATATGTGTTCTAAGTAAGTTCTAAATTATATTTTCAATCAATAATGATTTTAAATTTAAAATTTGTTAAAGTTTTTTACTGACTGTTAAAACAAAACATCATCACCTATGTAAAATCTACATACAAACTTAATAGGAGTTAATTTAGTAATTTGTATACATTTAATAGTTGTGATTTAAAATTTTAAACTTGAATGTAGTCAGTAGGTATCAATGTATCATATCCATAAACACCTAGGTTAGTTCTTACGCACCTATTTGGTAAAATCAATTATAACAAAAAATATAATACTCGCATGTTCAAATATACCTATAGGTATATAAATAATTTCTATATTTTGAGATAAATACAATTTAATGAGTTTTTTGCTTTATTATGTTTTATTTTGCAGGGGGTAAAACTATATATGTAGGTGTACCTATCCGTATACCTTATATCGATTAGAAACAATGAAATGTCTACTGTATAGGTAGGTAGGTAGGTAGGTACTTAACTAACAGTAGCCAAGTAGGTAACTGATAAACGTGGATAATTACCTTTGTAACAAAGTAAGGTATGTGATTGACATCTTATCTATAAATAGAAGTCTTGTAAAGCCATTATAAAATCAGAAAACATAATATTATCTTAATTTGTAGTAGGTATAGAAAAAAAATGTCTGATAATATCGATTAACCATGCACGTTAATGTAGCCGCCACCTTGATAGGTACCTATTTATTATACCTAGTTCGTATAGATATATAACTAGGGACCTATACTTAAGTTTTTTTTTTAATTTGTAATGTGATCGTAGACATGTATTATTTATCGTAAGTAAGCTAATAGTTAATTTTCACTACAAGTACCTACCTACATTTTGTTGTACAGTAGGTATATCATAAATATTATTATGTACCTATTTATAATTTATGTATAGATAATAGATAATGATGCATCAATCATCTTCGTCTAACCGGGACCGCCGAAGCTATAAGTAATGAGTATAACAATTAGGTCAATAGTTTCGTTTTATGATGAGACCCACAGAGAAAGGATTTTCCGAAATTTTCATTTTGAAGTTCCTTAATCCGAACGACGATTTTGAGATTCACGGTAGATATTGAAACTTCTTTTGGTTTATAAATGGTTGCCATTGGTTACTTGGGCAGATGATGAGGTAGAAGCATACAACAAATTGTCGTATTTACATGACCTAGATTAAAGAAACTGTAGGTATCTTAAAAGTTAAAACCAAGTGTATGTTTTTACCTTATATTAGGTTTGCTATGTTTAAGACATTAGTAAAAACATGTTGATATTGTTTTATAAGCGTTTAAAACACTTATTTTAAACACTTATTTTAAACATCAATAAAAAACGTGTGTTTGAAACAATCTTTTTAGTAAATTTTAATTTAAAATAATCTATGGATTTTTTCTACTCTGAGGAATATTTTTAGATCCTGAGCAGAGCAATGAATGTAATGATTTGTTACAATGATGTGTGTTGTTTTTAATCTTTTGTGCCTGTGTACACGATAAGTAGTCGAAATAATACTTTGATATTCAACTTCAGTATCTCATTCGATGGGAAAGTGAATCTAGTTGGTGCTCCTGTGCTAGTACTTAATTTACCTAGTTATATATCTAATGGCTAATAAAACCTACCTATTATAAATCCAGCTGCGAACCCAGACAATTTTAACAGGGGATAGTAAAAAAACAAAATTGGTTACACCATTCTATTTTAGATTACCTACGTAATTTATAATAGAAATTTATTTTATTGGTGACTTAAATGACATCTTCTGTCGTACCCAAGCACCAATACCCCCCCCCCCCGCCAAACTAAAACAATGCCTCGATAAAAAATTTTGTGGTTTGATATATAATAATATTAAATCTAATAATAATTACACTGCAATATAATATGGAATTTTTTTTGGGAAAAAATTAGTTCAGTTTCAAACTACCGTATTACTAATATAATGTGTAAATAATAAAATATCACTTAGAAATATAGGCCAACATACCTACCATCTCTGCTCAGAAATTTTTTTGTATACAATGAATCATTATTGAATTTTATTTAATACAAATTTAATATATCTCCAATATAACCATGTACTCAATGACATGTTATATTTGGTACCTATAATATAGCAGATCAACTCCCATGGTTTTTAAAATTAAAAGTAGCATAAGGTGTTAGAAGATTTATGTTCTAAAAATAATATTTAAGAAATACTATAATGTTTTACAACATTGTAAAGCACAGAATAAATAAACAATGTTTTGTCTAAATATTTATCAATGTCCTATCAACTTTTATTGTTAACACACAATAAACAAACTAACACTCAAAATAAATTGTACAAACAATTTAACAAACAAATAATACATACCATAATATATTATAGCGTTCAATACTAATATTAGAAATGCAACAAAGATCACCCATAAGTATGTTAAATGTGAGAATAATACAATAAGTAGGTATAAATATTAAGATATAGAATATAATAGTTGTAGATGTTCATAAATAAATTCAATACATGAATGTGTACAACGAAAAGTGTTTAAAAAATTGATCACACTTAAAAAACAATCTAAAGGGAAAAAATATATTATATAACACATACATTACATAATATTATCCCATATTTGGTAGGTACACATAGCTTTATTATTATAACTATAAATTACAAGAACTTACACTAATACTTTATAATAATAAAGTGAATAAACAAATATCTTAAGAATAAAAACAAAAATAATTTAATATTATCATAAAAAATAAATAAAATATAATAGAATAGTTGTATACATGTTTAATACAATAATATAATATACATAAATCACTTCAATTTTCAAATTGAATTCATAACATTTTGGATAATTTAGAGACTATACTTTATTTCAGATCATATTATATGAAACTAATAACTTTACATAATGTAGGTATGTTTAAAGAAATATACCATTGTATTGACTACTTATAAGTGTATTATAATGCATATAGTTAAATTTAAACATAAATATTTATTATTTATCAATGGTCAAAAGCCAAAAAAAGTTTGTATTCAGTATATTTAATTTAAACATTAGCAAAAAACATTTAAACATCTAAAATAATAGTAACCTCTACGAATAAAATCCTTTTTTTTATTAAAACTGTAATGTATTACTACTCATGACAATAAGAAATTTATGTATTTACATTTTATTTAAATACAAAAAAATCTCTTTTTAAATTTAATGAGTGAGTAATATTTCATTTTATAATCAGGACTAAAGAATCAAAATATTATATTTAGTAACATTACATAAAATAATTATTAAGTAAAAATACATTGTAATGTATAATAAACATAATAGTTGTAAACATATTTTTTTAGTTACTTTATACTTTTATAGTTAAATGTTAATTAGTTTAATATAGAAAATTTAACTTCAAAGAAAGTATGTATGCATTTCAAAATATAATTACAAATAATACAAATAAAAAGAAAATTAATTTTACAGAAAAAATAAGAATAATAAATAATATAAAGAAAATACTAGTAATCACAGATATTAATGGATGGAATTTATTATTTTCCAAATTCAGTTTTTAACCAATCATGTAAGCAGTAAATACTATTACAAAAAAAAGGCCAATACATACAAGTTTAATAAGAATAAAATAAAATTTCATGAAAAAAATTACATTTTTTCATTCAAAAATATATTATAAATTACTATCAAAGTTAATTTATAACTTGAAATAAACTACAAAAGATCAGTTCAAAAATAAAAATGCACTCAAATTTAAAATGGTTTTATCATATTTGAATCACATTTAAGAATAAATATAAATGTTTTCTTCTATAAGATTGTACATTAACACAAGTTGTCTTAAGGTATTTCTAGTAAAAATAACACAACCACTAAAATCATTCAAAATAAATGATATCTGTACACTCACTCATATTTAATTTGTAAATTATATCAAAATCAGATGAATAAAGAATCTAACTTCTTATACTTAATTTGATGAAAATACATTTAAATATAGAATAGCCACTATTTAGTAATCATTTAATATAAATTAATATCTAAAATGGGGATTGGTATTTTTTAACCCATGATAACACACTTCAGATAAAAATATACCCCATATTAATTGTTTTATATAATCAGTGAACATAAATCTAAAAATTAAAAAAAATGTATAACTTCATTAACATAGTTCAATTCTTATATTTAGTTATAGATTATATATATTTTAGTGTACCACTCAATAATATTCTTATCTTGTTTCAAGAGCGCCTGCAGTGGTGGAGGGGGAAGCATGCCTCCCCACGATTTTAGTTAATTTTAATTTTAAAAAATAATCAGACTGACCTTTGACTTTACCCTCCTACCCCTCCCGGATTATATTGATGGGGGCGCCCTTGTCTTATTTAATACATTTAGTGGTTAATGAAATATTTATATTAAGTAAATGTTGTTGTGTTTAATATATACACGAAGAAGGTATGCAAAACAAGAATATTTCTTGATTTAATTTCTGCGGGAATATTTCACCATATTTGTACATTGGAATGTTTAATGATTTATAGTATATATTCTATTGTTGTCATATCACCTCTTCAAAATAAACTATTTTCAACCAGCTTATTGGAATTTTAACAGTCTTAAACCATTTTTAACTTCTTAGTCATCATAAAACTTAATTGTCTTTTCACTTCTTACATGAAGTTCTACTTCCATTGTGCTAATTTGCATTATTTTTGTGCCTTCTTTTGTTGTTTTAATACACAAAAGATTTGGAGAATTTTATATATTTAAGTATTTGGTACTCAAGCTAATTTTAACATTTTTGCAATTAAATTGGTGTCTGCGTGTGTTTTCAAAGGTTAAATACTTGCAATTTATGTTAAGTAATTATTTTTTTTTAATAATATTCTTATGAATTCAAAAATAAAATAAAACATGAACAAAAACAAATTTAAATACTTAAATAAATATTGCCTATACTTTACTTTACCAGCAGATCAAAAATTTAATAAAAATATAACACTCGTTCTTGTGCAGGGACACTAAGCAATCTCCAACCACGTTTGATGTTCATGTATTGTATCACAGCACGAATACAAATTAAAAATCCAAATGCCATAACTAACCACCAAAGCCACGTATTTGAACGACTTTCTGGTGATAAATCAGACATCTCAGTATTTCGTTTAACTATCATCGTCCATTTTGCTAATGATAATCCAAATCCAGCAAGCGCTCCATAACGAGCTGCTACAGTTTGGCACAAACACATTAACACCAAAAAACCCACCCAATTGAATAGCAAAGCCACTATAAAAAACAAAAATAAAAAATAATTAGAATATAGTTTATAAATAATAAATACGTATATTATATTATATAAAATACAAAATTATGTACCCAAAAAAGCAGTCAGAAACATGTAGTCTGTGCCTAATAAATTAGTGTCAATTTCACATGGATTAGGTGCAGCATCAATCGTGAGAACAGTCAATGTTTGTGCTGGTATCTGAAAAATAAATTAAATATAAAATTTTTTTATAATATAGGGATGAATTGGACAGGCACCAATACCAGAGAATTAACACCAGTTAGAATTAATACCAGTCAGCTTTTTACAAAAATGTTTAAATCGATAAATAAATTAATGATAATGTAATGCTTGTGACATATCATATTTATTTTATTTATTACTAGACAGCAGACATAATTGATGAGCATCAATCTAACCAGCATCAAAACCTAAATATAAGGAACAACCTAGTGGGCATTTGCATAAATGCCACTGATAAATATACATAAATATACATCATTATTGAGTCAAATTATGGTTTTATAAGTTACTTTAACAAAATTATATTAGATACCCACATAGTATAAAATTTATTTTGGGCTATTTATAAATTATGTTTAATTTATTTTATATACATAAACAATAAATAATCATAATACTAAATAGTAATGAAATAATGATAATAATGGTAATAATAATTATAGCTTTATATTTATTTATTAAATAGCTATTATTAATAATTTTGGAATTAATTTAAAACAAAAATGTAATTAAAATGTTTTTTTTTTAATGAAAATAGAATATATTGAATATTTAATATTATAATTATTGTTATTATTATCTGCACAATGAATATTAACACATTTTTTTTTTACACAATTATGTAGTCCAGACAGAAAAATAATGTTGACAGCATAAAAATAAAAACATTCTATTGTCATCAAAATATCAACAAGATAAACGCTATCAATGGTAATCAAGACTTAAGAGTAAATATTTAAACAACAATATCCATATCATGTGCATTGTGTAAGATAATAAAATATTCACTAAGTATGTATTAATTAAATTAAGTATATACTTTAGAGCTACAATATATTAACATTGATTATAAATACTAGTATTACTAGGGTATTATTTTGATTAATATTTACTATTAAAAAATGTAACCTAACCTAACCAGATGGATATTTTCTGATGAAAAACAATAAATAACAATAGATAGGTAATTAAAATGTTTTATAATTACATCTTGTGGTAAAGGTCCGATGCTAGGAGGTCCTCCAATAACTCTTCCCTGAAAAATGTTTACTGTGTTATTTTGGCAATATTAATAACTATATTTTTCAATTAAAATAAATAATGTAACTAACAGGTAATCTTGGAGATGTTTCTCCTTCTAATCGCTTTTCCATTTGCACTTCTTCATAAGTTGGTAGCTTTACAAAATCTGGGTTGCAGTCTTCATATGGGGGAGGAGCAGAAAAGTCTAATCTAGGAGGCTGAACATCATAATGCTAAAAAATAATAATAATTTATTACTTTATTTATCTCAATTAATATCATTTAATTAGATACCTGTGGTGATGTCGGTGAATGAACTGGATTTTGCTGAGAAGTATTAACATTTCCATTTTCTGATTCTCCTGTTTGAGTATTATTTGCCACATTTGTATATACAGGAGGAGGAATATCCTATAAAAATCACATTAAATATTATTACAGCTAATAAATTCTCAAGTACAATTCTGAGTCTTATGGATGAATTAGGAGGTAGCATACTCCAAGATATACATTTTGTTTGGTTAAAAATATGCCATGCTTAATCATCAACACAATAATTTAATCAATGGTTATGATTTGTATTTAAATAGTTTAATAATAATATGATTCAATAATAAATAGCACGATAACATAAAAACAAAGGTGAATGTTAACTAGTTAAAAAGTTAATTTTTTATTTGGCTAGTTACTTAAATTTCTAATCAACTTATGAACTTAACGAGTTTAATCAACAGTTGAAATAACTTAGCTTTTCTAAGTTGATTTAAATATAATACATAAAGTTAAAATAGTTTTTCGTTTTTATGGTTTTATAAGAAAATATTAATATAAAAATAAAAACAAAAACAACTCAATACTATAATAAAACAAAAATTTCTGTTATTTTTCTTGATAAAATAATTTTGTTTATAGATATATTTTAGTAGATTAGATACCTCCTAGGCTTAATATTATATGACTTTAAATAATTGCTAATTGATAAAAAAAATAATATTTGTTATACTATTAATTGAGATGTGTATAGTTTAAATATTTTATTACCAGGGCTCAAGACTTAAAGCATTTGCTTATTTTTATAGATTGACTTAAAATACAGCAGAGTGCTATGAAGGTTTATGTCGTATTACGATACGTTTAATTATGAAACTTGAAAGTGCTTTTGTTTGCTTTTATCATCGATTTTTCAAAAAAATACTTATTTCCAGTTTTTTTGGTTATTTTGCTTTTTGACCAGTTTTTCTATTTTTTATGGTTTCCTATTGCAAAGTTGTTTTTGAAAAAATTAAAATTAAATCATTTAATGCAATAATGACGGTAAGATTTAATTAACTAATTTTTTTTTCAACTATTTGTAAATATTGTTTACATTTTAATTTTCAGAAAATCCCTCGGAAAATCTACAAATAATAATGCAAATTGTCTCGAAAGTGAAGTTTGATTTTTTTTATAATATAAAGATTTATTTATTATTTTTATTTTTTAGTTAGACACTTTTCCTTATCATTATTTTTAGCACAGTTATACAAATTATGTCTATAGTACTTACTTTATCATGTAAAAAGAAAGTTTTTTTTTTTAGATGTAATATTTTTGCTTGAATTTAAGTTTTTTAAATGTTTATTTGAGTGCTTATAATGATGTTTTTATGCGTTTATTTTAATGGTTTTAAGTGCTATAAGTCCCGAGCCCTGTTTATTACTTTGTAAAGTAAAATAGGTAGGTATATATACTCTACATTACTATTTAAGTTTAATAAAACTGTTTATTATAGTTTAGGAAATTAGAAAGAATGCAGATACTGTTTATGTGACACACATATTAATTTAAAAAAGTAGATTAACTTTTTTAACCCGAGTTAAGTTAATATTTTTTCCCATATTAACTTTTAATTTATTGAGTCAAATTTATAATTTGTTAACTGTTAACTTCTAACTTATCAATTTTGTATTTTCTTAACTTAACTTGACTTAATTATTTTCATTAATTTGCCCACCTTTGCATAAATATTCAAAATAGCCCTGATACTAAGTATTTGTTTACCCACTCTTAGAATAAACAGTTTTCAACATGGACTTTGATATGAATCAAAACAAAATAACCATTCATAATTTCTAAATTATATATTTTTACAATCTTTATTTTACTTGTTGTTTTATAGATATTTATCATTAAGCAATTGTTCTGTAAATATAATTTGTTTATTTTGATGATACATCTACCTAATTATCAATCTTTAATCCCAAAAGTAAACAACTCTTGAAATTCAAGTATTATCTAAACATAAAATCAAAATTGCATACGTATCTTCAAAATTTAAATTTTATAAAATAGATACTAAATAGGTAATAGTGAAAAAATTAAAAATGTTGAATGCAGATAATGAAGAAAATGTAGAATACTTCATATATAATATGATATTTGAAAGTAGGTGCAATTATAGGTACCTATTTTCATTAATCAAGTAGGTAATTGTACTTATAGAAGTTATCAATTTTCAAGTTATGTATTAGGTAGTCAGGTCCTTTTCAAAACTAACTTTAAATAATATTTATTTCAAGATCCCAATGGATATTACTAAGATAAATGCTTAAAACATTGACTTAATACTCTATAAGTAGGTTTTCTTTATTACTACTGATAAAGTATAGATAATGTAATGTAATTAGGTACATTAACTAGGTAGGTACATTGATGGCAAACAAATATAAAAGTAAGTTATTTGCATACATAGCATACATAGCAGTATACTTTATAAATAAAAGGTAATCATTTGGTTAGGTATCTTAGTTGACTATTGATAAAATATTTCCATTTAAAATACTATTTATTTATTTTATAACTTACATAAAGTTAAGTTACATAATTAAATATTTGTATGAAATGATATTATTCAAAATGTATGTAATATAGTAATAATATACTAACCATGATATGGTTTTCTGGATGTCGACTCATTCTTGACGGAAATTAATATTTTTGTAATACGGGATATGTCTAATATTGGAATCGGTCAAACAATTACTTCAACATTTATGAGCAAGATTCTATCTGATTGTTAAACTCTAATCAAACAACAATTTGACGGGCTCCAGTTATCCAGTATATTGTACAGTAAAATCTCAGCCCTAAACTGAGTTGTGTAGAATTCGATAGGAAATATATTTAATTTTTCACATTTTGCAAAGGTAAACAGTAGTTATTAGCAATTATACACGACACCAATAAAAAAAATAATAAATAACTAGGAGGAATCCGACTTATCCGAGTTACAACACAGTGAGCAGAGTGAAAAACTTGAACATTGAACAATGAACATATGTTTAATCATTCTGACGAGTTGTTGATAAAGTATTGATAACGAAAGAACGCACCAACTTTACTATAGTTTGTGCGTTCGTTGACAAGGCGTCCGGAATCGATAAGCCATAAACATATTATCAAAATTAATTATTCATCGTGATTCGTGGCATATAAAATCTATGATACAATTTATGTATTAACTACCTATCTAATAGTTAAATAAAACTATAGTTTAATATAGCTTTCATGTTAGATAAGTTACCTATAATACTATTAGTACAATTTATCTTGTAGTTCATGGTTTATACAAATACAACCTTACAAGACAAAATAAAATAGTTGTATTTTGTATTTTTGTCATAAGTAATGAGTATAAAATATACACTTCGATGTTATTATTTTGTTATCATTATTATTTGTTGTGCAACGTGCCATCATCGGTGGTCGACGAACGACGGTCGTTATGAACTACGAACATAAAATAAATTATTATACAACTATTAAACTGGTCGAACGACTCGTTACGTTCCGTCAATATTTTTTTTTTTTTTTTTTATAAGATAACATTTTTTTTTTTTACATTTCAATATTAAATCTTGTCAAATCATATTTTACGTTATTACAATCTAATAAAAATGTATTATATATAATTATTATAAAGTAAGTAAAAAAAAGTAAAAACGCATAGTGTCAAATGTAGTTACTGACCGAGTTTCAACTATTGGCTACCTAATAGCTTACCAATGACATAGTTTACATTGACTATGGTTAGATTACTGCGTGAACTTATTACTTAATAAATATCATGACAAAATAGATCACAAGTTATTTGATACACATGCACCACTCAATTTTTTCATTTCGACTACCTATGTGTCTATGTATATCGTAGTTATCCACATAATATTATTGGCCATCATAGTATACATAAGACATAAACATAACATAAGGAGAAAAATCGACCAATCAAAAGTGGAGAAGATGCGCTGACTGAACGATTGTAGGTCTAAAGGTCTTATACTCTTATGTGATAATTTCATGATATATATAGGTTAAGGATATAAATTACGTATTTAGTATTTTTCCCTTTCCCGTCCACAGGTCGTCGAGGTCACTCGTCCTAATGTATCTACCTAGTTTTGTTTATGATATTCCATGACATATTATATTATTATTGTATTTGTATAATAATGTTTAGTAACATAATACCATCGATTATAAATAGAAAGGTACCTACCTACTAATTACTAAATAAAAAATAATATTTAGAAGACGGGTTATAAATTATAATAAAATATTACCTATATTTTGTATAGTATTTTTGTATACTATGTTTTTAATTTTATTATTTGACGTATCGATCATTTGAAATATTTTTATATGCTATAATTGTGAAGTTGTTGAATTTATTAAGTTGAATTACACATAATATTTAAAAATCTTTAGTCACAGTTTTTATTTATAAGCATTTAAAGTTCAAATCTTGACAAAATACGGAAAAATCACGAAAATTAGAAAATTATTTTGAGTTGATAATTCATAAAAAATTTTCTTTTTAAATCTAAGATTTGAAAATGTAATACAAGATTATCCATAAGTTAGTCTACCTTTATCAAAAAAAAAATGTCTACAAGAAAGTCAAATTAAATTTTTATGAGCGTTTGAAATTCATATTTTTACAACATTTGATATTCACTCGATTTCTCATGTAACAATTTTCTTATTTTGTTGTAATTAAAAAACGCATGACTGTAGATACTTGAAAATTTCACTGAACGTTTATATTAGCATTTTCTATACACGATAACATTTTGAAAATATTTTGAATTGTTTTGAGGTGTTTGCGGACATTGACAGTTTTCAATTTTTTTAGTTTTTTTTTTCTATAAATATCAATACAATTTTATTTGTTGGGTAAAAAAGCGTGAAAATTTAATGCAAAGCTCCTGATATATTATTACGATAGTAGTTGAAAAATATTAAAAATACATTGGCACTATTTTCTTTATAAGCATTTAAAGTTCAAATTTTGACAAAATTTATCAAATTTAAAATTTAATAATTATTTTGTAGTTTAAAATTTATAAAATGTTCAACTTTTGTAGCCAAGGATTGAAAATTTAAAACAAGGTTCCACGTAAATAAGTAAATATATAAATTACTTTATTCACAATAATATCATCAAATATACTTCGTAATATACTAATATCATAGGTTGACTGACCGTTTTCGCTCAGAATTGTTTTTCTTATACAATGATATTATATCATTGAATTCAAATTTAACACCATCCATTACAGTGACCCACTTGTAACCTACTGTACAGTAGAGCGACATCCACTCATTCACCTTTATTCCTTTTGTATTTATAGTATAATTACCAAATTTCACAACGCAAAGGGAAGAACTTTATCTGTGTCGTAGCGTTTTTATTATATGGATAACATAAATACATTAAAAGTTATCAGTTTGAGAACATTAGGTTTTTTCATTTAATTATTAAAAATTATTGATTAGTGCTATAAACAAAAATGAAAACACTAGGTACGACCCAGAAAAAGTCCTTTCCTTGGCGTTGTGCAATTTTGGTAATTATACCATAAATAAGGATAGGGAGTAAACTAGTAAAGTTGTCCAGCGCAAAACGGTTTTTTCTATGTTGTACATTTGTAAGACGGAGACAACATGTCATGCTGATCGTAGGTGTGACGTCCCCATAACTACTGTTTGTGTATTTGTGACCAATCATTATTATAGTACTATACATTACAGTAGCCAGTAGCCACCCATATACCCAACCGTAGAGCTGTTATATTTTGTTAAATAAACTTCTATACAATTTAAAATACAAATTTATATTAGTTTTAGCTTTTATATTTTACAATGATACGTGTGTTGTTTTTTTGTGTTAGAGTACACGATTAAAAGTAGATAAAATGCTACAATATTCAGCTTTAAAGGTGAGTTTTGATACCAAATTGGATTTAGTTTGTTCTTTTAGGGAGATCAAAATTGAAAATTCCTGGTACTTTTTAAAATAATCAGGATATAGGTAAAGAAAAAAAACAAAAAAATGAAGGAAAAACACGATTTTTTTATTTTAGTCTTAATTCAAAAACTAAAACCGTAGATATATGAAATTTTCATTGTTTGTATAATAATTTTTTATACGTGATATAATAGCGATATAATAGCAGGAAATCGTTTTATACGTACCTAGTATCGACAGTATCGTATATTCGTATTGTTTTTACGTTGTCAAAATTAGGAGACTCGTAAAAATGAGCGTATTAGACAGGAAAACGCCTTAAGCAAGAGAGTCTTAAACGGGTTTTATTGTATTATATCGTTTGTGCTAATTGTAGTCAGTTAACAATCTTCGATTTTTTTTCTACAAATGTTAATAAAATTATTTTTGCTTTGTCAAAAATCTTGAAAATTTAATTTAAGGTTCTTCACAAATTCTTATAAGTGGAATTTAAAAAAAATTGACCGTTAATCCACATTTATAATTATATAAATTATCAAGACATAAATTTGGATGAAATTAGATAGATAAACGAAGAAAAACGATTTCAGTTATTTTGTTGTAATATAATAATACATAATATTCGTGGGGAATTAAAACTTTTATGATACATATTATTATATTTTACTATATGCATTACGCAATGACATTTTCAGAATATTTAGATAAATGTATAATTATTACGTTAAGCTTTATATATAGTAAAACACTTACTGTATGTATTAGTGGCGTATTACCTACAAAGACAATAAATTAGTATACTAGCATACAGTAGCGAGCAGAACATTTTCAGACCTGAGACAAACTATACAATTTTACCACCCATGGGTGGTAAAGAAAAATTATGTAAAATTCATAAGCATCCTCTCCTTAATTATAATTATACGAACTACGAAGGTATACCTATGCATTTATAGTTTTTAATATTAATATTATAATTTATAATAGTTAAGTTATCAATAAGTCGATCAAATCATATAATATATATGTATATATACACTACGTCACTACTTACCTGTTTGTATATTAGTATTAGTTATTAACAAAAATGCCATAACTATTGTAATAAGTTAATTTAATTATCAATTTTAAAATGATAACTTTTAATGTCAGAGAAATATTTTATCATTTACTATTGATAATTTTTAGACACACTATATTGTAGGTACAAATACACAATAATCTCATTAATTTCTAAATTGTATTTTTAATAACAATAATTATAGGCGTTTATTTAGAATATCTTACTATTACTAGGATATGATTAAATTAATAAAACAGTATTAAACCAATTGAATATTATTATGCATACGTTAGCTATATCCACCAAAAAGTTGATTGCCTAGAAAACAATTATTTTGCTTTCGTTAAATTATAAACTGTGTTTTTTATTTTGTACAAGATATCCGTATTCCCCGTGGAATTAAAATAAACCTGTTTACTCCCTTAGCGCCCTTGTTTCATATTATTATGTTAGACAATTTAATATGGACGTAAGATGTTCACCTTCGTTTAAAAAACAAAATGTTAAAGGTAATTTGTTGAACATTTAAAACGTTATATAACCAATTATAATTTATATAATATTATATTGTTCAGTCAAGTAGAATATATAAAATATAATGATTAACTATTAATATTTATTTTAATATAAAGAATTCACACGAATCGTAATTTTTTTGTTCTGTACTAATTAATTTAATACTGTAGTTTTACGATGTTTAAATGTATTGGTTTTTGTAATTGCAAACATAAAGTTTTGATTTTGAGATATTTACTGAACTAGTAAAAAATAAAAATAATTATGTCGCTATTTTTTATTTACTGTACCTTATTGTATACTGGTATTCTTGAATAATATAATTTAAGAACAACCAGAATTCTGTAAGAATATACGACCATAATTGACCAATCCATTTTGTACGGGTTCATAAACTGAATAAAATATATTACTTATAATAATATGACTATTGACTACCTATATTATGTTTAACTGTATTAAAGATACTACCTATGTATAGTAAACATTTTTATTGAAATATAAAATCAATCTACACTGTACCAATGAAAATGTGTCAAGACTATTAAATAGAGACCTTGTGTTATAAAAATTACAATATAAATGTTAATATAATATATATTTATTTTGAAATTTATTTTTGTACTTTACATGATAAGTGGCTTATAAATAAAATGTGCTCCTCCTATATAGGCTCCACTGACCACTAGGCTACTTATAGGAAAAATCATTTTAATATTGAGATAATAAACCTTAAGAAATATTAATTTATTACCTATGTATAATTTATGTCAAATGTCAATTGGTATATCTAGATTTAATTTATTTATAGCTCCTAAAATATATTATATTGGTAGATACATGAAACATTTGAAACACTCAAAAAAAAAAAACAAATCATTGTATACAAAACACAATTCTGAGCGGAGACGTTGTGTCAGCATAGCACTTAAATTTTAGTAGTTAAAAAATTAATACAAATCGAAAGTATCTCATGGCTTTAAATAGCGTGACTTTTCGCTAAACTTTTTCTTTTTGATAGAGGTAGAAAAACTTGTTGGGAACCTTCTAATAAAATAAAAGAAGGTCAAATTAAATTTTTAAAAACGTTTGAAGTTCATATTTTTACAACATTGGATATTCACTCGATTTCTCATGTAGCAAATTTCTTAATCACTATATTATTGCAATTACTTTTAGTCTACAGCGTCGTGATGAAACGTCTCTGGCACACTTGGAATCTTCGTGGATAATGATCAATAATAAAACTACATTTAAATATCAATGTACAAATGCTCCTAACAACGAACAAATATAAGAGTTAACTTATTATAGGTATTTTGGCAAATTGTATTGCAGATGAAAGCAGATATCCACTACACCTCTTGGCTAAGCTACCTTTGCACGAGCTAATGACAACTAAATGGTCCAAACTCATACCACTGTCCCTTGAATGGCCAATTTAATAATCCACGCACATTAATTTATTATTATTATATAGATTATAGAACCTCCAGATACACTGGAAAAAAGCCCAGGTTGGACTACCTACTTAAAAACGGGGTATCAAATTTCAAGTTTAATAATAAGAAACTTATTATAATATAGGTATTACTGTAAAAGCTCAATTATTATTAACTATGACTATAATAAAATAAAATATATTTTAATTTTACTTATTATGTACAGTTTTATGTTAATATTGGGTCATAATTTAAAGTTATATGGGTTAAAGCCAAATGCTAGGATTATATAAAATGTATAAGTATACGTATACGATATACCCACCTAACTATTAAGTATAGCAGTTTTATTAAAAAATACAATTTCACATTCCCTTAATCACTAAATATTCTATTGTTGATGTACGGTTCTAAGTATTTTAATAATAATACACATTCAGAAGATATTATACTGTCATGAGTCATGACTAATGACCTTCACGTTGAACATTTAAATGTCTTTGGTCGGTTATTATTTTGCAGGAAATAAATTCAACCCAATGTATATATTTGAATAATAAATTAATTTATTTTGTTTCGTATAAATAATATTCAATAATTTAATAAAAACTCTAGGTTTTTCAAATAAATAATATTACGTCATCATTTAAGTGAGACGTGCACATAAGTCGTCGTTTTATAAAAAATAACAACAGGTATCCATAAAGTGTGCGCTTTATGTGAGCATCTCTTTAGCGTCGATCACTTTAGACATTTTCGTAGAGCTACTCAAGCGCTTCCTGACGGAAACAGATATTAAACTTAAAAAACAACATTTTTTTTTTAGGAAACATTAACCGTAAAGATCAGACCAAGCCGATTACAAAAGGAATATATCTGAGTACGCGGTCTTTTGAAATACTTTGTTGACGATATCTTGCGAGATAGCTCCGATCGCTTCTTCGAATGCTGGTTTCAATTCTTCAAGAAGAATTTCCCAGTTTTGGTTCAGGATGGAGTTCATGCTATCGCCTATTTTCCAAAAAAAACAACGGATTTAGTTTGGAAAGTAAAAAAAAGTACCTATTATAGTACTCGTCAACCGTATTTTGTACAGTTATATGACGATATACTTATATTGAGTAGAATAATACTCTTAAATTAGTGTAGAGAACATACCTAATTGTTTGTTTCCATTGAAAAGGTTTTCCAAATTGACATTCAGGTTTTTGACGCTCGCCACCTTCAGGTCGACTTTCTTGATTTGGACGAAAGTCTTACCGTTCTTCTCGAATGGAGTACCGGACATTTCTTCCAATTCCAAAACGGGTTCGTCTGCGGAAAACATTGATGTCGTAAAGAAAAAAGGAACATAATACAGCAAATAAAATCACCATATCATAGTATGGAAAATATTATAATGATAAGTTCAAAACTTACGTAAGACAATGGAACACGGTCCGTTTCCGGTGATCGGCAAAATGAGCACCTTGCCGTTGACCGTGTATTGTCCAGTGATCTCGAGTGGCTTTGTGAAGCTAATCTTGCCGCTCGTCTTGAAGTTGTCCACGTCGACTTTCAAGGAATCGAGCACTGCGCTGGTCAAACCCTTGATTTTGACGTCCTTTAACTTCAAGTCAATGCTGACAGATTTGCTTGAGCCCTTTCCGTGTTCGATTTCCAATGACGGTAACTCGAACGGTTCGATGGCCGGAATCCTCAGTTTCGGGTATCCTTCGGCCAAATCCGGAATGACTGATTGGATGGAGGTCTTCAAACATCTGTCAAGGTTTGGATCACTTTTCTTGCATAGATTGAAAGCTATTTCTGTAATGAATATTAGAAAAACAAAAGTTTAATAATACAATTATATAACTGTCAACCATCGTACTAAGTGGAAATTATTGATTTGATTGACGTTGAAATTATTCATCGAGTTTAAAACGTTTTTAAACGTTATGCATAAATATTTTGTACTAAATAAATCTATCCAAAATAAAAGTATGCATTGAAAATAACATTTTTGTAATAAATTATAAAACTTTTTTTTTTTTAATCACTTATGAAACAATTTGTTTTACCTAAACAATTAAAAATATAAGTATATGAAACCGAAAGAAATTATAACATTAAAATTGTATTATGCTCGATTTTTTTTGTTCTAATAGTATAATATAAATTATAAATTTTTGTATAAAAGTTTTAAATTAATTAGCCAGGCAAATATTATAGGCAACTTAATTAACGTTTATTCCGTGTTACTCTAAATTAACCATCGATTTAATTTTTAAACAATTCAAATATGAAATAACTTAATAAATACTCATGAAAAATCATAACTTATAAATATATAATAATTTTATACATTTTATAAAACATTATAATAAAAAATATTACTATTCAAATGAAATCTTACAAATATTGTAGTGTATATAAACGATTACTTACGCTTTTTCGGTGTGGGTGCAGCGGTTACAGATGCAACGACGGCCAAAAATAAAGCAGAGACGATCAGCAACGATTTTGCCATTTTTAAATTGGAAATATTTAGATTGTAAATAAAAAATAAAAATTCCAAACGAAATCGATATCGGATCGTAAAAGTGCTAATTATATTTTGGATTATTTGTAAGTTTTGAAAAAACTAAGGAAATACTTAATTCCAAAGTTACTTCTAAAACTGAAACCGTCGAAAATGTGATGCCGCAGCCCTGTGTTCGGTTGCCTTTTATACTCGCCCGGCTGTTCATGTTGACCTCCCCGGAACTAGTTGAAGACACACCCATGGACGCCCGTTTATGTGTTTTACTGGTGGGCAATGTTATCACATAATATTATTCGTACATTTCCTAAAATTTTAAATATACATTTTTAATTCACCTAAACTTCTAAATTTAATATTTTTAGCTGAAATAAATTGTATTTATTAATTTAATATGATAGTATTAGTCCCATTTAAACTTTCATATCAATTCATCATACATAATATAAATTAATATTTTTTAATTTTAAATTATAGAATTATTGTTTTTATAATTTATTTAGCAGTGGCATTATGTGCATATTATCGTTTTATAGTTCATACCAAAGGCAAATGTTTAATGGATCGTATTTTGAATTATATTTTTATATTTTAGGTATACCAAATATATTTAGTACAATGGCATACAAATTAATATTTGATAATATAAATATATTAGTGTCCAATGATTATAGGATGGCATATCTCCTATTATTTTATATTTGATAATCCAATATTGGTACGAACAATTTACCCTATATTCAATTATTACTTCATACAAATCGATAACAAAAATGTTTTAAGTCAATTTTTTTACATCAGTCATAAAACCGTAGAGACTAGCCATTATCCAGACATTCAATTATGTATATCGACAGTATAATTTTCAAAATATTGGTTTATTTATATACAATAATTGCTTTACACAGATCGATTTATTAGATACGTATTTCGATTTATATTTTTATATTTTAATATTATAGGTTTATTCATTATTTATGGGCAAACATATTGGTTTAATACACTAGTCATTAAACATATATTTTAATATATTGTTGGAGGTAATGCTGTATAGTCAAAAATATATACCTATACTAAATATATTTAACCCAGTGGCAAAAAAATTTATATTTGATAATAAATATATTAGTGTCGAATGGATTATCTCATATTATTTTATATTTGATAATCCAATATTGGTATGAGCAATTTACTCTAAGTGTACCTACCTACATTTTTAACTTTCATTAGATATTCTGTTGGATTATTAAATTAATTTAGTATCGTTTATTGTAGATTTTATAAACTGAAGCTATTAATGTACTGGTTTCGAAATTATGCGTACTTTTTGTGTCTAACGTTACTTTTTGAAGTAACAGGGAGTCAAAAGAACTAACTCTCGAGCACTATTAACAATAATAAAATTACATGAATATTTACATAACATAAGTTTTTGTCAAATCAATATTATTTTTCAAAAATGAATAACCGTAGAGACTTACCGTTAAATACTACTATTATATTTGCAGTTTATTATGTAACAGTTATAATATTGTTTATTATTTTATATATAAACTAAATTAGTACCTATCCAATTAGTTCAAAATATTAGGTACTTCTAAATGTAAATAAAAATATTGTCTCTCTCTATGTACACCAAAAATAAAATGTTTTATAACAACAAACATTGGATGTTATTATTTGATACAAGTCACACGTGGTGATTAGATTATCTTCCTTATTGTATAACCATAATTACTATTCTGAAATTAAATCTATGTTCAAACAAATATCATTATTAATTACCCACTTACAGAATTTACATTGCCAGCAACAACTATTAAAACGATATTTTAGAATTCTAAACCTTAATATTCACGAGGCTTAACCTTGAAAATAATAATACGTGATATAATCATTCTTAGAGACCAAATTACGATCACGTTAAAATCAATGTAAGTATATATTATAATAATATAATATTAATATTTTGTAATTATTAATTACAATACCTAGTACCGCATTTCTGTATTTCATATGTAAATTTGCCTCGTTGAGACCGTTCTAAATGATCAAAACAAAAAGTAAATTCGGGTTATCTCAATTACTTTACCCATCATCACTTGTTGAGTCACATATCATGATTATAGGTGGAAATCTGGGGGGAGGGCTTGAGGAGGCTAAGCCCCTCAGAAGTTTGATTTACAGGTTTTAGGTCTGCCTAGCCCCCCAAAATTATAAAGTGGCTAAATATACAATAATTTATTGTTACAATTGTAAAATTCATTTTCAATAACACTGTTAAACTAAAAGGCAACACAAAAAAATATTTTGTGCTAAAAATGAAATTAAACTCGTACGATTTTACAAACTTACTATCATGAATTGAAACAATCATAATTAATGTTGTATTAATAATAACTACCATTAGTTGTTTTAGCAGTCGTCCGCGCAGGGTCGCTCGTTGTCTCGGTGTCAATGAAATTATGTAATAATATAATGATTTTTTTTTTAACCAATTATGATTTATAAAGGTTTTTACCATAGACCTATTAAGAATTCTTAATATATCTATGGTTTTTCTGTCAATATCTCCAAAATCAGTAGTCACCATAATCAAGGAATTTTAAGTATTTTTGTTTTTCACCGCATATCGCATTGAGTCCTTACTGCTTAAAGTTAGGCTATACAAATTTTATAATTATGTCTAAAAAAATTATAATTGCGAGGAGCTTCAGTATACAGTATAGTGGCTATAGGTGTAATGAGCATAGTATAAATGCTCAATCCCCACTCCCCTCAGTAACTTTTCCAAATTTCTGCTTATAATCAAGAGTTATTTCATCTTGATTCAACATCAGCCGTCAACAACACAAAGTTTTTCAAAAATCCTATTTCTATTTATATCGAGATCGAAATCGTATCATAATATAAACCATTATCCATGAATTACCTTGTACTTTTAATGCACAAATTACCATACATACTCTCGCACTATATAGGAAGTAAAAAAAACTACTTTATAATCATGCGAGCGCGATGGATATGATGTGCAGTTGATGATCTTCAAACAATCTAAAACCCAGGGTGTCGTTCTTTCTTCTGGTTGGTAGCAGCCATAAGCTGAGGGTGCATAACTATTAAAATGTTTGAAGTTCAAACACATCTATCTGTTTACTCTCTAATTTGTTAAAGCTAAAAGCTTGAATTCATAAGGTTCTGCATAGGAATAGCATAATAAGTAATTCTTACTACCCCTAAAACTCCAAAAAAACAAATAATAAAATAGGCATAATTTTGTGTTTATATTTTGACGAAATTTAATATTTAAACTATAAGAATATCGATTTAAGGAATGCGAATGTTAATTATTCTGTTGTAATTCAAAAAATAATTTTAGTGCCTTAAAATGTTTACATAATATATTATTACATTTTTAACTATACGCAATGACATTTTAAAAATATATAAATTAATTTTAAGCTATTGTTTAAACCGTATTACCAGGGGTGGACTGGCTTTTTTTGTCCAGGGTGCAAAATTAATTAAGAGCCCGTACATTTTTTTTAAACATACTAAAATAATTAGGAAAGAGTTAAACTTTACAATAAGAGTACAATTTAAAAAATGGCCCGACAGTGGTAATCGAGGACCGAATCATAAATACGAATGGGGTCCCGGGGTGCTACTTGGCTTATATCATGCTGGGCCATTCCACCCCTGCGTATTACTAATAATAAAATAAATTACTATTAATATATGATAAAATATACTTAATAATATAGGCTGACAAACCACCTTCAGCACATTCCACTCAGAATCGTTTTTCGTATGCAATGATTTATCATCAATCAAATTGTACACATCTATTACAGCGACCTATCCAATGATGACTGATAAGGTAAATTTAACTACTACTGTAGTACAGCAGAGCCCTTACTTACTTTTAAAAATGTATAGACGAAAAAAAACTGTTCTCGAAGGCAGGACTGGCCCAAGCAAATATAGTGCATTAGGCAAAATCAAATTTATCTGACCCTAAAATAATAATATTATCACTTTTTTGAAAATTCCAACCCACTACTAAAGTGCCATTCAAGGCTAATACACGCCTATACTTTGAGCCGGCCTGTTTATAAGCAACAACGCGTTTCATATAAGTAGGTACTACTTATGTATTATACGCTATACCAAACAGTTTAGCCAGTATACCATAATTATACCAGTGTAATAATTTAGATAATATCCATATGTGAGTATTCATAATTTAGATAAAAAAAGTCGGGTAAGTTGGTAACACTCTGCTGTATACTAGGTATTTACTAGGTGCTGAGAAAGACTCTGTAATGGATATGTCAAATTTGATTATTTGAATTTAATGGTACAAAATCATTGTATACGAAAAACAGCTTTTAGCGAAGACAGTTTTTCAGCCTATATTACTAAGTAAGTTTTATGATATTATTGTTATTGAAATACCTAATTTATTTAACTATTAGTAATACAGTAGTTTAAGTTAACTTTTTCCAAACATATTGCATTTGAAAATGTCATATCTAATGTATATAAAATATAATAATATCCTCATATACTTTAAAGCTTAAGGAACCGTGAATAATATTTTAAATTACAACGAAATGAATAAAATTGTAATTGTTTGCTTAAATATCTAATTTAGTCCAAATTAGAATTGAAATATCTATAAAATTGTGTCTATGTGTCTTGTTTCTATATGAATTAGAGTAACCTTGTGTTAAATTTTTTCTTACTAGCTAAAAACGTTTATCGATATTTAAAGAAATACAAGTAAAATGTACTAAAATTACAAATGTCTTTAGGTAAATAGCTCAAAAAGAGACATAATATTTTGAAAATTACAGTCAATAGAAAATATACTACCTAATATAAATATTCATTGTACCTATATTTTAAGTTATCAAGAGAAATCCTAAGTTTACAAATAAATATCAAATTTCGAAAATGTTGAACTTTAAATGACCATAAAAAATGAATTTGGATTTCATGTATTTTTCTTGTTTTGTTAAATGAACACAAACTTATGAAGAATCTTACATTCAATTTTCAAATCTTAGATATAAAAAAATTTGTTTATGAATTTTTAACTTAGAATAATTTGGAAATTGTTGTGGTTCATAGAAAATGTTGCCAACAATTTTAATTTCAGGAGCTCATAAAAAATTAATGCGAATTTACGCTCTACTTTTTAGATTCTGAGCGGAGCGAGGAATGTAATGGTTTTACAATGATGTTTATTTTTTTTTATTTTTTATTCTGTAAACACTTTTTCTCCTTCTAAACTAGCTCATAAGTATCAAGTATAGCATCTTTTCTGAAAAGTTATGTTCTTGAGCTGGTACTTTAAAAATGTCATTTTTCGATTTTCGAAACGCTACTCGAAATAAAAGCGGTTAAAGGAGAAAAAACGTACGATTTCACGATTTAATAATATTAAATAATTACGAACGACGTTTTCTCCCAGAAATATTGCTTCTAATGAAAAATGACAAGTAATATTTTTTGTTGTATTTTGAATTTTGTTCCTTACGGTTTAAAGTTCGGAAAATTTTAGCCATTTTTGAGCTATTTATAGACATTTTAATTTTAGTAGTTTTTTTATTGTAATTCGGTTAAAAACATTCGTAAAAACTTTAAATTTGGGTTGTTTACTTATATTAGCCTTACCTAGACATGGTAATATTTTCAAAACATTTGAGCGACTTATGAGCTTTGTCTTTTATTTTATATTTTTATTCATTTTTATGATATTTCCTAATTATAAATTATAATTATAATTGTAAAAATTACCTATTTATATAAATCGTTCTTAAGCTGTTCTTAAAACGCTTTGTTTATCACAATAGAAATGAATAAAATTAAATAAAAAAAGATTCGCTCGTTTGCTCAGAATCGTTTTTTATCGAATGCATTCATTGCGTTCAAATCGAATACAGTAAAATTACACTATCCTGTCCGAGGCCCGAAGGGACGATGGACAAACATCCACCACCGAAATGCGCTGACCTACTTTTTTTTAAATTACACTATAACAACAACTTACGAAGAACCTTGTATTACATTTATCTACAATTATAGTTACAAAAGACCACTTATAAAAATCGAAAATGTCTCACCCATTTAAATAGCTCAAAAATAGTGCAATATGTATTAATTTATAAAATGTATTGTCTATAGAAAGTATCTACCTACAGTAAAGTTATTAGTTTTTGAATTACACCAAAAACAAAATCGATTTTTGAGAAAACTGAATTCCCGGTTTTCCATAATTTTTTTTTGGTTTCCTGACACTTTTAAAAGTACTTGGAATTATTAATTTTGACTCTCAAATGCTCAAATGCACCAACTAGATTGACTTCCAAACCAGAAAAATTACTAAAAAATGAAAATAGAAGCATTGCAAAATATTTTTTTCCCACAACAGTATAGAAACGTTTGGTTTATATATTATTTATATGTAGGTAGGCACTATAGTTAGGTAGGTAGCTAGATATACTAGATATACAAGATGATTTGGTTCAAATTTTTTTATTATGTTTTTTAATATAATATTAAATTTATCAAATTTTAATTATTTTAACGTACCTTACCTATTGTACAGAAAAACCAGGAATTTTATAGATACTTCACATATTTTGTTTTAAGAAATCATGGGTCGATATTTTTACAGTCAGCAAATACTTGACCTATTATCTATTGCAGTTTTGTTAAAAAAATTCAAACTCATATTGCCATAATCACTAATTATTCTACTATCGATTATTATGTTTATATTTAGTAATTTAATGATAATAAACAATCGGGAGATAATATAATACCTGGGTTTTTTTTTAGTTTGCAGTAAGTCAAATTTTATACTGCGAGAAAAGTTTTTGATCAGTAAAAACTGTTACTTTGTGCACTACGAAAATACATATTCTCGTTCTTATTAATTATTCTATATTATTAAATGAAAGAAAAAATTGTTCCAAGATAATTTTGAAAATTGATTCTTGAGTTTTAACTTTTAGTTATATACTTTTATCCTCTTTTTGATCCAGTTATGTGGGTTGTAAATAGACAAATGTATTATTATCGACAATCCTTATAACATGATAAAAAATATTTATCATCATTGTTTGAATTTTTGAAGATTGTAAATGGACAGTTTTTAAGGAGTTCAAAATAGGCAATTTTTAAGTTATCTGCATGAAGGTAGTAAGTGATCACTTGTGTGTCACCGTAGTACCTATAGGTAGTGTAGTATGAAAGAAATACTCGATCACTATCGTATAAATTATAAAATTGTTAATGTTATTCATTAATTATTTGTCATCACTATTATACAAATACTATTATTTTAAGTAAAAGTGTAGAAGAACAATTTTCAATAAAAAAAAAGTTATACCTAATATTGTTTATTTTTATTTTTAATTATATTTAAAAATACTATGTCATATATGATAACCCATGATTAAAGCAGCCTGCATGTTTTTTTTTGTTTCTATCTACTATATCCATTACTTATATTTATAAACACAACTATACTAATAAAAATATAGTATTAATTTAAAATAATTTATTTAGTAGGTATATTATGGGCCATATTTGTCCGTAGTATAATTTCCTTGTGCAATACAGGAGTAGGAATAAGTTTGTAAAATCAGAAAAAAATGATTACAAAAACACCTTGTATTATACTATCAAGATCATAAGATTGAACGTTTACTTCTTTTTACTACCTCTATACTCATTATAGGTGGTGGTAAATGTCGGATATAATTTTGCAGGAAATAAATTCAACCCAATGTATATATTTGAATAATAAATTAATTTATTTTGTTTCGTATAAATAATATTCAATAATTTAATAAAAACTCTAGGTTTTTCAAATAAATAATATTACGTCATCATTTAAGTGAGACGTGCACATAAGTCGTCGTTTTATAAAAAATAACAACAGGTATCCATAAAGTGTGCGCTTTATGTGAGCATCTCTTTAGCGTCGATCACTTTAGACATTTTCGTAGAGCTACTCAAGCGCTTCCTGACGGAAACAGATATTAAACTTAAAAAACAACATTTTTTTTTTAGGAAACATTAACCGTAAAGATCAGACCAAGCCGATTACAAAAGGAATATATCTGAGTACGCGGTCTTTTGAAATACTTTGTTGACGATATCTTGCGAGATAGCTCCGATCGCTTCTTCGAATGCTGGTTTCAATTCTTCAAGAAGAATTTCCCAGTTTTGGTTCAGGATGGAGTTCATGCTATCGCCTATTTTCCAAAAAAAAACAACGGATTTAGTTTGGAAAGTAAAAAAAAGTACCTATTATAGTACTCGTCAACCGTATTTTGTACAGTTATATGACGATATACTTATATTGAGTAGAATAATACTCTTAAATTAGTGTAGAGAACATACCTAATTGTTTGTTTCCATTGAAAAGGTTTTCCAAATTGACATTCAGGTTTTTGACGCTCGCCACCTTCAGGTCGACTTTCTTGATTTGGACGAAAGTCTTACCGTTCTTCTCGAATGGAGTACCGGACATTTCTTCCAATTCCAAAACGGGTTCGTCTGCGGAAAACATTGATGTCGTAAAGAAAAAAGGAACATAATACAGCAAATAAAATCACCATATCATAGTATGGAAAATATTATAATGATAAGTTCAAAACTTACGTAAGACAATGGAACACGGTCCGTTTCCGGTGATCGGCAAAATGAGCACCTTGCCGTTGACCGTGTATTGTCCAGTGATCTCGAGTGGCTTTGTGAAGCTAATCTTGCCGCTCGTCTTGAAGTTGTCCACGTCGACTTTCAAGGAATCGAGCACTGCGCTGGTCAAACCCTTGATTTTGACGTCCTTTAACTTCAAGTCAATGCTGACAGATTTGCTTGAGCCCTTTCCGTGTTCGATTTCCAATGACGGTAACTCGAACGGTTCGATGGCCGGAATCCTCAGTTTCGGGTATCCTTCGGCCAAATCCGGAATGACTGATTGGATGGAGGTCTTCAAACATCTGTCAAGGTTTGGATCACTTTTCTTGCATAGATTGAAAGCTATTTCTGTAATGAATATTAGAAAAACAAAAGTTTAATAATACAATTATATAACTGTCAACCATCGTACTAAGTGGAAATTATTGATTTGATTGACGTTGAAATTATTCATCGAGTTTAAAACGTTTTTAAACGTTATGCATAAATATTTTGTACTAAATAAATCTATCCAAAATAAAAGTATGCATTGAAAATAACATTTTTGTAATAAATTATAAAACTTTTTTTTTTTAATCACTTATGAAACAATTTGTTTTACCTAAACAATTAAAAATATAAGTATATGAAACCGAAAGAAATTATAACATTAAAATTGTATTATGCTCGATTTTTTTTGTTCTAATAGTATAATATAAATTATAAATTTTTGTATAAAAGTTTTAAATTAATTAGCCAGGCAAATATTACAGGCAACTTAATTAACGTTTATTCCGTGTTACTCTAAATTAACCATCGATTTAATTTTAAAACAATTCAAATATGAAATAACTTAATAAATACTCATGAAAAATCATAACTTATAAATATATAATAATTTTATACATTTTATAAAACATTATAATAAAAAATATTACTATTCAAATGAAATCTTACAAATATTGTAGTGTATATAAACGATTACTTACGCTTTTTCGGTGTGGGTGCAGCGGTTACAGATGCAACGACGGCCAAAAATAAAGCAGAGACGATCAGCAACGATTTTGCCATTTTTAAATTGGAAATATTTAGATTGTAAAATAAAAAATAAAAAATTCCAAACGAAATCGATATCGGATCGTAAAAGTGCTAATTATATTTTGGATTATTTGTAAGTTTTGAAAAAACTAAGGAAATACTTAATTCCAAAGTTACTTCTAAAACTGAAACCGTCGAAAATGTGATGCCGCAGCCCTGTGTTCGGTTGCCTTTTATACTCGCCCGGCTGTTCATGTTGACCTCCCCGGAACTAGTTGAAGACACACCCATGGACGCCCGTTTATGTGTTTTACTGGTGGGCAATGTTATCACATAATATTATTCGTACATTTCCTAAAATTTTAAATATACATTTTTAATTCACCTAAACTTCTAAATTTAATATTTTTAGCTGAAATAAATTGTATTATTAATTTAATATGATAGTATTAGTCCCATTTAAACTTTCATATCAATTCATCATACATAATATAAATTAATATTTTTTAATTTTAAATTATAGCATTATTGTTTTTATAATTTATTTAGCAGTGGCATTATGTGCATATTATCGTTTTATAGTTCATACCAAAGGCAAATGTTTAATGGATCGTATTTTGAATTATATTTTTATATTTTAGGTATACCAAATATATTTAGTACAATGGCATACAAATTAATATTTGATAATATAAATATATTAGTGTCCAATGATTATAGGATGGCATATCTCCTATTATTTTATATTTGATAATCCAATATTGGTACGAACAATTTACCCTAAATTTTTAACTTTTTATCTTTGATTATAAATGTAGTTGGAATATTAAATTAATTTAGTATCGTTTATTGTAGATTTTATAAACTGGAGTGATAAATGTGTTGGAAATGTTAATTAAATATAATTTTAAATTATGTGTGCTTTTTGTATCTGGCATTTATTTTTGAAGTAACAGAGAGTCAAAAGAACTAACTTCCCAGCACTAGTTACAATAATAAAATAACATTAGTATTTACATAACATTAGTTTTCGATCAAATCGATTTTATTTTTTTTCTTCAACTATGAATAACCGTAGAGACTTACCATTAAACTGCAAATATAATATCTATACAGTATAATTTTAAAAATATTTTTGCTCTTTTTGAATTATATACCTATATTCAATTATTACTTCATACAAATCGATAACAAAAATGTTTTAAGTCAATTTTTTTACATCAGTCATAAAACCGTAGAGACTAGCCATTATCCAGACATTCAGTTATGTATATTGACAGTATAATTTTCAAAATATTGGTTTATTTATATACAATAATTGCTTTACACAGATCGATAGCAATCATATTCTACATAAAAATGTTTTTTTTACAACAGTCAATCAATATCGAGGAAAATCGTTGAAAACTCGAAAATGTAGAAATTATTATTATTTTGTACCTCGTTGAAGAATAAAATTAAATTTTAATGTTTTAAATTTTATTATCTAAAATTTGAATATATAGTACAAGAGTTGTTACAGTAGTTTAATAATATAGATAATCCTATATTATATTAGCACAATACTTTTTACATCTAGAGTTAACATTTTGATCTAATTATATATTCATTTCTATAATATATGGTTAAATAATAAATAATTAAAAATAAAATAGTTAATTTTAATTTTCGTTCTCAATGGTTAAATATTTTATAATTGTTTACAACATATAATTATTAACTTTCCTATTGGAAAATATGATGACGATTAAATTTAAGTGTTAATTTTTAGTTACGTAATTTGGTTTGTTTAATATTACTATAAGAATATTGTTTAATATTTAAAACTATTAATTACTGTCAATATTTTTATAGAAGTTTTTCACTGTTTTGATTTTTCTTGGAGAAAGGTTTACTTACAGTTATTTTTTGTTTTACCACACCAAACTGATAATAAAAAAACGTTGTATATTTATCATTGATATCCAAAATTAAAAAAGTTAAATGTATTTATAATATTAAAGAAGGCTCAGCCCTCAGATCTCTACGTTCGTCAACCTTCTATATTTTAACAACTCTTCGAATGATTTATCTGAAATGCTTTTTATACTTCAATATTCAATTCATACAATTGTTATTTTCACATAAATTATTATTTATTCTTTTATTGGTTGCAATGGTCTAAGTTATTGATACTTATGGGCTATGACCCATCCAAGGTTACCAAATAATTACCTATTTTAATAATAATACTAACATTTTAACAAATTTCCGTATTTTATATTCTCAGTGAATTATGAATATAATGACTTAACAATGTTTTTTAAAAAAAACATTTTTTTGGCTTTTGTCGCTTTTGAGACATTAAAAATGCAAGGTTTCCCATAATAAGTATTTGATTATAAGTATTTCATACTGTAACCAATAAATCTAAAATATATATAAACATAGTTTTTTTATAGATATTTATAGATATTTTAAGACCAAATTATGTCGAAATTAGATATTCAAACAAAGAATAACAAATTTAGTTATTTTTTTGGTCTTTTAAAAATATTATTCGTAGGTATTTGAAACTCTTAAAGCATATTGTCATTGGATTTTATGGACACAGTGACATTTTGAAATTCATGTTTTCGGAAAAAATTAATTCAATCTACTGTACGATTAATAGTAAATTTAATCACTTTAAAATAATATCATCATAAGTATTTAGTAAAATAGACGTCTTCGCTCAGAATCGTTTTTCGTATGCAATGATTTTATTATGTTGAATTCAAATTTAACACTCCAATTACAATGACTCACCCTACACCTAATATACAGCAAAGTGGTACCCAGTTACCCACCTTTTTTTAATCTAAATTATTAAGTTACCCACCTTTTTTCAATCTAAACTATGAACTCGCATGGATATTATCAGAATTATTTTACTGATATAATATTATAATGGTATCCCAGCTAAACCGTTTTTTATTAAGTATTGACTCCTAAAATCGCAAACCTTTTGTAGGTTAAAACCACACACTTATGCTTTTCACTCCAAAAAGGTCTTCACAATAATACTTTATAATGGATATGTACAATATTATGCAAACAAGATTTAAACATTAAAAAAGTGCTCCTAAATATTTTAATTAAAATCAAAAATATTACTATTATGTATTTACTAACTTGTTTTTGTTTTTCAATTGGACGGACAATTTTTTACACTCCATTATGTGACATACGCTTAAACCACTATTTAGGGAAACAAGACTGGTTAATAACGAATGGCTAAATACGTAACTAAAGAATTAAGACTTAAAACGTGTTAGCATGATTATTGTATAGTATCTTATTATCTTATCCGTTATTTAGTCCACTATAAGTTATTAGTTATACCATGACCGATAAAGTGTGCGGTTTTTGTCGATCGACCTTTTTGGGGTCGAAATCAAAAGTGTGTGGTTTTTGGATGCAACCTTTTATTACGACCCTTACTGCAATGCATCAGAGTGGTATCCACTTGCCCTCCTTTTGTTTTTATTTTTCCTGATTATTTAAAAAAGTTATGAGATTTTCCAATTTTGACCTCCTCAAAGTACCAACTAGATCCAATTTCAAACCAGAAACTTCACTCAAAGTTGATAATCAGAGCATTTTTCTACTGGAAAAAATGTCTTCAAACACAAATATAAATAAATAAAAACACTCATAATTGATGATTGATCATTATAAAATCAATACATTATTTGTACCACTCGGAATCTAATATTCATTGAATAATAATTGTTCAGTACCTATTATATATGGTGAATTCATAAGATAATAACTTTAAATATTTTATAATTATTAAAAATCTTTACCATATACAAATTAAACATTGAGTTTGAGTCACTAACCAGTTTTTTTTCAAAGTCAAATCGTGTTTTATTTTAACATTAGTAATATAATGTATTAAATTATAATAAAACCTTTAATATTGAAAAGCTAAATGAGTATATTTTACCCCAGAATTATTATCTAATTTTTAAATATCTATTTCATGAAATTTATCAATTTTTAATTTTAGATGAACATATACTTAATGGGTATAACTTTATATGCTATTTACTATCGGTTAATTATTACCGTCCTTCATTTTTAAAAATATATTCCTTAAACCACTAATTTAATTTTCTTGACAGTAAACTTATTAAACAGATCGCATCAATGATCATCCAGATATATCAAAATACATTATAATATACGTACGTAGCTTTAATTTATATTTAATTATTGACTATTGTTATTACTTATTATTATTATTATCATTTAACTCTCGATAGACACATAGTTAAACCATTGGCTTGTGTATGTTTTTACGTTCCTATCTTACAATTATTTTTAAACTATAATTTATAATTGTATGCACAAAATAAACTTAAACTGATTTGAAAAAATTAATATTTTTGGTAATTGATATCACTTTGGCGATATTAAGTAACTCGATAAGGTGTTCTGGTATATCGTAATGTTGTCGGGTTCTTCAGTGTCCCTCAGGTCTCTGCGTCCCATGAATATATTTTCGGTAGATCTCCACATGGTTGAAAGGAAATTTATATTTTCCACAAAAAAAATATAGAATTTGCACCACCACAGGTAATTAAAAATAGTGTTCGTAATTTGCACCAAAATGCGTATCTGTGTATAGTTTATATATAAATGAAATGTCTATAGTATTCGATTATTTCGTCAGTACGCTCATCGTCGGTTGACATAGAAACAAGACGGACTCAGATGAAAAAAGATTTTTTTATTGAAGTTTGACATCTGATCCGTAGTAATAATCACGCTGTTTCACAGTGTCACAGTAGGTATTAAATTTATTTATTTTTTACAAACATAATGCATGTATTATATTATTAATAATTATAATACTTTACAGTGCCGTGGCCAGGGGGTGGGCACGCCCCCGCACGTCACTCCCCCCCCCCCGATTTTTTTTGGCTTGTTTTATATTATATCATAATATGTTTGATAAGAATTAAAAGTTAAAGCTGTCGAAAGCGAACCATTTAGAAGGAATCGGATTTAGGAAATATTGTATATCTATCGTTAGTGCTGTGTGACTGTGTGTGTAGTGAGTAGTGACTGATCATTAGTGTGTGTGAGTTCCCCGAACGCTTTATGCAATTAAAGAGATGATTCTTGGACGTCAATAACGTACATATGCGCAACGCGTCACTTTATTTTGTGATAAAAAAAATGTTCAACTCTCGTGTGCCACGAAACACCCAAAAAGCGGAAGAAAACTTCACCCACTACCAAAGTTTTAATTTTAAAAACATATTTTAGTTCCTTAATCTCTTTTCTAGGTTATGTAGGAAATGAATTTTTGATTTATAGTATTGTTTAATTAGTAGATATAGTACCAAATTAATTTTCTTTTTTTTTGAAATTCACTTTTATACTTGAGTATTATTAAAAAAAAAATTCGTTTCCTACAAAACACAGACAAAAAGCAGAGAAATTCTTATATTTTTTCGAAATTAAAATTAAACTTTTGGAAGTATATTTTTTTCCACTTATTGATCTAAATGCACAAAAAAACGATCAACTTTCAACAGCCTATAATATAGTATTATATTCTTGTTAGTAAATTTTAATAATATTCGAACAAAAAATGAAATGTTTTGTTTACAACACATTTTGGTAAATCGTAATATATTAATATGATTGTATATACCTATGGCTTACAATAACATTAATACATTATTATATTAAATGTAGGTACCTTAATTGTTAATATAAATATATAGACATAAAAAGAGTAGATACACTTTATGAACAAAGGGGTCATAATAAGATATTCTAGCATTTCAAAGGCTAAAGAAAAAAATGAAGTGCCCCTTAACATTTTTTCTGGCTACGGTACTGATACTTTACATGTTTTTTCATATATTATTGTTGTTGGTAGTGCTAGTCAATACTGACGTGTCATAGAACGGTGTGAATATATTAGTGAAATAATTACTCAGAATCTAAAATAGAATATTCTGTGTTATTATCTTCTCATATCTTTATATATTTTTATTCAAAACGTGTACGTATAATCGGAAGAATAATCAATTTGAATTTTGGTGCAAATTACAATTCATATTTGTAACTACCTGTCACCTGAGATGCTGTAAATTTCACATCATTATTTTGGTGCAAATTACAAACACATTTAAAATGTTGGTGCACATTATACATGTTGATTATATTTTGGGTTAATTTTCGTGCAAATTGACTACGCCAATTTGATGCTCTGTTGGTGCCTGACTTATATAATTGTTATATAAGTAACTACTATAATATACAACATAGAGTTAATTATCGGAACGATTTTTTTCCAATTGTCTATATTCTATAGCATATTTTATAAGCTCAATTAAATTACTATCTATAGTAATCTTACTAGTATCTAAAGTATCTTACTATTTTATAGCAATACAAAACGTTCAGTTTAACATGATAAATAAAATGTTCATTACAGAGTTTACAATTTGTATTCAAAAAATGAAGGTGAAATCATTATACGATTATATAAATATGAAATAGATATGTGAGATTTTAAATTTTAATTAGCTTCAATTTTATAGTAGTTAATTTTAGAATATTATGTTTCCATATAGATGTGCAATTACATAAATTAGTAATAAACAACAGAAAGATATTATACTGTGATAAGTAAATGATGACCTTAACATTGAATGTGAAGTAAAACGTAGTACTATCATATAGGAGATTTCAGGACAAAAATATATTCACAGGAAATAAATTCAACTCAATAATTACTTGTATATCCGTATAGGTAATAATTTAATAATTTAATTTATATTTTTCATATAAATAACATTTAATAAGTTAATAAAAACACAAGGGTTTTCAAATATAAATAATTTGCAAGTCATCAATTTGATATTGAGACGAGCTAATAGTCATAGTTTTATAAAAAATAATAACATGTCAGCAGAAAGTGGGCACTATATATGAGAATCTCGTTAGCGTCGATCACTTAAGACATTTTTGTAGAGCTACTCTAGTGCATACTGACTGTGACGTGCATTAAATTAAGAATAACAACATTTTTGGTTAGGAAACTTAAAACAAATACAACGATCCAACGAACTACATAGGGAATATGTCTGAGTACGCGGTCTTTTGCAATGCTTTATTAACAATATCTTGTGCAATAGCTCCAACTGCTTCTTCGAATGCTGGTTTCAATTCTTCAAGAAGAACTTCCCAGTTTTCGTTCAGGATGGAGTTCATGCTATCTCCTGTTAAACAATCAATAACAACAAAGTTAGTTATTTCAAGAAAAAAAATTAACAATTTTATACAATGTGATGTAATAGGTAACGGTTAATGTGTGTCACAAAATATCATAATAAACTTACCTAATTGTTTGTTTCCATTGAAAAGGTTTTCCAACTTGACATTCAGTTTCTTGACACTCACCAACCTAAGTTCAAATTTCTTGATTTGGACGAAGGTCTTGCCGTTCTTCTGGCTTGGAGATCCGGACACTTCTTTCAATTCCAATACGGGATCGTCTGCACAAAACATTACAATTATAAAAATTAGGAACATAAGAAAATTTGCAAAAAAAAAAATTAACGTATAAATAATATTATAATAGTAAGATAAAAACGTACGTAAGACAATGTTGCACGGTCCGTTACCGGTGATCGGCAAAACGAGCACCTTTCCGTTGACCGTGTATTGTCCACTGATCTCGAGTGGCTTTGTGAAACCAATCTTGCCGGTGAGCTTGTAATTGTCAACATCTATTTTCAAGGAATCGATCACTGTGCTGGTCAAACCCATGATCTTGACGTCCTTAAGCTTCAGGTCAATGCTGACTGATTTGCTGGAACCTTTGCCTTGGTCAATTTCCAAAGATGGTAGCTCGAACGGTTCGATGGCCGGAATCCTCAGTTTTGGGTATCCTTCGGCCAAATCGGGAATGACTGATTGGATGGAGGTCTTCAAACATTTGTCAAGGTTTGGATCACTTTTCTTGCATAAATTGAAAGATATTTCTGTAACGAAATTATAAAAGCAATTGTAATAATATTGTTAGGTTTTAATATTGTATATCATTCTGCGTATAACATATTTGATAACAGGTCGATTTCAGTGGCGTATACAAGGGATGACGTGGGGGTCAGGGAGGAGATCCCATTGGCTTTGGAGAGGATAATCTTCAATATTGTGTTTGATGTGAATTCTCAATCAATTCAAATTATATTCATTGATCCTTATTGTTAAATATTTTACTACCTAAGCAAAAAGTTTTGAGAGGGTGGGGGATTTTTCAATTTTTCCCCTCATTTAGCTATGTCGTTTTCTTTTTTCCCCTCTTTCAGAAATCATGTCTACGCCACTGGTCGATTTCGTAAACCCTATTGATATTAGCTATTAATTATAAAGTATTTATTGATGTTTTTATTGAATAGGTAGTAGTTATTAGATAATATTATATCGTCGGATATTTTATAAAATATTTACTTTGTGGACAATAAATATATCAAACCAAATTACGTCCTTAAAAATAAAAAATGACAATCCGACCTAGCATAGAATATGCACGGAATACCTAAACTGTTGTAGCCTTGGCTATTTGCCACCATCTTTATTGTTTATGTTTTAAACCTTCCGGGATAAATCACTATTATTTGGAGTGATGCCGAAGTTAATAATTAAGACTGATCGTGTAAAATTATTTACTCCACATTAACATACATACAATTATACAAATGTACTATATACACACCTTTAATCAATAATAGTTTAATGATGTATCTACTAATAATGGATTTCGGTGAAACTTATTAATATTGACATAAACCATTAATATTTTAATCAAAATACATATTTGCATATATAATGGATATTCGATGAGATTGAAAGTCAAATATATTAATTATTAATTAATAATATAGCATAATATAGTATTAAATATTAAAACCCGTGTTCCAACAATCTTACGTTTAATAAATAATAATATTTTATAGAATTTTGCTACCTATACAATTGATAAATTATTATAAAGCATTTCTCAGTGTAAAATATAAATTTTGAACTTCCATCGAAAATTGTGTCAAAAAAGTAAGAATATATAAATTATTTATAGAACATACAAAGTTTTGATCCTAAAAATGTAATAAAAACAATTATTTATGAAATATTCAATTTAACGCTATTTATGTTTTGCTATTTGTGTCCCATAAAGGCCAAATCCTAAATTAATATATGTATAAAAGTCTTAAAGTTGATTATGCCAAAAAATCATATGAGCAACTATAAATATATGCGTACATATTTATTTTTAAAATGAGAAAGTTAGCATAAATAATGCTATTAAGTTAAAATACCATATTTATAATTTATTTTATAGTAAAATTATCAGGTATAAAATAACAATTCAATAAAATAAAAATTTCAACCTTGCATCAAAAAATTGTAGTTATTTTCTAATTCTTTAATTGCAATACTTATCATATTGTGTTTGATAATATAATACAAACAAACGATGTTGATTAAGATTTAAGACACATCCATATTTTGCATTATTTTAAAGTAAACACATGAAATGAAACTTCACTTGGATACGCCTGCTACAAACTGTATAGGGTATGAAAATATGAAAGTACTTACGTTTTTTCGGTGTGGGTGCAGCGGTTACAGAAGCAACAACGGCCAATAACAAAGCAGATACAATCAGCAACGATTTTGCCATTTTTAAAATTGGAAATATTTAGATTGTAAAATAAAAAATAAAAAATTCCAAACAAAATCGATATCGGATTGTAAAAGTGCAAATTTGTTTTGGGTTATTTGTAAGTTTTGAAAAAACTAAGGAAAATCTTAATTCCCGAAGTTACTTCTGAAACTGAAACCGTCGAAAGTGTGATACCGCAACCCTGTGTTCGAATACCTTTTATACTCACGCGGTTGTTCGTGTTGACCTCCCCGCAACTGGTTTCAGTTACCGATATACCATTGTTTTTTTCCTCTATTTTAATGATGAACAACGCTGCAATTGCTAAATTATAAATTGCACATCATTGTAGCTTCATATATTATCCATAGAAAATCTATTAAATAAACCCAAAAAATGTAATCAACTTTAAATAGGTAGATATACTGTGGTTATAAGTTAATTATTCGGCACTCAAACTATTTATGAATAGTTGAAAATAGTTATTAAAAAAAACCAAGCATTTAATATAGGTAAATACTAATATTAATATATTTTATGAACTCTCAATTGGGTTATCAATGGTTTTTGTGAAACTTGTTAGTTGTTTCGAATACAGTTAGATTTTTGATCGACATGTATTAAAATTTCCAATATCATAGTGTTCATTTTAAGAAAATACTTGATAGAACATTAATTTAAACTGCTCACGCTTAATATTTTCAAACTAATAATGGTGCCGAAGCAATTAAACAAATATACTACAATAGACAATTTCTTTAAATCTCCATTAAGGTTGTTTCAAAATAATAAAAGCATTTGTTTGACATGAAAATTAGAAGTCATTAACCTCACATTATTAGTAGGTAGGTAAATAATAGCTTTACAAAATGTCATAACATTTTAGAGAGTAGGTAGTTCCCTAATTATTATATTATTATTGTAAGTATAGTTATCAAACTAAGTACTGGACTATATTTGCTGAATTAAATAAAAGCGATGATAAAAAGATTAATTCTGTTCTTTTGAGAAATTTAATTTTAAAAAGAGAAACAATTATTAATGATTTTACTACTTTAGATTCTAAGCGTTATGTATATAACGTGTATTATAAGTTTTACAATGATATGTATTTGTTTTTTTCCAACAATGCTTTTTAAAGGATTCAATTTTCAGTATTGAGGGAGGTTTCTGTAGATAGCAATTATTGAATCTCGTTTGTACTTTTATTTGGGCGGAAGGTCCCTGTTAAAAGTACTACCAGTATTTTTCAAAATAATCTGGAAAGACTAAAAACAAAATTATGGAAAAACAGGGATGTTTACGAAACTAATTCAGAAATTAATTTTTATAGATCCATGTAATTTTCACCAATAATTAATATTAGAATTTTATAGACATAATACAATTTTTTTAATATTTTGACTGTTTTAGTTTTTTTCAATACATATAAATCGATAAAATATTTTTCTCTGTCAAAATGCTTGACAATCTAATGCAAGGTTCCTCATATGTTGTTTTATAATAATTATAAAATCCAAAAAAAAATTTCATACGATCTTGAAATTTACCTACATTTTGTTGTGATTTATCTAAGTTAAAAACATTAGCATATTATTTTTTTGTAAAAAAATCATAAAATTATTAATTTGTATAAGTAAGACATGCGAATATAATTCGAGATTCCTGATTATTTATTTTGTTCTTGCCATAACTAAAAAAAAGGTTTAGCGTAAAGCAACATCAATATTTTATGATCGTTTGAAGTTTAAATTGTGATGAAATTAGATATAAAAATTTTAATTAACAATATTTTTCCTCAAACGATTAATGATATTTTCTTGTAATTCAAAAAATAATAAAAATCATAGATACATAAAAAGTTACACAATTACTTAAATTATTATTTTCTATGCACAATAAATCGTACGATTATTAAAAAATAAGAAATATTCGGATACATTTTATTAACAAATATGTTAAATATTTGATTTTTTCAGTACATATTGATAAAAATTAAAACAAAATATTTATCATAAGTTGTACTTATAAAAATTTTAATACACCAAAAATTCATAGGCACAATTTTAGATTCTGAGTGGAACGTTGAATGTATTGATTTTACAATGTTGTGTGTTTTTTTTTTTTTTACTTTTGTGTCTGTCATCACCTTTTAGGACAGTAAAAATGCTTGGATTTTCTTCAACAGTAACTTTTCTGATAGGAAAGTGAATCTAGTTGGTACTTTGAGGGGATCAAAAGTAAAAATGTCCTAGTAGTTTTCAAAAGCGACGTGAAAAACAAAAGAAAAATTAAGGAAGAACGGGAATTTTTACGCAAAATCTGTTTTCGAGAAAATCAATTTTGGTTTTTGGTGTAACTCTAAAACAAATGATCGTAGGTACATGCAATTTTCACTGGTTGTTTATAATTGCATTTCCTATGCACCATAATATTTTCCAAATATTTTGATTTATTTTGAGCTGTTTACGGACATTGTCAGTTTCCATTTTTTTTAGTTTTTTTTGCTATAAATATCAATACAATTTATCTGTTGAGTAAAAAAGCTTGAAAATTTAATAGAAGGCTCTAGGTTATTTTTTCAAAGGCAGATGAAAAAAATTAAAAATCCTTTGTCACAGTTTTTATTTATAAGCATTTAAAGTTCACTTGACAAAATACGGAAAAATTAGCAAATTATTTTGAGTTGAGAATTCATAAAAATTTTTCTTTTTAAATCTAAGATTTGAAAATGTAATACAAGATTATCCATAAGTTTGTCTACCTTTATCAAAAAAAAAAATGTCTTCAAGAAAGTCAAATTAAATTTTTATGAGCGTTTGAAATTCATATTTTTACAACATTTGATATTCACTCGATTTCTCATGTAACAATTTTCTTATTTTGTTGTAATTAAAAAACGTATGACTGTAGTCTGTAGATACTTGATAATTTCATTGAATGTTTATATTAGTATTTTCTATAATAATTTGACTCTTTTTGAGCTGTTTACAGATATTGTCAGTTTTCAATTTTTTTAATTTTTTTTTTTCTGTAAATATCAATAAAATATAAGGCTCTTGATATATCATTCTAATAGTAATTGAAAAATATTTAAAATACATAGGCACAATTTTTTTTTTTATAAGCATTTAAAGTTCATATTTTGACAACATTTATCAAATTTATAATTTAATTATTATTTTATAGTTAAATATTTATAAAATAAATTTATAGCTAAGGATTGAAAATTGAAAACAAGGCTCCACGTAAATAGGTTATATATAAATTACTTTATTCACAATAATATTATCAAATATACTTGGTAATATGATAGGCTGACTGACCGTTTTCGCTCAGAATCGTTTTTCTTATACAATGATTTTATATCATTGAATTCAAATTTAACACCATCCATTACAGTGACCCATTTGTAAACTTCTATACAGCAGAGCGACACCCACTGCCCACCTTTTTTTTTTTACATTGCAATTTTCAAAATATTTAGATTAATTTCAAGCCATTTGCAACGAACCACTGCACACCGTTCTATAACGAACGTTCTATTGACTTATAATAGTTAATGATAGCAATTATGATACATGATAATAAAATAAATGCAACGTTTTTGGAAAAATATTTTTAAATCTACTGTACCTTTTCCTTATTAATACAAAAACAAATTAAGTATTTATATAAATAATTTTTTTATTATTATTATTTATTAACACGCAGCAACTTAGGCCATTGGGTGGTTTTTAATTGTGTGGGAGGGTACTGTAGGTTTAAACACGTTTTACACAGTTTGACAAATGTTTTAGTGGGCACCCGTAGGTACCTGCCATGCCCGGTTGGGGGATGGCGGCACTTTTCTCTGGACACCGTGACTTGCCCGAAGAAAAATGCCACTCGCGGCCGAAGTTTTGAACCGGCGTCGTGTGCGTCGCAACCAACGCCCTAGTCCGCTCGGCCTCTCTGTCCCCCATAAATAAATTATAAAATATCCCTAGGAATAGAGTTAACATTAGAGACATGATGTTATTATTTTGAACTTAATTTGATTATTATTTATTTAATACTGCTTAAATTTAAATTTTACGTAAGAATGACTTTGTAATGGGAATTTATTTTAAGAAATAAAAATACCTAAATAATTTGAAATATTGAAATAGTGTTAATTTTTTATAGAACATTTCTATTTTTTATTTATTTACTCAGCACAAATAATTGCAAGAAATAGGCTAATCATTCCCCTGACAGTTACTTGGTAATTCAAAAATTATATTTCTATTCATTTGTACAACTAAAAATAATTAATACATTTTATATTTGTATCGTTGATTTTTATGACAATTTTAACTTTGATCTCAGATATCGGAATAAACTGATGTTTTATAATATATTAATACATTTTCTTTCTATGTTTTACATTTGAACCTATATCAAGGTTTTTGATTTCATACTATATATTTTATTTAATATTAAATTATATTCATATATTTAAATTTAATCAAAAATGTACTACGAAAATATAGTAGGTCGTTGTAGGTACGTTTTAAATAATATTTTATTGAGTTACCCAAATATAAGCAACTTATTTTCCTTATTTTCTTATATACTTTATAGTTTTGTAAAATAAATATTAAATAGGTAAGTGCCTATTTTATAAATAATATTGATAATAAATTCAATGGCTACGATGAAAACCTCGTAAGTAGGAATTATCATATTTTACAGAAGATATTTCACAAATGTGATTTATATCAATATTTGTGATTTATATATTATATTTTTAACTTATTTTTTCTTATATTAATTATTAAATAAATATTATGAAAATTGTATGGGTGACTGAGAAAAATATTTATTATTTCAAAATAATACTAGCTGTTCTTGAATATTTTCATTAAAATGTGTTGATATATATAATATGCACTATTGTCTATTAATAATTTTCAATATGACATTGGTCATACGTGTTTATTATTCTACAACAACACACATTATGACCTATTAATAGACCTATTATCCGAGCTGCTTATCCAACATTCACAAAAAAGTATACATTTGTGAACTTTCAGTCAATCACGATTATCGTCAATGAGTTCACGTCGTCCATAGGTCAATAGGTCGGTACTCAAAATAATATCGGAATCAATATTAAAATTATCGAAACAATCGCATACATTATTATAGACATGAGGTACCTAGGTAGTCGTGTTTATGACACATTTTCAATGTCAATCAAATTGTCAACTAGTTGACATTGGAACCGCGGCCATTGGTGTCATCAATAAAATATTAACTGCAACAAATAACTACAGTAAAAGTATTCTCATACATTTAAAATAAAATTGGTATTACATCAGGACGTATGTGATATTATTATGAACGATCATGTGTTTCCTGGTGTATGGTATAATATATTATATTATAATAGAATAATACCTATAGACTATAGTACAATTCTGTGGGTGTGCGTGTATAGTGTATTCGTTACATTAATTACAAAACGAAACTTTTATTTATAATACTGCAATATAGGTACCGTAGGATTTTTAAGCTTCCGAGCGCTTTTCGAATTCACGCTGTGAGCAGGGGTGGCGGTGGGGGCGGGCAGTCGGGTTAAATTACCGACAACTACCCGTTTGACTGGTCTATAGCATGATCAAACTTGTTAAAGTTTCAAGGATGTATTTCGATCAGATAACTACGAGCATAATAATAGTAATAGCCCATATAACAACTACCGGCAGATAGGTTTTACATTGAATTCTCGAGGAAGTGCAAACGAGACTCTCTATGGACAACAGTGCAGAGGGAAAGAGAGAGAGAGTGAGAGTGATAGAGTCAGAGAGAGGAATACGAATATTGTGCGTGTGGTCTGTTAGATTTTATCGTGAGATGCAGAAGAACCAGGGTACCAAGGTCGACTCGGTGGCGGCGGCAGCGAGTTCAGACGGACTTTATTTGTTTTATGTTTTTTTATTATTTAGTAAAAAAAAATTGAAGCGTCGTAGATATTACAATATAAAAACAATTATATCGTGTAGGACTTGGACGCACAGGCATGACAATAATATAATGATAAGTATCTAATAAAACTGTTTATTTATTAAATAGTATTTTAATTTGTTTTGCAACTGTCTATTTTCAAAAATAATGTAAGCATAAATTATGCATAAATTATCAGATGTTTACGTGCGCTTGAAAAGTACAGCGTTGCATGTATAGGTTCGTTTATGACGTATAGAATAAACTGTTCGTTAAATATTTATCACAATCTATACTTTTGTACCAATAAGTAAATTTGAATAAAATTATAGTTCAATTAGATTGATAAAGTAACTCATATTATTTTTTACTTCCATGTTTCTGCGATTATACCTACCAGCAATTTTAATTGTTCGTGTGTCCTGCATATGACACACAGAATGCCTTCGATATATACAATAATGATTACTAATAAACAATAACCAAAACTTCTATTCCCTATAATAGTGTACACGTTATTTTTCCAAGAAACTCGTCCAAGTGTACCTACATAATTGTGATTTATTGAAATTCATGTTATGCGTTTCATAATAAATTGTATTGACGACAACATGATTAGTTGTACCCACAACCTAACTCGTTTGCCAAGGTGTGTAACGTATTTATGTATTCATGTTCAAATAGTGCGTACCTATAAAGTGTAGACTATACTCTTAAAACGATTTTAACGACCGGACAACATTATTATTATTGTAAAAACGTGTAAATAATTATAAAGAAGTTACACCTTATACTCATATAAAGTATTAACGTGTATATCTTAATAGCTTGTAATAAGAAATTGTATACAGAATTTTGATTAACGCTTGTTATGTCGCTTTATTATTATATAAATACAACGAATGTTTAATAAGAATAATTTGGAAAAATAACATGTTTAGGATTAAACCAAAGCATAAACCTATTTAGTATATACATTATACATAATATATATAATTTGTATGTGTTATAATATAGGTAGATTATAGATTTACATAATATATTATATTAGTGAATCCAAACAGTGTACAGTGTATAACAGTTATTTGAAGCTATAAAATGTAATCATATACTTGGGTAAACTTCAGTAAACTTGAACTATAGCTAAATTTAAAAAAAAATATTCGCTAAGTAAACTTTCCAAATTCCAACGATACGATATAAAAACAACATTATGAGTGTGGAGAAAACAACTAAACTATAGTTATCTTTTGATTTCATCTGCACATCAGCTCGCTGGTTGACAATACGAATAGAAAAACTATATACCGTCATATCCGGAGAATATACCCAGAAGGGAATCGTAGTGTATTAATTATTATCATAATGTAATCCAACCCTTAAAATTAGCTGAGTACCTAATGCCTATATTGTACGTATATAATTGTACCTACATTATTTTGTACAACAGACATTTTAAAAGCTATAATAAAAGCAAAAAGAAGCTGACCTTAACAGAATGTCATATTATTTGTCTCTCCATAGGTACTTTTATACTATAGGTACTCGTACTATAGATTAACCTAACCTATAGGTACCTAATAATAATAGAACATATTTTGAACGACGTGTCGAAGGTTTTAATTTGAATATAGTGTAATATTATTGATATAGTACTAATTACCGTAGGATACCTAGTGTAAAGGAATGATAATGATTAAAACAACTCACATAGTCATATAATAGGTATATAAATATTCAATAACAATAAATATACTGAGGTGTAAATTAAATATGCATATTATATAATATTCGTAAATCTGGCGGAAACCACATGTAGGCACCTATATATATATGTTATAAAAATTAAAGTCGATGGTGAAATTTCAGACAGAGGTCGTCCGTATAATATTACACATTATGGGTACACTCTATACACAAATATGTATTAATTGCATGCTTTTATTTTATACGCATATATCGGCAAATGCGCCAGTGGCGCCACGCTTGTATAATATCATAATGTAATAATATTATGTGCCTGCGAGCGAGTGCACACGTCGTCTCAATCGCAATTCGATCGTCTGACGACCCGCCGAAAATGGCGCTTACCTATAGCTTGTACCATCGCTTGCCCGGCAAACGTCCATAATCATTACTTACACGTCTATGTACACACGATCGACCGGGACAGTATATATCTATACTTACACACACACACATATATCATATATTGTGTGTATATATATATAGGTGTAATATAACTATAACACGATCAGACCACACACTCACACATGCTCCACTACGCTGACATTATTTTCTGACACTATATTTCCACCAATGTGTCGCGTACATATTATAATATGTATATATATATAATAATAATAATAATAACACATCTCTTCGCCGACGCCACTGTCTGTTCTAACTCCGCAGTAGTCGAGTATCTGCAGTCGCGTCAAGCACCCACGTGTATTTTTTACGCCATAGTAATAACAATATAATATCCCTGCAGTGTATACATATTATAATATTATCATGGTATAGGTACAATACGGCGACTTTGCGTAGTATTATGTGTAATATAATGTGTGTAGAAATTGCGTGAAACTAAATATTTTATACGGATTAAACGTCGTCGTGCAATACTTGCTCATCTACTAGCCGTATATTAACAATAATAATTGTCGGGGTCAGTGCGCATATAAACGTTTTACCTTCCTATAAATTATAATATTATATGCTTATATTCGACAGAATCCGCATAATAATAGACGCACGAGATCAACGTTCTTCCGCGATCCCGTCGAACCATACGACTCCGAAATCTTATAATAATAATTACTCGTGGCAAAATCGTACACATTTATACCGCCAACCGCCATCATTATTTAAGTGTTTTTTTGTCACGATCGTATATGATTCGTATATAAAATGTATAATTTTCTCATGTAATATAGGTACTCGCCACACGGGTTACATTATAATAACTTGGGCCGAACGTTGTCGTGTCCAACAAGGTCGATATTATTGAAGATCAAGGTCCGCGACGTTGAAATTATATTATAATATATACTTTATTAAAACCTTTTTTATTATTTCTTTGTTTTTTTTCTCGTTATTTTTTTTTTTTACACAACAAAGGGGTTGTCCGTGAACTTCACAAATATTTGCATTTCCCCGTATTTTTTGTCGTTTTTTTGTTGTTTTAACATAAAAGTAATATCCAGACGCGTTGTCCAGACGCCGTTTGCCATGACATCGACACTGTACAATAAGATTGGACTTATACCAAAACAGAAACCGATTAGAGTAATGATCATGGGACAACCCGGCGTAGGGAAAACTGGTAAGACACGTCCTAATAATAAATACCTATTGTGACCACATTATATTTATTTATTTTATTTACTCGTTTGGACATCATTTATAATTATTAATTACATCAAAAAAGATTTATATAAATATATATGTTTCACAAAGACGGGCATTTGCAGACCCTCTCTATACATACATAATATACCTATACACGGATATTTCATTTTAGAGTATATTTCGGCAAAATGCCAAAATGAGTACAATTTATAGTTTTACCCTATTATATTATAATATAATGTGTGCGTTGCAGCGCTATTGGTGCGATTCGTGACGAAAAAGTTCATCGGTGATTACGACCCCAACCTAGAGAAAATGTACACATACCAAGTGTCCATGGAATCGGAAATTGTTAACTTCGAGATATTGGACACTGCCGGATACGTACAAGACGTAAGAAAATGCCAGTCGTTTTTCTAAAATGTTTTGATTTTTTTATACGCACACCAAATTATGACATCTGTTGAATGTATTAGAAATCTTGCAACTTGGAAATGAACATGCGCTGGGCCGACGTGTTCATACTGGTATACTCTATTACGGACAAATGTTCGTTTGACGATTGCAGTAGACTCAAGTTTTTGATTAACTACAACAAAAAGAAACGTCGTCTTTCCACTAAAGTAAGAAATAGGCGAAACCATTTGATATGATATAATGTGATTGTAGCTTTAATGCTTTATTGTATACACAAGTATACGATAAAATAAAATGCTGAATAATATAATGATTTATTGACACTGATGACAAAAATATGCAATACAATATCGGTGTACGTATACAAATGCTGAAATGCTCAAAATAAATATTTTTTTATTGACATTTATAGAAAAAATCGCAATTTTTATATTGTAAGTAACATGCTAGTAGATATTTTTCCTCTGCAAAGAAAATTGTGAATCATAAATATGTTTTTGGGTATAGTGCAGAGAAAAAATATCTATTTTAGGTAGCATGCTACATTTTGTTAGTGATTTAATTTAATTTAAATTTTGATTTTATTGTTGGTTTGTGTTTCTATGGCAATAATCAATACATTACGAAAATCGGCTTCGCGAAAATCAGTTAGCAAAAAAAAGTTGTCCCCGGCCTAAAAACATATCTAAATGTTAAAACTTATAGAATTGCCATATCGCATATGGTACATTGGTACCTATGCATTATAATTTATATTATATACGTATGTGCCTATATGGCTACATGCAATATCTAACCGACAACTCTCAACGCCCCCCCAACCCAACCTCAAGCTGTATTTTAAACAATTTTATACTGTTAAAAACAAAATTACAAAAATAAATCATCAAATTATTCCGAAAATTATGACTTACCCCCCCCCCTTAACCATGTATTTGGAGCCGCCCCTCCCTAGATATATAGGTACCTACTGGTTTTCGGTAGTAGCCGCACTAATATTACTTTACCTACAACCCAGTAGCGCATTTACGGGGGTTGGGGGTCCATGGAGTCCGTACCCCCTCACCATTGGCACCTTAAATACCTATCTAAACATCTAATATATTCTGTAGCGGAGCCCACATTTAAATTTATTTGAAAAATTAGCTGGACCCCTCCATGAAAAATTTCTAAATACGCCACTGCTATAAAATCTACCTATAACGTATGCTATATTATATTATTATATAGTACTCAGTACTTACTATAGGTACTTAGATAATCTTACAAGTGGGGACGGAGTGGCCAAACGGGCGGCATTTTTCTTCGGGTAAGTCACGGTGTCCGGAGAACAAGTGCCGCCATCCCCCACCCGAGGCATGGCAGAAACCTACAGAAACTCCCATTAGAAATTCTGCCAAACACAACACACGCGTGTAAAAACCTTACCGTTACAAACCCCATTACCTACAACCATAAAAACCCCACAATCAGCTAATGGCCATAGTCGCCGGGCTTTTAAGATCAGTAAAAAAAAATAAATACCTAGTGGATTTCTTGTGGAGAGCTTAAAGACCAATTAAAAAAAAAAATCTTACAAGCAACCAAGATTATGATAACCACCTATTTTATAATTTACTGAAAGCGCTTTCTGTAAAAGAGATTGATAGACAGTCGTTACTTAATCGTTATTAACTATAGTTGTTGATTATACTGATGCATATAATATAAATTATAAAATTCATTGTTGTCTAGCTAAAACCATTTTTACTGTAATTATTTCTGGTGGTTTTTTTTACACCTGTAAGACTATATAACCATAAATAAAGAGGTATCATATTATGTACACATTTTCCCGTGTTATTAATTGCACTACCTATAATCGCATTACCTGTGAATTCTCATACATTATGAATTATATACTGCTTGATAGTGGGTGCCTACCCATAATGTAACAATTTATCATAAATTGTTATACTCTAAGGATTCTTTATTTCATGTAGGTGTATATTTTGGATTTTTCACTTCAGTGACCAAATGTTTTCCTTACACAAACTGGTTTGCCTAATATGTATTTTAATTAGATATTTTATTTATGAATTCTATTTTATACATATAGATATTGTCATAATATTTCTAAGTATATAACCTAACTTTATCATATATCCTATAAACAATCTGTAAGTGCAACATTGTCCTTTTTTAAGGTTTCTCTGTACCATACTTTATGTTCTTATCGATCAGGTACGTCCGTCGTGGCGTAGTCACTCATAATAGTTATGGTAGGTAATCAATATAAATTATCTATGAAGTATAGGTACCTACTAGCTGTGTTATTAAAATATTATTTTATGTAATTTGTGGGCTTAAGATTCGCCATTCGGACACATGTGCTATATCATTCATGCGTGTGTATCATTATTACATTCCATCTATAATTGTTTATATTAATGATATTCCTGTACTTAACTTAACTGTGTACTTGGTAGGTATACCTACTACAATTTCATACAGTCATTATTTTTTAAGTAACTATAGCTGTATATCATAGCACTAACTACTGTGTTTATCACATGTTATTTATTTTATGTCTATTATTTTCATGTGTATTATTGCATTATTACTTCCTAAATTTCTAACTTCTATAAATAACTTCCTATATAGCCTGCAACTAGGTGCATAATAAAATATTGATAATATCTACACTAAATTACTAAAATTATTTCCTATAGATTTTATAGACATTTACACCTACTATACCTACTATGCCTATCTATGGATAGACTTAATTGATTGTTAGGATTTTTTTCGTTTAGTTTTTATTTGTTATACATTTTTATAATAAATTAGAATTATACATCTAACTTTAAAACTAAATCATTTTGATGTTTACCTACAATATTGTTTTTACCTTAATGAAAATAATTTTAAAAAAACCGGAGCACTCTCTGCTGATATTGAGTATAACCTAGGTTACCGTAGGTAATTATTGTGTCAAATTTTAATTCAATATGAAAAAAAACAATTTTGAGCGGAGACCGTCTGTCAGTGTAAATTTTTAAAGATATTTTTATATATTTATATAATAGTAATTTATTTTTCTATAGGAAATACCTTAGGTTAAACTCATTTTTGCCGAAACTAAATAGCAATGGTGCGTATACTGTATAGACGTATAGTACAATATATTATATAGTAATTAAAATAATGCCAGCTATGTTAGCTAACGACAAACAAATCGTATAAATACATTTATTTATTATAATTAATGAAACAAGCCCTTTTATACATTATAAAAACACACAACAAAATAGGTATAGGTACAAAATAATATTAAAATAGTTTAAATTTAAATTTACAAAAAAAAAAATATAATTAAAAATAGATACCTACCTATAGGTACCAATAACCTGTGTACCAATATTTAGAATTGATTGGGGTCCTTGTTAGAAAATTTCACCATACTTACGCAGGACAGGCTTGTCATATTATAAAGAATTAGTTGCACCCACTCGAACATGGAATTGGAAGAATTTACGCAAATCAGCACTATGAACCTTAAAAATTACCTCTGCTAATAGGTCCAGAGCATCCACTAATGAAATTATAGATAGGAATTCTAAATTAGTCTGGATTCTTTTGTTACTCGATGTACCTAATCTAGCCGGCCTAATATCGGTGTAAAATCGTGTGGAGTGAACTCGTCATTAAATATTCAAAGCAAAATATGAGCATTTCAAAAATGTTAGCTACACTTGCTCAATCTAGCAACTATCACGCTGCAATGATAGATATAGACGTATAATAATTATTATAATTTATAATAGTATTTCATATTATATTATTACTAAATATTATTGAGTATTGACTTATTATAAATCGATACTGGCTTATCATAGAACGGTGAAAATAGGTTCGTGGCTTAAATAGCCTAAAATTTATATTTCGTTTAGTATCAAATTTTAAACTTAAATTGAAATGCTAAAAAAAAACTGTGGAATTGTATTTTTGAGATTTTTAGATTTTAGTAAGATTAACTTATGAGCAACCTTAAATTACAAAGTCTTGACTATAAAAATAATATAATAAATTTTTTAAATTGTATGCCTTTTCATTATTAACGTATCCCTCAATACGTTCGTACATTTTAAAATTGTTATCATACCTACAATATACATTAAATATAGGTACTTATACTTATACAACTCATATTATGATTTATGCATGTAACACACACCGTACCTACGCACTTATAATTTTTTAAATCCTGTCTTCATATTGCAATAATATTATCTCTAAATATAAAATATGAATGTTTATATATTATGTACTTTATATTGTTATTAACTGCAAAATAACTGGTATGCGTCATGTACCTACTCATGTATGTAGTTGGAGCTAGATACTATATATATATATATATACTCGTAATCTAATAATTTAAATGTTTATTGATAATCTCAAGGATCATCCATTTGATGTGCCAGTGATACTGGTCGGTAACAAAGTGGACCAACAATATGATCGGATGGTGACGTACACTGAAGGTCGGAAACGGTGCCAGGAACTTGGGTGCGTGGCTTTTCATGAGATTTCAGTGCGGGAAGATGTTGATCAAGTTCGTGCAAATTTACTTAGTTTTATAGAATTTTTATATTTTTATTGTATTTATAATGTAAACAATATATAGGTATGGTACATATATTTTATATACATATTTTAGGCATATGCAGTGTTTAAAGAAGCGTTTACATGTTGGAAATCAATGTCTAAAAATCCAAAACTAAAACGTTCTTCTTCTGATCACGGTGCAGAAGCACTCTTCAATTCAGCATCTAGATTCATAAGTATTTACATATATTTATTTATTTAATTTTAATATATACGGCCATGAGCCCTCAATTACATAAATATAATGCACAAATTTAAAAAATAATAAAAATTCCATATACAAAATAATCTTAAAATTATTAAGTGTCAAAAGTAGAAATTAGACAGGATTAAGGAAGGATTCACATGGGCACAATACACTGACCGCCTAACGGATTCATTGAACATGTAGTTTATGGTGGAATGAGGAATATAAAAAAATAGCAAATAAATTGTGAAGAAATGTGAGTTCCAAAATTTAAAAAAAAATCTTAACAACTTTTATAGGAAAACTGTGAATACTCCGAGTGGACAGTCGTATTCTGATAGTTAATAATTATTCATTTATAACACGTTCAAATTCAAAATTACCTCCATCCTCGCCGATATCATTTTCAACAATCTCAAAGCTGCTTTTTATGACTTTAAACGTAATTGATATTTGTAATCAAAATAAGAAAATGCGTTTAAATATATTTTAACAAACACTTATTAGTTTTTACCATTATTTGCATTAGGTAGGTATGTGGTATAATTTTTTTTGTTTCAAACACTTTTTGTCGCATATGAAGTCAATTAAAAATTGAATAAGTCAAAGTTGTTTAAAAATATAATACAACTCAATTTTTAACTCAAAAAGGAAAGGGTTGATTAAAAAATTTTTTCCACTGTGTTACGCATTTATAAAGGGTTAAAAATAAGGATTTTTCAAAAATAAGTGAAATATTAAGTGCTGAACGCAGTATAAAAAACCGAGTCAAATTATTAAAGGTCATCTGGCTGAAATATATTTTAATGTTACCTTAAATCGCGATTGTACTATACATAATACATATAATATTATAAGTATATACCTATCTAAAACTAATGAAAATTAATTTCGTTGTTAAAACTAGATAGTAAATAGGTAAATTATTTGTATCTAATTAATTCTTGTAAACTGCGTAGGTAGATATTAATGATATATATACGCCCCTGATTAATATTCAATGTTACATTTAAAATGTACCTAGTAAATATTTTTCGATACAACATTTATTTCTATAGCTGATAATATAGAATTTTATAAATGGGTAATAAATTAAATCTACTATAAAATCTAATGTTTCGAAATATTGTCGTCACGTGCATCGCTGCATAATATAATATTATAATAATGCTTCAGTATTACTGCAATGCCAAGTATTAATATTATTAACGCTTACCTAAAGTTTGGTAGCCTTACCACCAGTTACCAGCAGTGACATATTTATAAGTATCTAGGCATTGATATTATACAAAACACTGTTCTCTATAAAAATGAACTAAATTAATTTATGTTGTTCTGTTATCTTGCAGTTCAAAATATATAAATCTCTGAAAACCATTTAATAATGTTACCCATGATCAATAATTATTTATTTTTTTTAAATTAAGTTAAGGCTTCAACATCTGAGGCTATGAGCCGGGGTTATGTAGTAGGTTTTATTACTCTGGGGTAGATACGGTTGGTTTAGAACACGTGTATGTGTGGCAAAGATTTTCCACTGAAAACCCGGGTGGTCACCCATCCGGGAACTAGTGGCACCAGACAGCGCTGGCTCTTAGAACATATCTGCGACTGAAGCCAGATACCGCTCCACATCAATCCACATCTATTATTTTCGCCACTGTAATTTGTATTGATTGCTTATGAGTTAGGTATTTTAAGTTTAAACTAATTTTTAGCTTCAGCGCTCACTGGTCAGTCGCTATAAGGAGCTGTTTTCACCCATAAAGGCCACCTAGGAACTATTATTAAATAGAACCCATAGGCGCAAATAGCGTTTAGTATTTGGAGGGGGGACTAAAGCCTTACTTTGATAATATTGAATAAGCTTAAAACAAAATGTAGGAAATGTTTGCGGGCATTTTTAGGGGTCTTAGCCTCTAAAGCCCCCCCCCTTATTTGCGTCTATGATAGAACCATACCTACGTACCTAATCGAAATTAAGTTTTCATACCAGTCTGAAATTTCGTCATAGTCCTAGGGGAAATACTAAAATGTAATAACGTGAGAACATGAATATAAGTATTACAATTTGCAGTATTCGGACTGAGAATACGGCGAATAGGAACATCGCTTGAAATAAGTAATAAATCGTACGATATCGGTCATAATGAAGATTCTCAACCTAACCGTCTTAACCTAAAACTACACAATGATTCATAGAAAAAAGTTGAAAAAAAATATGCACAATCATATATGATACATAGTAATAACATAACTATTTATTTTTTAACTGCTTATAAAATTACCTATTACATTGAACAATATTATCACGGTTAGATCATGGCCATCGCTGCAGTTAAACGTACCTATACGCCGTTTAAAAACCTAACCTACACATACGTTACCGACTTATCGTCATTATAAATTATAATATACCATCGTAGTTTTAACAGATGTACCTACACCTACGTTTTAATTATTAATTTGTGAAAGAATAAAAATTAATGTAGACACAGGATATATTATAAATACATGTGACTAAATGTACCTAATACCTATGTATGTATTAGGTACTTCGTGTCGTAAACAATCGTTTATTCATATGACACATAGATACATTATTATATTATGTTATGTTATTTTGTTAAGTTTTTAATAATCATCATTACAAAATAAAAAATAACACTTATAATTTATAATAAGTAGGTATTTTTCAGTTAAGTATTTATGGTGGTTTCCTGGTTGGGGGGGGGGGTCGATTCATAATATGTACTGTTTATTGATTTAGTACTTGCGTATTAAGTTAAAACCAGTAATATACGTTCAAGTACCTATAAAAATAAAAAAATGAGAATTGTTAAGTTATGTACCGTTAAAGCATCGCCAACTGCAGTGATTGCTTGCAAACGGCGAAAGCACCATAGACTTAGAACTTTGCAGAGCGACTCATCATCAGCGACTCCCCTTATAGTACAACCATTTTAGGCCACTGTTCGTCTTGACTCCAATCTATCTATATAATAAGGCAGTGACGTAATTTGGTCGTGTTTGTGGGGGAGGGGGGATTGAAACATTTACCCCGCATTGCACCACTGCATTTTATAATAATAATATATTACAATTTACAACACGAACTGACGAACATGTTATCATGATATTATTATATTCGTTACAACAATAACGCAGGTTGGCCATTAGTGTTCGGCGACAGCGCGTGCAGTTCATCAAATCGTTCGGAGGACACTCCCGAGTTCCGTGCCAGGGCTTCGACGGAAGGACACATCCGGTCGGGTGCGACGGCTTGCCGGTATCTGCCCACGTTGTCAGCCAGAGGAAGTATTTGCTGCCACTTGAAAAAATGAGAGTCAACACCAAAGCGCATTTACATGCACATAATATTGCGACGTGTTATATATTATTTAAGCTATATATATATCGCGAGCGGCATCGATAAAATAATTGCCTTTATGCACAATCCAATATAATATGACACCATCGATTAATGTATTATGTACCTATATAATATTATATACCTACGTTAATACACGTATTATTGGTATTATTATTATTATATACCACTACATATTAAGTAGTAAGTACCTGCATAACTATTAAGTATGTACTTATGTACAATTTATTAATGTAAACCATAACGATCACGCGTTGGTGAAAGAATAACAATTTTACTGACTCATATAATCGACCTACACGGCTATATACACGTGTATAGACAAAAATTCATAAAACATCTTGATAAAAGTAACCTATAACTACAGTCTACAAAAACGACTAGCATGAGTGTTTTTATAACGTAAAGACGAGATAATTTTACAAATAAGTAATTACTAATTACAATATATAATATATTTATATATACAGCATACCTGCATATACGCAATTAATTATATTATGCAAGGTAATATAAGCTGCAGGGATCGCACCTAAATCGATTCCACCGAAATTACCTTTTAACCTGCAGAAGAGAAACTTATCAATTCCATCGGCTATCATCTCTACCAGCTCATAATAAATTACTATGTACCTACGTTTTTACTAAAAATTGATGATAAGAGGCTAAAAAAATTAGAATTGATACTTTCATCTAAATTTAATCCAAACATATGGGCATCGTCTTCAATATCGGAACGAATACGGAACAACTATAATAGTTGCGAATCGTTTCATTTAACACACATTGAAAGCGCATCCTAAGATATTTTTGTTTTAACATATGTACTTCTTGAATTTAAAAACCCAAACTAGGTAATTCATATTGGAGGACTCGATATAATGCCATAATATTGATATAGGTAATATATAAAATCAGCAAAAGCAAAAATTATGAAATTAAAATAATATCCTAATATATATTATAGCATATTTTTTTGATTATTAGTAAAAAAAAAGGTGGGTAAGTGGATGTCACTGTAATGGATGGTGTTAAATTTGAATTCAATGATTTAATGTCATTATATAAGAAAAACGATTCTGAGTGAAACGGTCAGTCAGCCTATGATATTACCAAGTATATTTGATAATATTATTGTGAATAAAGTAATTTATATATAACCTATTTACGTGGAGCCTTGTTTTCAATTTTCAATCCTTAGCTATAAAAGTTGAACATTTTATAAATTTTTAACTGCAAAATAATTATTAAATTATAAATTTGATAAATTTTGTCAACATTGGAACTTTAAATGCCTATAAAAAAAAATTGTACCAATGTATTTTAAATATTTTTCAATTACTATGAGAATGATATATCAGGAGCCTTATATTTAATTTTCACGCTTTTGTAACTAACAAAAAAAATTTTATTTATATTTATAGAAAAAAAAACTAAAATAAATTGAAAATTGTCAATGTCCGTAAATAGCTCAAAAAAAGTCAAATTATTTTCAAAATTTTATGGTGTATGGAAAATAATAATACAAACATTCAGTGAAATTTTCAAGTATCTACAGACTACAGTCATACGTTTTTTAATTACAATAAAATAAGAAAATCGTTACATGAGATACCGAGTGAATATCAAATGTTGTAAAAATATGAATTTCAAACGCTCATAAAAATTTAATTTGACTTTTTTGTAGACATTTTTTTTTGATAAAGGTACACAAACTTATGGATAATCTTGTATTACATTTTCAAATCTTAAATTTAAAAAGTTAAATTTTTATGAATTCTCAACTGAAAATAATTTGCTAATTTTCGTGATTTTTCCGTATTTTGTCAAGATTTGAACTTTAAATGCTTATAAATGAAAACTGTGACTAAAGATTTTTAATTTTTTTCATCTGCCTTTGAAACAATAACCTAGGAGCCTTCTATTAAATTTTTAAGCTTTTTTACCCTACAGATAGAATTTTATTCATATTTATAGAAAAAAAAATAAAAAAATGGAAACTGACAATGTCCGTAAACAGCTCAAAATAAGTCAAAATATTTGGAAAATATTATGGTGCATAGGAAATGCAATTATAAACAACCAGTGAAAATTTCATGTACCTACGGTCATTTGTTTTAGAGTTACACCAAAAACCAAAATCGATTTTCTCGAAAACAAATTTTGCGTAAAAATTCTCGTTTTTCCTTAATTTTTCTTTTGTTTTTCATGTCGCTTTTGAAAACTACTGGGAAACTTTACTTTTGACCCTCCAAAGTACCAACTAGATTCACTTTCCTATCAGAAAAGTTACTGTTGAAAAAAATCCAAACACTTTTACTGTCCTTAAAGGTGATGACAGACACAAAAATAAATAAAAAAAAAAATTTTAAAAAACACACATCATTGTAAAATCAATACATTCATCGCTTCGCTCAGAATCTAAAATATCGATAGATTCACTTATATGAAACTGGCATATATCATAATATAAACATACTTAATATGTATATTATTTATGCTATTTGTGCCTATGACTCTAGTGGACTCAATTACCTTACCCTCCCCCCTAATGTTCAAAATTAGTGCTATTAAATAAGTGCCTACCCATCCACACCAAATTTTTCAAAAATAAAATTCCTTAGAGCCTAAGAAGATAAATGATAATGCCTTCAGACTTCAGTTGAAAAGATCACCTTGCGCGTTTACGGCTTATATCATAATATAGGTGTATAATAATACACATACACATAAATAAGATATAATTACCTGCATGGACACGCGAACATGCCTATTAAATGATATGAAATATGAAATATGAATATGATACAGCTATATAGCTGTGCGGAACTGACCAAATAGGTATACATTATACCTATATCTACCTACCTATAATATAATATAGATATTTATATGCGATACTTGCTATAGGTATATACTCTTATACCGGGTGGTGTATATCCATGAAATAGGTATATTATTTTTACCTCCATCGCATAATTATTATAAATACAGGAAACGGTTTTTACTACATATCATGTTAATATGTGTGTGTTACACTGTTGCATGTAATAAATAATATTATATACACATGCGGAATCGTAGTAGGTATGTTTATACATACAAACACTACGTGTTATACACTTAAACGTGAACGTATTTTAGATTTGGAAATCGTGAGTCGTGCCATTCATTTTTAAATTATTATTATTATTATTATTAAGTAACTTATTATTTTTTATAGTACCTGCACCGTATAAATGTGTATAATATATAGTTTTGAATACGAACATAATAATATTATATATACTATATACTTATATATTTTTTGCACTTTAATCGTATACTGGCGATTGGGGATACGGACGCATGGTCACGATGAAGTTCCGTTTAATATATTAATATTAAACTTAATGGCCAAAAATCAAAATATTATTTAAATACCTAGGTATATTTATTGTATATAAGCCAATAGAGGTAGGCCTATAAGTGAGTGAGTACCTTATACTAAAAAAACCAATAAATCATAATTTGAATAAATTTATTATTAAAAGATAAAAGGGGGTTGATCATATATGGTGAAACATCCTCTACCTACATAGAAGAATATTAATCATGTTTTTGCTACTTATTAAATTTTTAGTGCATGAGACCAAAATTGTTAGGTAAAATGTTTTGAAAAATTTGAAAATTTAGTTATAATTAGAGCTGGGATTTTATTCCCTAAAAAATCTTAAAAAAATGCAAAAATTATTAAAAAAACTAAAAAAATTAACTATAAAAATTACTTTAAATGTATTAAAAAAATATATTACAAATGTATTTTTGTCTTTTTGAATAAGTATTGGTATTATTAGTATAAATTAAAAAAATTCTCATTGACTTTTCCGTAGACGTCACCTAGACTCGTTATCTAGGTTTTGACATTTCAACTATTGTCCGATAATATGATAGGTACAAATACCTCTTTTATAACCAATCTATTATATTTATACAAAAATCATGTTGGTGTGTAAAAATCTTCAAATAAAATTTCAAATTCCGAATTCATATTTTGTTTCCAAAAGCTCAAAAAATGCTCTAAAATCTCTAAAAAATTAAGAAAATTACCAAAATGCAAAATAAACTTTCTTATTCTTATTCAAAAGTACACAAAACAGTAAGCTTTGGAAAACAATGCAAAGCACATCGAAAGCCCAGCCCTAATTATAACTTATAATCTATCCTGTGGTTATTGTAATACATTCAAGTAGTCTTGAATCCAGACAAATTTTCTAGGGGGGCTCACTTTTGTTTTGTTTGAGAAAGTCAGTACATAGTACCAATACTGGTAATACGGTATAAAAACGGTATATTTTGGTGAACATCATTAGGTGCGGTAATCAGGGGGGAGGTAAATGCCCCCCTAAAGAATACCTGGATTCAACACTGCATCCAAATCTTGTAATAGGAATACACATGAGTACTTATCTACATATTACTACGATACCTACACGAGGACTAGAGCCATTCGTAAATAAATTATATACGATAAATGAAATAGAACAGAAGGTTCTATCATCTATAGGTATAATATGTATCATGTAAACATGTGTGTAATATAACGATGTATTAATTTCTTAGTAAATTGTATTAAGTCATGACCTAATTAAATAAGAGGAAACAGTTTTAATACATGCTTCACTTACACTCAGTTGTCTGAACAAGTCTATAATATGTCCTTGATTTGAAGAGCCGATTGTGACCTTCCCTATGTTATATAAAACGAAGATATTCCAATTTTCCCTCCTAATTTCTCTATATTATAGTAATAAATTAAGTGCGAACAGATCAATGCACATTTGGCCACTATCCAATTATCAATAGATAGATTATAAGCACATTAATTCTGTTTTAGATTTTGAGCGAAGCGATGAATGTATCGATTTTACAATGATGTGTGTTTTTTTGTTTATTTTTTTTTTGTGTATCTGTCATCACCTTTTAGAACAGTAAAAGTGCTTGGATTTTCTTCAACAGTAACTTTTCTGATAGGAAAGTGAATCTAGTTGGTACTTTGGGGTTTTTTCCAGTAGTTTACAAAAGCGCCATGAAAATGAAAAGAAAAATTAAGGAAAAAGGGGAAATTTTACGCAAAATCTGTTTTCGAGAAAATCGATTTTGGTTTTTGGTGCAACTCTAAAAAAAATGACCGTAGGTACATGCAATTTTGACTTAATGTTTATATTAGCATTTTCTATACACCATAACATTTTCCAAATATTTTGACTTATTTTGAGCTGTTTACGGACATTTTCAGTTTCATTTATCTTAGTTTTTTTTTTTATAAATATCAATACAATTTTATCAGTAGGGTAAAAAAGCTTGAAAATTTAATAGAAGGCTCCTAGGTTATTGTTTCAAAGGCAGATGAAAAAAATTAAAAATTCTTAGTTACAGTTTTTATTTATCAACATTAAAGTTCAAATCTTGACAAAATTCGGAAAAATCACGAAAATTAGCAAATTATTTTGAGTTGAGAATTTATACAATTTTTTCTTTTTAAATCTAAGATTTGTAAATGTAATATAAGATTATCCATAAGTTTGTCTACCTTCATCAAAAAAAAAAATGTCTACAAGAAAGTCAAATTAAATTTTTATGAGCGTTTGAAATTCATATTTTTACAACATTTGATATTTACTCGATTTTTCATAATAGGTTATATATAAATTACTTTACTCACAATATCTTCTAATATACTTGGTAATATCATAGGCTGACTGACCGTTTTCGCTCAGAATCGTTTTTCTTATACAAAGATATTATATCATTGAATTCAAATTTAACGCCATCCATTAGTGACTCACTTGTAACCTTTTGTACAGCAGAGCGACATCCACTTACCCACCTTTTGAGTATTGAGTGTTTAAAAGTACCTATGTCCTAAAAATTAATTTTATCTACAGTATTGTACTAATGCAGTAATGTAGAACAGTAAACAAATTTCATAGTAATAATATCATAAAATAATATACTAATAATAATATATAGGCTGACGGACTCGGGACCGTCTTAGCTCAGAATCATTTTTCGTATACCTACAATGATTTTATATAATTCACATTTAACACATCCATTACAGTGGAACACATGACACCTAATATGAAATCTACCTCTTTTAGTATTATAATTATAAATACAAATATTTAAATATAAGTACTTCAATGCAGCAGCATCACTAACATTTTATCCATAAGGGTTATCAATTGTCGATAAAAAAATATTTGCACTGTCATTTTTAAAAATGTAATACAATGTTCCTCATAAGTTGTATTATTTGATTTTTAAAAAATAATTGTTTTATTTGTTGTAAGTGTATATACCTACTCAATTAATACTTGGTCTAAAAGCTTAGCAATTTAGTATAAAATTCCTCATAATTATAGTTTTTCTAAAAACAAAAATTCTAAAAATATATACAACACAATTTCTTTTTATATCTTCTTCATAAAATTTGGAGACAATTTGATAGTTAAATGAAGAATACCTAACACTTAAAACTTAAGCATTTATTATTATTTTATTTTTATAGACACATTGACGTTTCCAATAATTTTAGTTATTAATCGTTAAGATGTCTTGCATATATAATATAATATATTATAATACAATTTTGGGTGTCCAAGAAGAAAAGAAAAACTTTATGAGACAAAAGAAATTAAGTGTAATGTATTGCCTACAAACTAGACAAACAATGCAATTACTACAAAATTAAAATTTAATTCTAAAAAGTAGTATTTATTTATTTAATTTCAATATTTTTTTTTAAATGCAAAATTGTAAAAAACATTTATTGAATACTAGGGCCGGTTGCACAAAACTATATTGGTTCAATAATATAGTATTTTCAAAAGTCTGGCAAAAACAGAATATTTCAACACTTTTCATAATTTTTGTATTAATTTCATGTTGGCCAACACCATAGTCTGATGGTGTAGTGCACATTTATGATAAATTACATTTTTGTGATTTTATAGGAACAACATTTTAGAGTTTGTATTATTATATCAATTCAAAATTCAAATTTTTGATATAATATTTATAGTTTTTGATTGCTTAAGAAGCACTTTATAAATAGAATTATTATTTTTCTGAACGAGACTAGTCTAAGTAAAAATGTAAATATACATCAACACATATGCACTACGTCATCGGACTATGGTGTTGGTCAACATGAGGGAATATAAAAAAGTTGAAATATTTTGCGTTTTAGCCGGAAGTCGGAAATTAGATTTTCAATCCTATATTATATTTAACCACATTCAATACATATTTTTACAATTTTTAAAGAATAAAGTAAAATTAAATAAATAAATACTATTTTTTAGCATTTATTTACCACTTAATTTGATATTTCTATCTTATTTATTTATTATTCCATGAATATCATAAAATATATAACATTTTAAATATACAATCTTCCAAAATTGAAACTAGCCAGTTTATACCAACTATACATTAAAGAATTTTAATTTGAAAAAATGTTATTTTCAGACTATTCATAACATTAAAAAAAAATATATTAGGTTTTATATTTTTATAATAAATCATTATAGTTATAACTTATAAGTTAAAAATTAATCCATACTTAACTATGCATTTTTATTGCGGCAAACCCTATATTATAAGACATTTTTGAGAATTTTACAATCATATGAAATAATTAAAATCTTTTAAAATCTTTATCAATTTTTTAATCAAATATAACGTTCTAAAAATATTTAATTGTTAATAATGTACCAATATACAAGCTATCACTTATAATACACTATTACTCATAAATTGTAAATATACATTTACTTATAAATAAAAAAGGTTTTAATAATTACATTGAAATTAATTGTTTTAAAATATAGATAGGATCAAATATTATTTAGTCTATTAAAATATTTTATAATTATAACAAATAGTATTTCAATGATACAATCAACTAACATCAAAAATTGGTAAGTTACATAAGTAATCAATCTAACTCAACAATAATAAATACAGAATATAATTATACTCCATTCACATTTAGAAGGAACCTCGGAAGCTGATTTATTTGCAGGGACATAGCTTTACTATACGGCAGGCATGCAGATGGTTGCAGTGGCGTGATTATGAATTTGTCTTGGGTGGGAGGGGGACATACATTTTGTCACACACAAAATACTATATTTTCAAGTACAGTGGTGAGTGGGGGGAGATCTATTCCCTTCATCCCTTCCTTCATTATGCCCCTGAATTATAGATGGAAGGACAAATTAATGTTGTCTGACCTCTGTCCTATGAAAACTGGTCACAAGTTCCTCCTTAACGTGGGTGGAGTATATATAAGCAATTTTATATATTAGTATAATTTTGCTATTGCATAAAATAGAATTAAAAATACAAATTAGGAACGCCAGAATACAATTTGGTAAGTATTGAATTTATAGAGTGTATACAACACAAAGTCATAAGTTAATTTGTTTTATTAATATTTAAAAATATATTTTGTACAGAAATTGTAATTCAAGATAGTTAGTTAAATTAATTAATCTATTAAATGTTAAGCTGTATTATACAACATTAAAAACTATTGGTTTGTGTTATTTTTGAATCAAACTAACAACCTAAATATATAAATATAAGCTATAAATCATCTAATTACTAATTACAACTGTGGCAACCTTAAAATCTATAGAGCAACACTACACTAACTTAAAAATAATTGGATTAAAATATAATATGTATAGTTATTATAATTTAACCATTTAAACTTGAAATGTAAATATCATTCATATACTTTTAAATATAAATATAATATTATGAATATATGTATATTTGCAATAGGTTCAATATAATTATTATGACTTATAGTATATGTCTATAATGTTACGTATCTTATTATATTCATACACAGTCCTATCACTTGTAGTGTTAGAAGAAAAACAAATTTAAACATAAATTATTTATGATAAAATATATTAACATAGTCTCTATCAGACAGGCAAGGGTAGAAAATTATATATTCGTTTACAATTTTACATGTGTTGCCAAGTAATAGGTATTAGATTTTGTGTTGAATCTAAATACCTAGATATGTCTTCATGGAGTCCATGGCTCAGCCAAAGTATTTGTAATTTGCGATATTGTTCTTTGCAAAGGTATAATGGGTTTCCACGTTTTAGACCTTGGTCAGTTTCACCGTACTCATCTAAATATGGCGGCAATATAAAGCTTCCTTTATTTAAAGTGGCTAACAATAAAACTTCACACTCGCGTACACGTAAGAAAATTCCAACTCCACAGCCACATGTGTAAGCATGGCCAGAACACGCTCCCACCTATAAAAAGAACAATTTTGTTATTAAATATTATGTGAATAAAAAAAATTTAGATATAATTAAGGAACAAGTAATTTATTTGCATAAGTTATTTACACTGTTTTTGTGCATTGCAAAATATGTCAATTACATAATTTTATTGACATAATGTATTATAATAATTAATATAGGTAAGATAACTGTTGAATACTTTATAATAATTTATATAAGTACACTTATAACGTCATATTAGTGGTGATTATGAATTATGATAGATAAAATAAAACCGTATGCTTAACAAAAATGTTTGCAAGCTATAATTTTTTTCGTTCTAATGTTTGTTGGATGCACATTTAAGAACACAAAATATTAGAGTTAAGTTTTTTAATTTACCATAATTATTAACATTAAAAGTTTAAAATTATATTAAAAAAACTGTAATTACAGTAAAGATAAAATAAAAATGGAAAGGCTCATCATTTAAATTATGCTTTAACTGTTCTATTAATCCTTAGATAATATACAATGGATGGAGCTACTTTCATAATTTGCTGAGTCCAACATAACCCAATACTTATTCATTATTTTATAATATAGTGATTATTGGCGCTACACATGCACAGTAATGTGTTGCTCCCTGAAATGAAAAGGGTTGGTGGGTATGGATTGTGAAGCAGCATAGGGGCGACACATGCGCAACAACACAATGACTCCTGAAATTGAATGGGTTGTGGGGGGGTTATGTTGGACACAGCTCGGTATACGAGCAATACACACTTAGGTCCATCCACTGTATATGATTTATGTATTAATATAATATAGTAACATGTACTTAATTGTATACTTAATCTTATATTATATTGCAATAAATAATTTAAATATATATTTGTATAATAATAAACAGTACTGATTGAGTAAGTCAATAATATGGAGAAATAGATAAGTTTATCAAAGCTACACACAACAAATTAGAGATAGCAATTAAAATATTAAATTCATCAAGTAAAATATCAATAAAAAAAATATGTAGACAATGTTAAACTAAAATGAAGAGTGATTATTATTCTTTATTTTGTCTACATTTAGAATTTAGTTTAAAGCCTTAAATGAAACTCTAGATATAAATTTTAGATTAATAGACAATCAATTACTTACAGTAACACGTTTGACTTCAGTTTGACAACAGTAACTTTGAGAACATAGCATTGTTCCACACACCAAACACATAGTTGGATTTCTCGAATCTTCATGATCGCTATTTGGACAGGTAAACATTGATACTGTGTTGATTAATTCACTATAATCGTCTGGTAGCTGTACTAATTCATTGATATGCATCCAATCTTTAAATGGTATTTTTTCACCTTGTTTGATTTTGATTAACTTATCATTTTCAGACCATTTATTTATCAACGCCTCAACATATGGTTTGTCTAATATTTCTTTACATGTAGTAGGTAATCCCAAATAACAACACATATTATGGTATGTATCTCCATTCACTTCTGTTAAGACACCCGATGCTGGAACGCCTGTAAGGAAATGATAAAACAAACAACAACACCGCAAAAACGGTATGGAACAACTTTCTATTGAATTCCAAACAGCTGCAGTGTTTTTAATGCTAATACCACGAAGTTTGTAAACTAAGTTAGTTAAACAAAATGTGTCTTCTGCTTCTTCTGGGTCCATTTCAAGCATTTCCTCAGAATCTTCTTGGATATCAATGGTTAATATAATTTGTACTAAAGTTGCAATGAACATTAAAAGTAGAGTATGAAAATCCAGCATAGTTCCTCTAGGTGCTGGGCCGGGCACTTCAGTATAGTACAGGCTTGGAAGAGTCATAGTCAATGAAACTAACATTCCAAAAGCATCCCAATCGAGTATTCCGATCGAATTATTTCCACCATTATCAATTGCTAAAGATAAAAGGCGAAGTGCATGTAAATTGATTTCGTGTTCTTTTTTCCAAGTAGAACTGAGAATACCTGAAACCCGAACCAACGCTTCTAGACAATCTTTTTGTCGAGAAGATAATTCACCAAGCAATGGTTTGTTTTTATAGCGAAGAATCACTTCATTTGAATGTATTGTGTATGCACATGCTTTCCATGTCATTAATGGAATTTGGTTATTATCTGGATGTGGATTATTGAAACCAGTAGCTTTTGAATAAGTAGTATGAGCAAATTTCAATATTGTATCAACTAAGCTAGTCGAAAGATCACTGTTTTTATATACAGATACTTTAGGTACAGCTTTTGGGGACGATTTGTCAAACATTAGTATTTGCATGATAAAATCATTAGTTCCTATGGAGTATTGGTTGGATGGTGGTAAGACTTCTTCTTCGTCATCGTCTTCATCTTGGGGTATTTCAATATTATCTCGTATAACAATTACCTGAGCCAAATTATTAGCGGCCTGTAACTGTAATGAAACATCTCTTCTAGGACGTTGTCGTTCAGGTTCTGGACTTGTTGATTGTTGAACAACGGATGGTTGTGATTGTGATACTTCAGGAGTTTTTGGCTTCGCAACTTTACTTTGTTTTAGCGCCATATTTAATCCTTCTAACCAATTTTCAAATGTTAAATTTTCAAAAGTTTTCATGCTTTCCGACTCAGTAAAACTTGAAATAGGTGGTAACAATGGTATAACAGTATTACAAAGTCCTTCACAAAGTGGACATAAATATTCATTTTTATGCACGTCAAAACTCAATGAATGTCTTAATCGATAAGGTCTTCTATTTTCTTTGGCAAGAATCATATCAAAATGTCTTTGCCAACAGGCAACATGCATAACATGCCCACAGGTGGAAATATGAGGAGAGGGACCAAAGTTAGCTGGTATATAGTATGGGTCAGAAAAGTTATCAGTAACATTTTCCGAACTACTTCTTACTTGACAAAGAATGGACGATTTTTGTACAAATGTAGCTAAAACCATTGCTTGGCTATCATGGGTCACCAGTTGTTCTTCTTGGCACAAAATGCACGTATATCTATTGTCAAAAATACTGGATGTAGTTTGATGTGGACCTAGAGCAACAGAAAGTTCACCAATATTTTCTAGGATATCCATACTAGTTGATTCTGAATTAGTAGGTGTGTTATCAAATAATGTGGCATTATCTTTCATAAAATTGTTCTGCATTTGAGCGATCTGAGCCATAACAGTAGCTCTTCTTTCAGCAGCTAATTTAGCTCTTTTTTGTTTTTCAAATTCTGGATCTACACAAGACACAACTTCCATGTGTTCAACTTCTTTCTCTATTATTTCAATTGGTACACATTTTCTTCTTGGAGCAGATACTTGTTGAAACTTGTTAAGTGTCCATATGGCCAAATCTTTATAAGCCTCTACTCTAGCACTACGCTTAAGCCCTTCTAATGCAACTTCTATACCATAAGCTTCAGAACGTTCCGTAAATGTAAATGATGAACTTTGTTGTTTTTCTTCTTCATGAAGAGCATAACCAATAAGATGAAGAACTTTATGAAGCTGAGATTCAGAAAAACTTCTACTTCTTAAATTTACAGTTCTATCCAATATCAATCTCATAATGTAAAACATTATATCACATTGCAATAAATTAGCAATCTTTGCAAAAGCATCACTGAATAACGGTAAGCTGGGTGGAGGACAACACTCTAATTCACCAGCTGCTTTTCTGCGTTTTCTTTGTTCTTCTTCAGATTTAGACATTTCTTCTCGCGAATAATGATAAAAAAATACATTATAATCGTCGTAAAAAATTGGCTTTAATTCATAAACACCTTTACCTCTAGTTTTTTTAAAGTCTGCAACGTCATGTATAACCTTTTCTAAAACCTCTTCATCTTCAATGAGGTTTAAGAGCGTCTTATTTAGTTCTGAATGAGGCATAGGTTCTACACATAACTGCTGAATTACTTCTTTTCTTATACAATCATCAAAGGTCACTTTTCCAACACCAGGGGTATATCTTTCACCAACTATAGTGATTATAAGACCTAGAAATTCTTCAACTAAACTAATTGTTTGGCGTATAGATTCATCTTCTGAACCATTTAATAAGTTATGTTCATAATTGGGTTGTGCCCACTTTAATAAATTAAACTTGTTTAACACGTGAATTAAAAATTCATTACTATCAATTAAAGATGCGCCCATTTGAAGTATAACAATATCCTTATCTAACATTTCCACACGACATTTAGAATTATGATACAAATAAATTTGATTTAATAGTGAATATCCATTGCGTCTCCACATTCCTGAGTGTACTTGTGATATTAAAACAAGAGCACGAAGAACTGGTTCAATAATCTGTTCAGGAGACTGTTTTGCAGTCTGTAGCTCAGAATGTTCAAAACTTAAGCCATAATGGTTTAGATATAAATGTAGTCCAGCAAGAAATCTAGATAATGGAAGATGTATAGATACAGGTTCAATTGATACGTCATAATCAATACAAGTAACTTTATGGTCGATCAATTCTCTAACTACAGTTGGTCTTTGAGGATCTAAAATTGGATTTTCCCAAATTTTTTTTAAAGTCATCCTGTACACTTTTTTTAAAACAATACTATCTGATCCACACCATAACAGGATTTTGGTTATTAATGGCCTCAATTTAATATGCAAGTTGAATGCTGTTTCCCATTCAGGTTCATACTCCATATGTTGACCTACTTGCCTGGTAACAGTATCCATATTTTGCATATAATTAAGTATCTTAAGGACCAATGAAACAGCATGACAAAATGAAACTCTTAATTCAGGATTCCATGCATCAGGTACACAACCTAAGAGATAACGGATATCTCCAAGAACATGTTGTGCTCTTTTGAATGGCAAAGTTGATGTATTTCGTTCAAATTCCAACTTGCCTTGTTTATTTACTTTGTGTGAACACTCTGATAAAAATGTATTTAAAAGTTGATATAAAACATCATGATGAGCCATTAAATAGTTAGCTAATGTAGGTACAGTAAATATTTGTACACCCAATGAAGCTACAGAATATGAATAATCATGATCATCATTAATGAAATCCTTCATGATTGCACCATAATTTTTTGTAAATACTTTAGCAAATTCCTTTTTATTCTCATATTCAATGAACATACCAGCAATGAATAGTTTATGCCAGTGTAGTCTTGCTGACTTCCATAAAGCAGTATCTTTTCGTAATATAGTTTCTATAATGCAACCTTCTGATGGTGTAAATGCAAGTACAACATTTGAAAATACTGCTCTTAAACGTTCTGAATATCCTAATAAATTCTGCATCCATGTCAACAATCTAAGTGCATATATTTGATGGGCAATAACATGAGAATGAACTACAACTGTTTTCAAAGGTTTCCCCCCATGACGTGATGTAAATTTTTCAATTTCTTCTTTTAGGTCTTTACATTGCACAAAACCAGCACATTTCACAACTGCTCGTCCTTCTCGATCAATAGATGTTACATAATCAATGGATTCTCGTTGTGGGCATTTAATGAATCTAGTAAGAGTTGTTATAACTTGATCAAATGTATGTGTTTCGTCATTATAAAGAACTGTACAAAAACGGTCTTCCTGATTTTTATATATACTATATAAATCATCTAACATTTCATCAGAATCCAACTCAGCAGGTAGCATAGGAGGGTGTTCTAAAGTAAGTAATGTGCGAGCATAACCAAGAACATATTCAAAAATTAAATGAGCACGTTTCTCCATATCACTTGTTAAAAAATTTAAGTTAACATGTTTTTTCTCTAAACCAAGCTTATGAGTTTGACAGTAAGCATCGTGTTTCCAAGCTTCTATATCGCCACAGTCACAACATCCACCCCCATAAGATGTTCCCATTTTATACTTGTGATTTTTATGTGGAGATCGTTTAAAACAATCCACACATAATACACACGTACTATCCATTCCACATTCTCGACAATTATATGTTGGCTCACCCATTTTGAATACTCGACCACATACTGACGGTGGGAAATTCTGTTTCGTTAGGCCATGTAATACTTCAATACTATTTCCATTACAAATAAATTCTTCAAGTGTATTGAGTAAAATTTTTTCTGCCTTCTGTTCATTAAATGACCATTCTAGAGAATTTCCTTGGATTTCTGGTTTTAAAATAGTTGGTACCCACGTTTTCCAATAGTTTCGAAAGTCAAATTTAGTTAAGGTGTTATTCTCAAACTTTTTTGACCATTCATTAACAATGTCAAGGTTTTGATCAACTTCTTTGGAATCATTGCTTTCATCCACTTCCATTGGAGTATCTAAATCACTCATTGTGTCATGGAGTTACCTAAAAAAAATTAAAAATTGGGTTAGGACATTTGTTTGTAAAAATGTAAATAGTAAATAGGCACTGATATAATAAAATAATTTAATTCATTAATATGATCAGTGGCGAGGCATGTCTTTTGGTCGGCTAGACATTGAAAAAAATTTAGCATAATTACAACATTATTTATACTTATGTATTTTAGACAATATCACACAAGAAATAAACTATCTATAAATTAAAAACCAACCACCATAACGAGTTTGTTGATGACGCAAGAATGCGATTACTCAAAGGAAAACATTTATAAACAAAAATGTTGACCGTAAATCTCAAAATCCTTTCTAAAATTAGCAGTAAAAAAATGAAGGGTCACTTATCGAGATAACAAGTATCCTATCTTTCAATTTGGACCAAGCAAAAAGACATTTACAACATTTCATTAAAATCAGTTAAGACAGTTAAGTGGATTTGGAAATTAGCATGACACAAGATTTATATATACAGTGTAACAGGAAGACCTTACAAATGAAAAAACTTTTGTTCTTATCAATATTTAAAATTTTTTTTTTGTATATATAACCATAGGCGTAACTAGGGTTAAAATTCTGGGGGGGCTAACAAAACTATTTATAAAAATAACCTATAGGAGGCTCATATCTAAATCAATAAGGGATATTTGGGAGGGGGGGGGCTAAGCCTCCCCCCTAGTTGTGCCAATGTAATATAACTTATAGTCACTTGCATTACACGTATAATATACAAAAAAATATTTTTATTTTTTAATACTGAAAATAAAAACTCCAAATAGTCAATTTGTTTATTATTTTAAATATTTTAAAATATCAATATTTTTTTGAGTAAATTAATTTTGATAATATCTTTTTTCAAAATATTTTATTTGAAAAAAAATTTCTTGACATGAGTATATTTCTTAAATTATTTATTGTCATACGTTTAAGAAGCATCACTTTTTTTTCAGGTCTTCCTGTTACACCCTATGTAAAGATATTATGAATTACAAATTTGTAAAATAAATATTTTTATTGAATTTATTATTTAAATTATTAGTTAGTATTCGAAGTAGGTAGATATGGACTCATTGTATCATCATATAATGTTTCGTCACTGAATATGATCAATAAACATAAGCAAGTGCATTTTTATTACCATGCTTATAAAACGGATACAGCTTCTTGTATGTATATATGTATGTATCCATTGTTTGTATTACCTCCCTATATACTATACACCTTTATGCTACTTGATACATTGATAAGTAATATCAACATAGTACTGAAATATTCAACTACAACTAAATACAATTTTAAGTTCAAAAAACAATTAATAATATTTAATTGCTTAAAATTTTTACCTTTAAAATGAACATTTTCAAAAGTATTGGGTACTAAATAGATATTATGTAAAAAAAAAAATAATAATAATAATAATAATAATATCCTGTAATGAAAGCGAACACACGTCATATGTTATCTACATGAATGCTAATTGAATTGTATATTATCTACGAGTGATTTCTGCGAGTAGACAAGAATCAGATACTCAAGTTGTTAGTGTCCAATAATGGTGTGTAGGTAGATTTTTTTATAGTTGAAAATAGGGATATAGAGCTACGTTACTTCCCATTATTAAATGTGAAATATAGTTGGGATCCCAATTTACTTGAACAGGTGGAAAGCCTAAAGCAACTCAAGTTGTGATTTCTATGTGTGAAACCATAAATAACCAGTGTTACTTACCCAGTACTCAGGGTAATGTACAATAAAAATATTTTTTAAGCTGTAGTTGTGCCAATAGTGATGAGGCATATTCATATGATATACACCCATAAAGTGTGGGTTGTGGTGTTTTTCTGTATAAGCTAATTGGATAACATCATGACTCACTCTGTATAGTGTTTATTTATATATATATACAGATTTATTTAGTAAATATCCCGTAAACAAGAACAACAATTTTATTAGATTATGATAAAATATAAATTATTTACTTTATTTCCTAACACCTAAGAAACAATAATTTAAGAATTTTAGATTTTGAGCAGTGCATCGATTTTACAATGATGCGTTTTTTTTAAATTTTTTGTGTACGTGTTCATGACATTCAATCCTTTGATTTTCCACTTCTGTAACTTTTATGGTGGAAAAATTAATCTAGTTGATTCATTCGACAGGTCAAAATTAAAATTCCCATGAGTTTTCAAAAGCATCAGTAAAAATAAAAATATTAAAGAAAAACTGAAATTTTTTAGTAAAATCAGTTTTTGACTTAATTTATTGCTAAGGATTATACATTTTTCTCATAAGAATTTAATGTTTTAAACAAAAAATCTAAAAATTATGAAAACACTGCTTTTTTTTTAGATATTTAAATGGAGAATAATGATTTTAGTTATTTTTTTTATATAATTTGAAGCTTTTAAAGTAGGTACCGTCATAAAATGGGTTTAATTAGTACATTTGGGTAACTTGAATACAAATGATATAGTATTATAAATCATAAAATTTGAGCACTAGAAATATTTTTACCACACATTTATTTATTGTCACTTTCACGATGATCGTCTTGCTGTCCGATAATGCTCACATTATAAATACTTATTTTTTATTATTATTTAAATATAAATACATAAGTAGATTATTATATGTGTTATAAAACCATGTTAAAACTTAGTGTACACACAGTTTGCTATTAGTTGAATGTAAATGTGGGTTCCAACATTAGTTGCAGCAAGTACTCTGAATTATATACAACCTATTTCATTATTATTAATTATATGTAATTTTTGATGTTATCATGAAATGCTGGAAAAAAAATAGTTTTTATGGTAACTTAATATGTATTAAAGTACATAAAAATCATTTTATATCTTAAAATTAAACTATGTGGTATTATAAAGTAATTTAAACTGACCAAGTTGTGTTTTATTTTATTTTTAATGTAATTTTAAATGAATTTTGACTACTTAATCTTAAAAAGAAAAAAAATAATTTCATTGTTTAATCTAAAATAGGTTAATAAACTGTATTGTAAAAATTTAAAAAATTTAAATTTGTAATGTTTTAAAAGCTGTATTTTTAAACAATACATCTGTCCCAAGTTAAAATATGTGTAGTTCAACATGATTTTTTTATATAAAACAATAGTTGTCCCAAGTTTGCAAAAATCAAGGTTAACTTGGGGACAAGCAATTTTTAAAAAAAAACAACATATGGGTCATATAGTCTAAGCCAAGACAAGAATTGTTGGTCCTTACCATTATTATCATATTTTGAAAACTTATCAATCAGCATTCATCTGAAGTTCAAAAGTGTCCCAAGTAAACCCATTTTACAGTATATCAAATGAAATGATTTTTGCAAATATTAATTCAACCTACTGTAATAGTAAAATAAATTACTTTAAAAGCAATAATATCATAAAATATACTTAGTAATATAGATTGACAGAATTGTTTTTCGTTAATAATGATTTTATATCATTGAATTCAAATTGAACACGTCCATTGTAGTAACATACTCAACATCTAATTTACAGCAGAACATAACAGACTTTTTTTTAAAAATTACTTTCATCAATCAACTTATACAATTAAAGTTATTGTTACTCACTAGTTTAATACCTATCTGTGATAAATTCAAAATTGTTTCACGTATATTCTTTTAAATAACGCTATACTTATCGATTAAAAATATAAAAATAAAATTTTGATTTTTCTTTAGATTTTTCAGCAGTAGGTACCTACTAAATAATAACTATAAAAAATAATATATTATTACTTATATTCATATACCTTTTTAGGAATTGATTATACATTAGCCATTTACTTTATTATATCAATGTTTCTAGCCTTGAATAACAAGGAAGTTATCAATACCTACTTTATTCAGGATTAGTGTGAACACAGTGATTTTCTATCATGCATACCATACCGAATTGCTGAACACTGTCAAACCCCCAAAGGGTAGTCTAAACTCTAAGTGCTCTGTCATATATTGTAATTGTTGGCAACCATCATAAAAAGCTGGAATGTCATAGCGGCCCACACTCACACTTTTGATCGGATCTTTCAAAGGGGTGGGGATTACAAAGGTGTTTGCACAGATACAACCAGTTTTCGTCTGTCAAGCAATTTACTCAGAACCTCAATAGAGTTTAATGTCAATGGAATTTATTATTACAAGTTGTTATTTTTGCAAAACTATAAAGGGTCGTCTAAGAATTATTTCATAGATGACTGATCTTCTTTATCCTGCTTCTTAAGCAGGTTTTCTGGAAATATAATTGTTTACAATACAAGTGGAGTACATTTCAGTGTTGAGGGGGGCTATTTCTAAATGATTTTAAAATGTATTAATATTATACTGTTTATGTAGAAGTGCACAATAGACAAATTATAAAATTACATTTCACACTAACAGATTAATATGAAATATGTATTCAATAACTGTATCTATTAAATGACAAATGTGTAAAAATAATTAATAAATTCTAACAAGGGATCGACTTAGAAATTGTCCAAGATTGACCGCTTGGCCACCCCTGCTACATATTATAGTTGTATCAACAAAAATATGATAAACATTAATTTATAAAATAATATTAATACATTATTACACATTATTTAAACAATGTTTAGAATCAATAAATGCTAGTACTGGGTAGGGCCCAGTTATAAGACTCAGTAAAAAAAAAACCCAACAATCAAAAAAATTAACAAACTTTAAACTGCATATTCATTTTTATTACTTTTTAGTAACAATAAAAAACAAAAAATATGTAAGCAAAATCATTGAATATTATAATTTTACATTTCTTAATTATAATTAATTTTAAACTCATAACAATAAACAAATAAACTGTAATATTAATAAAACAACTTATAAGCACTTTTTAATATTTACTGGTGAATGCTAATAACAAATTAACTGTATCATACTATATAGGTAGACATACCAAAACTTTAGATATTTCTTTATAAGTTTCTTAAATATAATAGTTATAACTTATAGGTAATAAGTTATATTTAATTTTAAATAAGCAATAGGTATATGTTATAAGTTTTAATGTTTAGGGAACAGCCTTAGTAAAAATGTGTCAGGTATCGGCATTCATTTGAAAATTATTAAAACCCATTAAAACTCAACTGGGTGGAGTATTTTAAAAAACCCATGGGTAATGCAGTTAGATACCTAATATATTATGTTTAATATAAATCATAATCAGTTTTATTATAAGTATAAATTTAAATTAGATTATATATTATACTGTTTATCTTAAACAAAAATGGTTAAGACAATGAAGATGCAGACTCATTATTCTAATATACTTAATGTTTCTAAACATGAAGATTAAAACAATATAGCAATGAACATGTGTGTTATAGGTACTAACTCAATGTATAAAACAAAAACAACATGGACCTATACGTCGAGACAACTCATCCTTTGAATAATATTTACACTTAAAGCGCAGCATATGCAGCAATTTTTGTCTTTGGTTTACTTTACATAGGGTAAATCTATATTGAACCCATGTTTACCTAGACTTTTTTACCACCATAATTAGTTGAAGGGGGGAGGGTGAACTCATGGCAAACTCAAGGGCCACCCCGAGCACAAAATATTCGGTCGTCTTACGGCAGCAACCGGCTACAGAGTATGCACCCGGGGCATCAGGGGAGGGGGGTGGTATAAGTTGCTGGACAGTGGTGGTGAGGAGTCGATACAGAAGAAACGAAAGATATAAAAGACGCGAGTGGCGAGCAAAAAACATTAAATACGATTGCGAAACAATAATAGCAATATACTCACTATGTCTGCGGACGGCGTAAGGACTTAGGAGATGAGCTCCTCTGGTTCACACAAAACGACGACAACGACGACAACGACAACAACGGCAGCTGTGGATAGGATCTGTTCTCAGTTGTGCGACGCTGTGACGCACAAAAGCGTAAGACGGCCGTCGGGGGTCGCTTTGGTCGACGGCTGCTGGTCGAAACGAACTTTTGCGTTGTCCCTCAGTTGATTTCACTTTTACGTTGGATTTTTTTTTTCACCATTTGATAAAAATAGCAGTAAACCTATCCTCGCGAACAGCTGTCGAGCCGACGTCTCTCCACAGTTCACTGTGGTGTGTAGTGGCCAGTGAGTAGTGCCGACGTAGTGGGTACATAAAGCGACAGCCGTACACACTACACATAGGTACGTATTATTAATAATAATAACATTGGCAGTAACGCAGTATAAGGTATTATCACAAAGTAAATTTTATTGAATTTACTCCGTTGTGTTTTTTATCAGCGACAGAAAAAAATGAATGATGACGAGAAAAATGGCACCAGACAAAGGAAAGGACCGAGTACCCCAGCTCCACATTCAACAGTCATTCTGATTACAAAACACTGTCGACACCACACCTATAGATGTACGCCGTCACCTGGGAGCCTGCGCTCTTCTGTTTCGGTACCACTGAGGATACCTTATGCTTTTCACCATTTTATTCTTATCTACGCGCGACGTAAAGATTAAAAAATAATAATAATATTATCGAAATTCGTGACGACGACATCGGACATAGGCATAGAATATTCTATGGGCATAGGTAAGTCATAAACATTAAAAACACAATTATTGATATATGAAATAGGACATAGGTAGTTACTATACTTCTATCAATTCATTCAATTAACAAATTACAATTACGATTTATAATTTTCGGTTTGATATATTTTTACAGGTACCTATATATTTATTTTAAAATTGTATAATATAATATATATAATGTTATGAAGTTGATATTATATTATTACAAATGTTTTATTGATATTAGGTAAGACATCAACAAAAATAATATTATTAAAAAATTTACAAGCAGAACAATCAATTGTGATTTATTTTAATAACATGGCTCATCACTTCAAGGAAGAAGACATTGATGGTAAGACATAAGTTAATTTTAAATACCATTATGGAAATGATTACTTGTGGGTATTCTCCTAATATGTGTAGGTACTATGTATTTTACATTCTGATAATTTTTTTTTTCAGAATTCAGAGAATGTTTTTATCTATTTGCTAGAGAAGGGGTGATTAATAAACTAGATGAACTCAGTGTAATTATGAGATCTCTAGGAATGAGTCCAACAATAACTGAATTAAAGAAATACTTTTCAGAAAACAGTAAGTGCAAATAGGTAATTAGATGTTTAAATTTACACTTGAAATTAAATATTTAATTTATCTATTTAGAAATTTATACGCCTAACTTGATATTTGCATGAGTATTTTTATTGAAATCATAAACATCATAAATACATAAATCATTTAATGTTAGATATTTTATATTATTAATAAATAAAAAAACAATTGGCTAGATGGTTTATTTAATGTATCCCAGCATAGACACACACCATAGAGGGTTCTTAGCACCCCTAGTTTCCTTGAGTTATTTATTTCAGTATTTCACCGATTATTTTTAAATTATTGTGGTTTATTGTTTCGGATAAAATATTTATTTTTTTCCATTATAAATAGTTTACGAATTCACAATTAAAACAGTATTATATGAATGCAAGTTGCAGTTTTTGTCTTAACAATAATCATCAATCATATAGGAAATCATATTATCTCACTTTATATTTTAATATTATGGTTGGCTACGAAATTATGTTCAAATAAAAAACAAAACTGTAAACGGCGTGAACCAGTCAAACTTAGTGATTACCCTGAGTATACCCTGAGTCAACGAACAGGAGCAGAGTTTGAAAATAATACATACTTTAACCACTATTGAATATTGGCGTACAACTTTTTGTTTAAAAAACATTGATAGAATAGTTATAAATTTAGAAAAATGTTTTTATGGTGAGAGCTTAGAGCCAGCCAAATCTGTTGACAACTTTTTTTTAACATGGAAAGAGATGATAGTTTGGTTTTATATTTTTATAAGCACTTAAAAGTATAAGTTTGATAAAAAATAACTTAACTATTAAAAATATTTATTACATGCTCATATCTTTTGAAATATTAAACTGTTCATTGTTTGATATATCAGGATATTTCAAAAATATCAACACCTAGTTTATCAGCAGAAAAGCTGGTGTTAATGAATAGTTTATCAGCCAACTTTGAATTTGAAGACTTGAAAAATAAATGTAACCAAAGTTTGTTTTCAAATGTCTATAAATTAGATCAAATGGAAATTGTGTGAACGATCCTTCTCAGCAATGCGTAGATTGAAAAACTACGCACTAGTATTGGTCAAGAAAGATTTACTAAGCCATTTACTCTTAACATTGAGAGAGATCTTACCAACAAAATAGATGAGAAATTATATTGGAAAAATTTGCTGAATCAAATAGAAAATTATATGTTGTATAACATTATATAATTAGTAATTTCGTATTATAATTTTTTTTAATATTTTGAACACATAATTCTTTATGTAAACGGTATATTCTTGAATAGATTTTACAAAATAGCGATTATATTAACATTTATTAAATTTCGACTTTATTCGAATCATATAATTAATTGTTTTTATAAATGTTTGATGATTGTGATTTTTATATTATCTATAATTATTTATCATTTAATTTACACTATTCAATATTTATGAATAATTAACTGATAAATCTAATAAGTAAAGGCTAGAAAACATTTGTTTTATTGCATTTGTATCTGATAATACAATTTATACAAAAATGAAGAAAATTAGAAAATTATTTCTATAGTCTATGAAAGTTACTGCATATACAAATTTAAACTAAAATAAAATATTGACATCAGTGTGCTAAACTTATGGAAGACCCTAGTTAAACCAACTCTGTAAACACATTATCAGCCCCCTTCCCCCTTCCAAAGAGAAATCCTGGCCATGCCACTGTCAGGTACATAATTTTTATATTAAATCACAAATATTATTGAGTTTAATTATCATAATTAGTTTGTAAATAATTCTTTAAAAACATTTCATACCTAGTTTAAAAATGCCTTAGAATAAAAATATAAATCAATTATATTAAAGTATAGGTATTCTTTTTTTTTTTCAGATGGTAAATTACATTTTCCAGAATTTCTGAAGGTAATGCACAATCATTGTCGTGTAGAAAAACTACCTAATGAAATTTTAGCAGCTTTTAAAGCTAATGATCGTCAGCACAGTGGAACTATTCATAGTAAACATCTCAAACATTTATTGCAAGGTTGGGGAGAACATTTAAGTAGCAAAGAAGGTATGTTATGCATTGTATTGAAATTAAATGAATTTGGTGGTACAAATCCAAGTCCAAGATCTATTTATTTTCTATCAGTTTTATATAAAAAAAAAAATGATTTAATAAATTTTATTAATTTTTAGTTGAACAAATTTTTCGAGAAGCCAATGTCCATCCAAATGGCAAAGTTAACTATGATGAATTTGTAAAAATTGCTTGTGCACCAATTCCTGATTATTATTAATTGTCACATTTGTAAATGTTTATTTATTTATTTAGTCTTAAGAATTGATGTATCCCTTCTGTTGTGGAATGTCATCCATGGGTGTCACTAGATTCAAAAATCTGGGGTAGCATAAAAAAATATCTGCAAAAAATTTGTATAAATAATTTGTCGCTCGTTAATATACGTAATTCTTACATAGCACTTTATATTTTAATACAGCTAATTTCATGACATTGAAATATAGTGAATATTTAAACTCAAATTTGTAATTTTAAAAATAAAATTTTTCACAGCATAATTATTGTTTTGTATATAATATCAACAATTTTAACCATGATATTTTTACTTAATACCTACTTTAGTATGTAACAAGTCATAACTTACAACAAAAAAACTAATCATTTTTATTAAGACTTGAGTAATAAATATTGAGTATAATTGATGCATTTTTAAAATTCAGATATTTATTTTGATGTTAGTAAATCGATACCCTTGCTGTCACAAAAAAAAATGTATGGGGTAGCAAAAGTATCCCTTGTGACGCCTATGATGCCATTCCTATTATTTTTCCATTCACATACAGTAGAAATCGGTTATAACGAGTTTTAAGAGCCAGCTTGTTTTTCTTGTTGTAACCAGTAGCTTGTTATATACGTTATAACGAGTGTTCGTTGTAACCAGTCAATCATCACAGTAACTGGCTTGGAGTTAGTGTACCAATCAGGACATAATTCTGTATTAATTGCTGATGGCTCACCTAAGATTTTTCCAATACCTATGTTGTGCTTCAAAATTAAAGATACAATTTATACATCAACAAATAAATAAATAAGACATAACTAGGAGGTTGACCAAAATGTTTATTTAATAGGAAAAAGATAACGAACGGCTCGTAATAACCGAACATTTATTTTATAATTCAATGTATTTTACTCGTTATAGCCGATAACTTGTAATAACCATACTCGTTGTAAACGTATATATTAACATACAATCATATGGGCTCGTGCTGGGACCTAACGTTTTGCTTGTTTTGAGCAGTATCTCGCTCTAAACGATGCCTGTTATAGTGATTTCTACTGTATTTGTAATATACTTGGATTTACACTGCTGGTATTAAAAATGTAGACATTAGACCATGTTTTATATGAAACTGTTTGTATTTGAATATTATTATTAATTGTTACTAATTTAGAATTGTATACAATATTATACCAATTTTTAAGCAGAGGATCTTATGAAAATGCACTGTGCACATGTATGATTTTTGGTTTATTTAAAAATAAGTAAAAAAACATATAACTTCACTATAATATGCTTGTAAGGCTTTATTTACAATTTATGTTCATTAAAATATTAATAAATATCAAACAAAATATTAATTATTTCCTTAATGTTTCCAGTACTTATCTTCCATTTTCTGGTTAAGGTTTAGGTATATAATCAAGGCGAAGGCCGTATCTGAGGGAGGTCCAGGGAGTTCTCACCCTGAAATTTCTGGATACTGCCTTGATTGTAATCAATCCACAAGGGTAAACATGGGGCAAGGAGAGACGCAAGAGGACTTGATCCATTTAAATCTTGAAGAAGTGGGTATTTTTGTTCCGTTTATTAAAGAATAGGGTAGTTTATCATGGTACCGCCACTTTAGATGTATAATAAAATTATGTAATATCATATTTTGTAATAATTTGTAACCTCTCTATACCCGGTGATTCAATTAACGTATACACTTATTGACTTATTATTCAAAAAGTATTAATGTTTTTGAAAATATATTTTTACATAGTTTCAAGATGACAAGACGTTACAAACAACGTTTTTATTAAAAAACTAGCTGTCCAGGCCGAAAATTTGTATTTTTAATAAATATATTGTAAAACATTTTGCAGAAAGCGTTTGATAAAGTTACGCAGACAGAGGAAAAATACAACAGGTTTTTTATGTGGAAGAAAAAGTTTTATTAAAAATTAATATATGGAAAAATAAACTTTCAGGTAGATATTAAGGGTCACAATATTAAAAACAATTAACCCAGTTACAAATTTACTTTTAATAGATAAAACTGGGGAAAAAACATATTCAACAAACTACAAATAATAAAGTTTAGAAGTCTATCGCAAATAAAGAGTGTGTACTATTATGGTTAAAAAATAACACAAAATGCAATGTATCTTCTCTCAAAATATAAAATGAAGGTACCTATGTTGAGATAGTTTTACAAGTCATTTAAAAATACACTAACACAAGTATAATAGTTCATCTCCAGCTACGAATTTCTAGCAGAACAAGTACACGTTAATAATTGTAATTAATAATTATACTACGCATAAGTGCATAGCGCATTGTACACTTGTCACTTATAAATAAAAACACGTCATATTTAAGGATATACCTATCAAAATAGAAAATTTGAACATTACGAACTAGCAACTGCAGAATTCAAAACAATTACGGTCAGGTTTTACTCTCTAGGTTAGATTAGGTTTTAACCTACGGATTTAAAAATCAAAAAATTCCAAGTTTGCATTGACTAGTCCAGAATTTTACAAATTTTTAAATATTAAATTCCAAATTAATACTGTCCAGAATTGTACCATCCAGAATATTATGGATTTTAAATTATTAAATTCCAGATTTGTACTGTCCAAGTTTTTACGTTCCAGAATTGTACCGTCCAGATTTATTGAAATTTTTTACGGCCAACAAAATGCGGATCCCGTAGATCCCGCGATTAGCTATATTAGGTATAATAAATTAAAAGAAATATGGCATATCAATTTTGTGTCCACGTAAAAACCTGGACGTTTTCTTCTAATTTATTACAATATAGCTGATCCAGCACTCTGTTGTCCGGAAAAAATGTCAACTCTTAAAAAAATTATGATTGTACAACTCTTTTTAGGTGTAACTTACTGCAGTAAGTATGACTCAGCCACCCCGGAAGGCAATCCAACTACTAATTATTTAAAATAATTACTAACTTTTACTTTCATACTTAATTAAAATAAATAAATAATCAATTAATAATTTAAATTGATAGAATTTTGTTTTATTATAATATAATATTACATCATAATGTACTTAAATATTTATTTTTTATGTATTACTTTGTCATAATAACTCCTTTTGAAATCCAACCAATTTTTTTGAACAATAATATTTAAAAAAAAATAGTTTATAATTTATAGTTATACAATATGAATAATAAAGTTTTATTGAATTATCATTTTTCCATTGCGTCCCATGGCATGTGCTTCAATTGAACTGAATGAAATTGTAATTCTAAAACATGAACAAATGTTAAATATATAATAGCTGTTTATGTGTTTAATCATAAATAATAATTCACACTTAAAATAGTTTTTCGTATAAAAGTATTTTAGACTCTGAGCGGAGTGATTAATGTATTGATTTTACAATGACGTGTGTTTTTTTATTTTTGTGTCTGTCATCATCATTTGAGGCATATAACTGCTTCGACTTTCTTCGACAGTATCTTGTTCGATGGGAAAGTGAATCTAGTTGGTGTATTGAGGAGGTTATAAAAATCCCTTATTCCCAACAATTTCAAAAGCACAGGGAAAAACAAAATAAAAATTAAGGAAGAATGGAAAATTTGTTTTCGACAAAATCGTTTTTGGTTTCGGTGTAACTCTAAAACAAATGACCATAAATACATGACATTTTCACTGGTTATTTATATTAGCATTTTTTATACACGATATAATTTTCAAAACATTTTGATTTGTGTTGATTTGTTTACGGACATTTTCAGTTTCAAATTTGTTTAGTTTTTTTTTTTCAAAACTGTAAATTAAATTTTATTTGTTAGGTAACAAAGCTTGAAAATTTAACAAGGCTCCTAATATATTGTTAAATTTATATTTGAAAATATATTAAAAACCCATAGTCACATATAACGTAAAAATCACGAAAATGTGCAAATTATTTTGAGTTAGAAATTCCTAAAAAATTTTCTTTTTAAATTTAAGATTTTAAAATGTTTTACAAGATTCCTTTAAATGTTATATACCTTTAACAAAAAAAAAATGTGAAAAGAAAGTCAAGTTAAATTTTTATGAGCTTTTGGAGTACATATTTTTACAACGTTGGATATTCACTCGATTTCTCATATAGCGATTTTCTTATTTTGTTGTAACTCAAAAACTAAAAACTCTAAATACCTACCTACATGAGAATTTCACTGAATGTTTATAATATTTTTATTTTCTATGCACCATAAAATTTTGAAAATATTTTGACTCGTTTTAAGCTGTTTACGGTCAGTTTAAAATTTTTATTTTAGATTCTGAGTAGAACGATGAATGTATTGATTTTACGATAATTTATGTTTTTTTTAAATTGTTTTTTTTTTTGTTATTCCCAAAAGTTTTCAAAAGCTACGTGAAAAACAATATAAAAACCTAGAAAAAACGGTTTTTCACAAAATCAATTTTGGTTTTTGTAGTAACTCTAAAACAAATGAACGTATATACATGAAATTATCACTGATTGTTTATATTTGCATTTTCTATACACGATAAAATTTTCAAAATATTTTGATTTATTTTGAACTGTTTAGGAACATATTTTTCTGTTAATTTGTTGTCAATTTTATTAGTCTTTTTTCAATGAATATCAATAAAACTTTATTTATTGGCTAAAAAAGCTTGAAAATTTAATTCAAGCTCCTACTATATTGTTACAATGACATTTGAAAAATATTAAAAATCCTTAGTTACAGTTTTTTTTATAAGCATTTTAAGTTCAAATTTTGACAAAATACGGAAAAATCATGAAAATTAGCAAATTATTTTGAGTTGAGAATTCATAAAAATTGTTCATTTTAAATCTAAGATTTGAAAATGTAATACAAGATTATTTATAAGTTTGTCTACCTTTATCAAAAATGAATGTCCACAAACATCAAATTACATTTTTATGAGCGTTTGAAGTTCATATTTTTACAATATTAGATATTCACTCGATTTCTCATGTAGTGGTTTTGTTATTTTAAGGTTATTCAAAAACGAATAACTGTAGATACATAAAATTTTTTACTAAATGTTTATATTTTCATTTTCTATACTATAAACTATCATAAATACATTGGCACAATTTTTTTTATAAGCATTTTAAGTTCAAATTTCAAATTTCAAGTTGAATAATTATTTTGTAGTTAAAAATTTATAAAATGTTCAACTTTTATAGCTAAGGATTGAAAATTTAAAACAAGGTTTCACGTAAATAAATTATATATATATATTACTTTATTCACAATAATATCATCAAATATACTTGGTAATATCATAGGCTGACTGACCATTTTCGCTCAGAATCGTTTTTTTTATTCAATGATATATCATTGAATTCAAATTTAACACATTAATTAATTAACTGTATTTTTGGATGTTTTTAATTATTTTTTTACTGTAACACACTTACACATTAAATTAAATTAATATTTTATTTTACTCACCTATTTTCATTTATTTTTAGGTATTTTGTAATCAATGAAAACAATGCAGCCGAGTGGAGTTTGTTATCAATTTCATTTATGCCACCTACGCTGAGTAATGATACAATTATTGCTGGTTCTTCAGAACCAGCAATAAGAATAGGTTCGTTTCCATTAACAAATACTAAAATATCCTAGAAATAATTATTTGGTATATTTTAGCGTTTCATATTTATTATATTTATATATTATAATATAGCCATATAGGTATCAGGCATGGTGTTATTGTATTACATAATTGAATTTCAAATAGGTACTTATGAAAGCTATATTTTTGTATCATAAAATAAAGATTATGTAAGTACTTACAGATTTTGGTTTTTTTAAAGTTTTAGCAAGAGCTTCTGTACTTTCCACTAAAAAGGCGTCATCAATGTCCAAATGTGAAACATTAGTATCAATTCTTAGAATAGACATTTTTTTAAATTAACTGTAAAAACTTTCAGTAGGTAGATATAATAAAAACGTACGTTTAATGTTCACGTCCTCCTATTTATTAATAATTAATTAACTAGTAAACAGCAAACTATTATATATGGTAGGTGTATAGCCATAATTAAATTTATATAAACAAATAGATAAGTTAAATTTTATATAATGCATTGCATAATAATAGGTACATAATACATTATTACGAACTTTTATAAAGATCATTTGTATATGTATTTCATAAAAAAAAAACGTATGTAGGTTCTCTGGATCATAATTTTTTTAGGTCAAATTAAATTACGTTTAAAACTAGATAGGTAATACAGTTTATAAAAATGATGATATAATAAAAATGTAAGGTCCTGTATTATTGCGTACAATAACATAAGTAATCAAATCAATCAATTTACAAATTACACAAGACATTTTTTTTAATTTCTACTAAAAAAATTGTTTATTGATTTATTTTAATATTTTACTATCATTGATTTATTCTAGGTAATTTAGTTACGAAAAAAAATAATAGATAAACGTACGTATATATGAATATATAATATTATTGCAATATTAAAATCATTATTAATTTTGTATTATAAAAATATTGTTCTTTTAGGTACTTTTATATTTTAACTACTAGGTACCTATACCTATTAAAGTATGAAATCTGTTTTTGTATAATTTAATGTCCCTACCTACTGCTTATTAGTACCTATAAGTATTGACTTCACAAATTAATACTACCTACACCAAGAAACTAAATAAAAACTAACTAGTTATTCAATGCAATCCCCGATTAAAAATAATCTTGATATTAAAAAAGGAGGTTCTGCTGTATGGTTGTAGGTGTCGAGTGTACCTAGCTACTTGCAGTCCTGCTATCATTGAGTGATAGTCACTGTAAAGATGGTGGATCTAGGTAAAAAATATCCGGCTTAAATTGTCCAAAATAAACTATCCTTGGCAAAGTTGTTTATATTAAAAATAGGAATATAGGATAAATATACACAAAATATGGATAGTAAAAATAATTTTTATTTTTTAAATAAATTTTGATATAATTAATATAATTAAAATTGCCTTTATCTACTACTTTATCATTATATATGTCATATTGTAAAATACAATTTCTGGTTTTCAAAAACAAAAATCAGATGATTAACACATAGGTACATTACAATTACTTAACAATTTATAAAAGTCAATGACAAACATTTCAAATAATTGTCCATACTTCTCTCATTATTTTTATACTCTACACATATTTAAAAAAAAAAATTTTCCACATCAACATGCATTTTAGATTCGGAGCGATGAATGTATTGATTTTAAAATTATGTATTTTTTAATTTTTAAATTTTTATTTGTCTCTGTCATCACCATTTAGGACAGTAAAAATGCTTAGATTTTCTTCAACAGCATATTTTGATAGAAAAGAGAATCTAGTTGGTACTTTTAAGGAGTCAAAAGTAAAAAAATCCCAGTAGTTTTCAAATAAGTCAGGAAAAACAAAATAAAAATTAAGGAAAAACGAGAATCTATAATAAATATATTCTAACCTCTGTATACGTACTACGTAGGTATACCGTATCCGGTATCGTATACCAGATACATAATAATATTTTATATTATTATGAAAAAGGGACATATTTTTAAAAAAGCTACCCCTCTGCTGTACAGTAGTTGTAATGGATGTGTTATATTTGATTGATACACCATTATCGTATACGAAAAACGATTCTGAGCGGTTAGCGTAGTCCTTATAATATTATTAACTTTATTTGTCGCTATGCTGATAAACAAATCGTTGGAAATTAAAATTCCATTTTTAATGGTTTTTTGTAATTTGTTTGTAGTTTTTCTCGACGCTTTCTAAAACTACTAGGAATTTTCCATTTTTACCTCCCAAAAGTACTATCTAGGTTCGCTTTTCTATCAGAAAAGATATTGATCTCAAAATTCGAAGCATGCTTAATATAAAGTATCATAAATGTTGCTGACAGACAGAAAAAAACACATCATTGTAAAACCAATACATTCTTTTGCTCCGCTCAGAATCTAAAAGGAGACAATTAGGCGTGCGTCACGAAAGCTTTTGTCGGGACACCAGAACAGACTTTAATAATACGGAACTTTTTTGCATAAAACGGGACATCTGGTCACCCTACATATAATACGTCATATTTAAACATAATACTTGGGATAAGCCGGGTAAGGCGTAGTGCATTGATTAGCTTAGTTATAAAAATGTTATCGAGTTCGTAATAAATGTATTAAACAAAAATATTATACACTATTAAAAAAATTACCAAAACATCGCTTACGGTAAAACTCCCATCACTATAAATCTTAGACTCTATAGTGACTTACCTACACACATAAATAATAAATAAATAGCAACTATATGTGCATATATAGTATTTATACCTAATTCAGAATTTGATCGAGGGTTTGATAAGAGGAGAGCCAAAGGAGATATATTAAAAATGTATAATATGTAGGTAGGTCTAAAATCTATAGATTTATACGTAATATATATATAGTAAAAAAATACTAAAGTTAGGTGTGAAGGGGGTTGAAGTAGTTGTGAGGAGGAATGTAATGAAGAAAAACGTTTGGAGTTTTGTAAGAGAAGACTATATAGCTTGTTTAGAAATATACTATAAAGGATGTACGTTTTGCAGAAAAGTAGATTATTTACATTCTAAAACTATACCTAGTGAGGAACTGAGGCCAGTTATTTTTTATTGCTGTTCCATGTTATTACCAAGTACCTATGGTTAATTATAGTTTGATAGTTAGGTACTAAAATCTGTAAGAATTATAATTATATCTATATGTTCATAATGTATTATAGCCGATAGGTGCCAATATAAGAAATAGGAATAGACTATGAGATAATGTTTGTTGCGTCATTCGTTTTTTAATGAATTTATAATTTTTTTAATTCATTACACAACAGATGATTAAAATAATAAATACGGAGTACCTATAATATATTAAGAATATCTCATAAAGTAGTTAATGTACTGGAGCTATACTATTGGTCAACTTGTCTAACGTACCTATAACTTCATTAATCAGTTGAAATTATTCATAGAGGTTATTAACTATAGACAACAACATGCCAACTATAAGCATTACTACTAATATACCAAAATACAAAATTCCATCAACATTTTTAGCTGATACATCAAAATTAGTCAGCCAAGTACTCCAAACACCAGAACTAGTAAGTTAAATGTGTTACCTTTTTATATTTTATTGATACCTCCTATACGGCTATACCGGCATTGCAATTTGAAACAATATACTATGTATAAACATTTTCAGAATATTTTTAATTGTAGTTTGTAGTGTTTGTACCTATTCTGCAGATCTAAGCTTAGAACTTGAGGTCAAAACATATTATTTTTTTTCAAGTTTCGACGACCGCGTTTAATTAGGTACACTTAATCGTCAATATTTACCAGTTACCTACATTAAAATATTTCGCCCAATGTCAGCATTTAATAGTGAAGAATTAAATTGTATACAATTTTAGGAATTTACGAGTTATTATACTGCTAGATTGCCTCTAGTTGACACCACCTAGAAAAACTTGGGCCATATTGGAGAAGTGCATAAATAAAACAAAACGACTTGTGGTGTACTAATATTTAATTTTGATATATTCCTATTGACCTAAAATACACAAGATTTTACTCAACTATAGGTATAAAATATATGATTCTTTTTTAATTAAAATAAGGGTAGGTATATGGTACACTTCCAGGGAAGTCTCATATTAATTTCATCAAGATCTGATGAAAACTTAAATAGAGAGCTGAACTCCTCAACAAATAACAGTTAATCACTATAATAGCGATAAGACAATGGGTTAATTTACACTTTTACAGTATCTATACATTTCTGAATTGATTGACAGTTCTTTTTTAATGAACAGGGTGGGTCCATTATGCATATAATTTTGATGAAGAGCTGATGAAAGCCTTCAGAATTTCAAAGATGAAGAACGGCAGTCTTCAACCTATAATAATTATTCCCGATAAATAGAGTTTTAATTTACATTACACATTTCTAAATCTATTTGTTTCCTTTTTTTTAAAAACATAAAACAGTCATTTGCTCAACATTGGGCCACTTAATATGCTATTAATAAACATAGGTATTAAAAAATAATTGAATCCAGTTTTTATTTTATAGTTACTAAATACTATCGAAATTGGATATCACTGTTAAAATAATAGGTAGATCATAGGTAACCAGTGTAAATTTATCCATTTAGATTATGTAGCCTATTTCCGACAGAGATCTTTCGTCGTTCAGTATATTTTTATTAATTTATCGCTATCTAAATCAGACAAGCTGCAATTATTCCCATCTTCGTAAGACGATTCATTTGAAAACCGTGCACGTATCAAAGGCGATGGTGCTCCTTCATTTCATTTTATAAGCGTTCGGGTATCAAACTACCAAGAGATGACGATGAGCATGATATTCAAAGTTTTCGTATAGAAGTTTAAACTTTAAATATTCTCACATTTGTGAAAGCTTTGTTCACGCTTATCGTTGGTACTTTCTTTAGATCTATTTATTCTCCAAAATATTTCTTTTCCTATTTTTATTTAAACGAATTATTTTTATTTAATATGTTTTAACTTTCAGATAATCTTTGCTGTCTCATACGAGCAGCGTGTTTACTAGTAGTCTAGGTACCATTAAAAAAATATTTAAAAAAGCAAAAACTTACTTAAAATGGAGTCCTCTAAATGCCAATAAACTACTAAAGAGAATAGTTATTTTACTTTCAGCAGTATATTATTCAGTAACTATTCCAAATCAACCTGAACATGTTCTGCATGTCCTACAATCATTTATTTTTTTTGATGTTGGTGCCAAGTCACGCCACAACATAACACTTTCATACATCGGCAAAACATCAAAAAAATTATTTTTTTTTTTAAACTTTCCCAAATATATCTAACTGTATAAGCATAGTATGGCAGTACCTATATGATGTGCCTTTAACTTGCTTAAAATATCGAACAATAAAAATGTACCTATATATATTTACTTTAATATAGGTATATTACCTATATGGGCTATGTTATTAGTTATTACTTATATTATATAAATAGGTACCTATCTAGGTTACCTATACATCAATATAAATTAATTATTTTAACTATCTATACCTATCTATATAGTGTATATATGATTGATCATATTTAAATATTAAACTTTTTCAGTATATTGCTGTGAGAGTCAAGGCTGGACAACAGATGAATTGGTGTAATGATGAATCACCGTGTGGATTAGGGAACTTAACCGGAACTGGAAACTTTGGAATTGATGAAAATAAGCAGTATGCTTCAATTATATACGACTTCATTGAAAAAAAACTTGGCATACCGCAAGACAAGTATATTTGGTTTTAAATTAATTAATTATTTGTACAAATTATGTTTTATACCTATATATTCAGTTTGATATTCACCTAGTTATTAATTATTATGTTTTGTTGATATCCATTATTATTTATTAATAAAAACACCTAGTTTATTAGCTATATAATTATTCAAATTTTAAAAAGGTCAATTGAATTCATCTAAATAAATTCAAGGATATATATTACACTTTTTTAAATTTTAAACTTCCGTAAATTGTTACTATAGATACTTATATACAGTCTACAATACACCGCTCTGATAAATTTTTAATATTAATGAAAATCTTTTAAAAGAAAAACAATTGTTTTAATAATTTGAAATAAAAATTATTATTCGTTCTGTTACTGAATAGTAAGACTTAAGAGATAATGTTAGTAAATTGGTGTATAAAATTATAGAATTATAGCTAAACATTAAAAAATAAATTAGGTTATTTAATGCCTAGGTATATAGTACAAAGTAGATACCTACGTGCTAAGTACCGTTAATATTTATTCTTATTCATATCATCTCATTTAATACGGATCTATATCTGTACATAATATGTTAGCTAGGTACCCATGTTTTATTTTAAACATAACAGTCTATTTATGTTTGATAGTTTTAACTTGTGCAGTTATACCTAATTAAAAAATAGGTACAATTTTTACTTTTTATTAAAAAAAATAGTAGGTACTATTAATACAAACATTATTATTGCTATGTTGTAGATTTTATTTATCATTTGTGGAACAAAAACCAAGCGATATTGGAGTCCGAGGTACGACTTTGGAAGATATTATTCAATAGATTATCAGATATTCAATGATTATGTGACAATAAAATAATTGTTTTTTTTTTTTTTAAGTCTTAAATCTATTATGTAATAATATTATTATAATACTAATAAATAATTCATTTTAATACTGTATACTTTTTTCTGAAACTATACAATTGTCAATTATTAAGAAAGGTAGCCGATAGGTAAGTAGCCTATAGTACACTCAGTCTGAGGATGAACAATTTTATAATACATTGGCTATTTTTGTTTGCATTATTACCATAGGCGGAGAATGGAGATCCTATAAAATATTTAGTAGCAAACAGATCTCTATACCCCAATCAAACGAACTGTGTAACACAAACATAATTAAATATTTTATTGTAGAATATGTAGAATATTAGAATGTAGTAATGAGTTCAAGTTTCTCGTTATCTTAATAGCTATTTATATTGGATGAGGACACTAAAAAAAAAAAAATGTGCTCCTTTTATATAGATAAACCAAAGTTTCCATGTTCAACCGTACTGTATATTTCTGGATATTATGTGATATTGTTATTTTTGAAAAGAAAAAATATGGAAATTGTGTTCATTAGGTGTAATTAATGTATAATTAATTAATGTAGGTACACCATGTTTTCTATAACTGTGTGTGCATCTTCTATATTCATTTAAAACACTAAAAAGAATAATAAAGTAAATACTAAAGAAAATATTATAGTTTTTAGTCGTAGCGATACATACCTAGTGTTTAGCAATGAAATACTAGAGTTTGTGAGTGACGATTTGATTTTGAATAAATAAATAAATTTATCATTATAATTTTAATCGAGTAAATTATTATGGATAGTAGGTACAATAAAAACAAAAGAAAAAAAGATCATAATTTAACTATAATATTATTATATATATTTTAGGCTCCCTTTTATCAGCCAAACCCAGTGGCGCAACTAGGGCTAAAATGATGGAGGGGCTGTGACCCCCTGATATTTCATGAAAAGTAACTCATGGGGCGATGCTCCCACACTCCCATTTATATTCACTTAAAAATATAAAAATATCATACAAAAAAAAAAAACATATTTATTTATTTAAGTTTCATTTTTTTCAATAATAATATTGGGGAAACAGATTAACTAAACGTGCTCTGATATAAACAATTTGTACCTTCTGTTTCGGATATAGGATATAAGATATAGTTTTATATTGGTTATTTTACTTTTTATAATAAATTAATTTTGTTATTGAAACTTTATTGAGTTTATACGCTTTTATAGCTAATAGTGTACGCTGGAAGTACAATTTCTAGTAATGATAATACATTCACATACACTTCACTTAAAACAATGTGTATGCAAAATGTTGGGAAAATACATACAATCTCCTAACTCCACCTAGGGGGAAACCTGCCTAACCATCAATACGACAGTGTTAATCTGTCTTTCCAATAGGTGTCTGTGGTAATTGTAATAGAAATTCCCAGTCTACAATACTAGGTACTCATAAAAACATTAAAATGATTGAACAAATATTTTTTAAAAGCTATTTAGAGTAATTACCACATTATTAATATTTAATTAAAAATATATACCTATAATATAGGTGTATACTTATTAAAATAATTAATATATAATAAATTATTTTATTTTGTGATTTTGATGATTTTGTAAAAAAATTAACTTTAAAAGCTCATAAAAAAAAATTGTGACTATTTTTAATTTTTTTTTTTCTAATTGCGTTATGAACCACTTATGATGAATTTTGTTTTAAAACTTTTTTGAAGTAAATTAAAAAAAAAAACTAAAAGACTGAACAATTCAAATGTCCGTAAATTGTCCAAATAGATCCAAAATATTTTGTATTGCATTTGATTGATTGCAACCAACGCACCGCGCCAAGACACTTATTGCAAATTTCAATTGTCAAAAAATTAAACAAATTTCACCTATTGGCCTCATTTCATTCCAAACAAGTGTCACATATATATATCGATGGTATAATTAAAACAAATAGTTTAATAATCATTACAATTATTAATTTTTTTTTTTTTTTTTGAGGTAATAGAGTAATAGACAATAGTTAGTACAAATGTACAATGTATGTCTTAACTCTTAATTGATTTTATTTATGAACTGCCCAACTAGACAAACTCTTTAAAATTATTTTATGACGGTCAATCATTGATATATCAAATATTTGATAGTAAATAAATACCCACCTACCTACCTTCTTACGTTTAAAGGTACCAATTAATACTGAGTCATTGAGATTTATATCAATTTCACATGTTTAAATATTATTTTTATATTTAAATTTATTATGTAATTGTATATAGAAAAAATAACCAATTTGTTACACAATTATAAGTTAAAAGTTATAATAATTACGTTTTTATCACTATAAAAAAAAAAAATAAATACAAAAACATGACAGTATATCAGACTAACTTTTTTTTAGATTGTTAATATTCTAATCACTTTATTATGTGATAAATGATTATGAATAAATTAAAATCAATTAATAAAATAAAACGTACCTATTTATTAATATATTGGCATATTTTATAATATGTTTAATCTAGTTAGTCATTATTCTAATGTAATTATTTAGTTTTTGATAATTGTAAATAAATCTCTGATTAATTCAAATACAAAACTAAAATGCCAATTTTGCAAATTGATACAAATTTGTCAATGACTAATGTGCCGTTAGATTTTACAGTAAAGACTTGTGAACTAATGGCAGATGAATTTAAATCACCAATAAAAGTAAGATAATAAAATACTTAAAAAAATCATTGTAATATACTTTTATTATTTTTATTTATGTTTCATATTTTTTTTTAAATTGTTGATAAGTTTTGACTGAAGGATAATGACATTATATGTTGTATGAGTTTTTTTAAATTTTATATTTTTAAAAACTAAGTTCTGGCATGGTGATGAAATGGCACGATGATTTGCATTCTGACTTTCTGAGGATTGTTTTGTTGGGAGACCATATGAGAATACTTAGGAAAAACTTCTTAAAATAATTAATTTTTGACATAAAAAAGTATCATGACTGGTATAATGGTATATCTTAACAAAAAACATTGTGGTTCAGTTAAGAAATGATCAATTTAAAAAAAAAAGAACAATTGTTTAAATTTTATAATAGTTAATAGATATGATTTTTAAATTACAATTTAGAAGGTTAAATAAAGGTGTTAATTTAACATTTAAATAGTAGTATAAATTTACAGAACAACTGTACATAATCTTATATAATATTATTACAAAACAGTATGTACAATTTAAATTATATACACCTAATTATTGTTAAGAACTTGAGATATTAATTAATACCTATTTTAATTTGTACATTTCACTTTTTAATTATAGTTTTGTGTTGTGCACATAAATCCTGATCAAGAGATATATTGGTATGGGTTAGATGGTCCATGTGTCTTAGGAACATTAAAACTAGTACGAGGTTCTGGAAAAATCAGTCCTGAACAAAATATTAGACATGCCGAAAAACTTGTAAAACACATCAGTGATAATTTAAAACTAACCAATAAGAAGTATAAGCATATACAATCATTATTTATAAAATTCAATGTTTCAAATGTATAACTAGATTCTTAATTTATTATTTCAGTATATCAATATCATTTGTCGAACAAGATGCAGAAAATGTTACAATATTTAATACTACTGTATCAAACTTTTTACAAAATAAAAATTAAATATTAACAACACAGTACAAAAATATAACTTGTGTTTCAAATTATTTAATTATTTAAAAGAAATCTACAGCTCTTGAACGTTTGGAAACATTGATATTCAATAAGTTATCAGTAAGGTTTTTAGGTACTTCATACGGTTTTTTCTGATTAGTAGGTGTAGACTTTTTAATATTGCTTTTTAATCCAGAAATTGATGGCGATCCAGATGGAGTTGTATGTGGTGATGGACTATAAGATGCTCTTAATGCAGCATCTCTTCTTCTATCACTACTTATACGGTTACATATAAGTCTTTGAGCTGCTGGTGACATAGAATTCAATCGATCCAATGGACTACTCATTAAATTAGAAGGCGATGGTCTAAAATATTATAAAGAAAACAAAAAATAAAATGAATTAATACATATATATGAATGAAAAAATAAAAAATAAAATTCCTTACGTAGATAACTGTTTTCGGGCCGTCTCCAGAGCTTTATTTTTTTTATTTCTATGACCTTCACTAGCTTTTTCAGCAAGTGCGTGTGCTAATCTTTCACGTTTGGGCTGTTCAGGTATTTTGAAAATAGGACCAGAATTATGAGGAGTCAGTGGAGTGTCACTACCATCTAAACGGAATGGAGTACCTTCAATTTCTCCCCAGGTCATCAGTGGGCTTTGATTAACACCAGGAGCAGGTGATGGAGTTTTAACAAATCCATATCCATTAATTTTAGGGGTAGATGATGTTAATTCTTTGCCATCAACTCCAATTTTGCCATCCAACTGTCTTGTCTGCATGTGTGCTAAACTGCATAGTTGTTGTTTGTTATGTCTTTCGTCAAATGGGTTTAATTTGAGTCTCGTGTTGGAATGGTCAATTTTTTGTCTTTTGGATGCCATATTTATAAGTTCGTCTTTTGTCAATGTTACTCCATCAGGAACATACATAATAAAGTTTTTGTTTTTAAATGCCCAGGAATCTAAATTAAATGCACGTTCTGTATTAGATGCTTGACTTTCAATTGAAGGCACTTCTAGTTTATCAACCATTTCTAATGCTTTCTTTTCACCCTCAAATAACCATGCATTCTAAAAAAAATATAAGTTTTATATTATATATTTAATTTAATAAAAATATTTATAATTTAAAACCTTTTTTTTGTACTGAATTTCTGCTTCTTTAATGATTTCATTAAAACTATGATTATCTTCACTTGTAGTATTGCTTAAAAATTTGTCCAATCCAATAATTTCTGAAAAAATGTTTGTGTAGTATAATTATGTATAATATAAATACATATGGAACATTAGAATATTTTAATAATACATTTGCAATTGGTCATAAATTAATAGCCAATAGATCTAATTGATTTATTACATTTGCTACATTAAATTGTTCTTTTGGGTTAGTATAACCATTGTATAAGGAATAAGAAGTATGCTCAAGGATAGAACTGCGCATATTTTTTAAGTGGTACCTAACGTAAAATGTATATATGTAACCAATAATAAATTCAAGGTAACGTCACACGACACATGTATACATTTAAACTTATACAATGCAGTACCTATGCACAAGAACACAAGCACAAGCACATGCACATACTAAGATGAAAATACGGTTCATGTTGAATGTTGAACATAATTCTTATTTTTTATACTATAAGAATAACTGTTTTAATTTCTAGGCAGTACTCATCTGTATTATTCCAACTGCCACAATATCATAATTTATTGTATATCACAATTATTAACATCTTAAATTGTATTCTATACAACTTATGTTCTCATACTTAAATGTGCGAGAGAGTTTGTAAGGTTCAAACCAAAAATATTATTTTGCTTAACATTTTATGGCGGCACTTTCCATGACATGTAAAAACGATAAACCATGTATAACAATAAAAATAAATGCAGTCTTAGCACCTAAAACCTGATCTTGTGGTAGTCGTGATAACTTAGAAGTACTGATTAAATTTGTTTAAAAATATTGTATCTACTAACCAGTGTCTTTTGATCTAGAATCATCATGTTTGCCATCATCTAAATCTGTAGGATCGACAGTTCTACTACTCATTGGTCCTTTAGTTGGCTGTGGCGTTTCAAATGTATCTGGGCTAGCATCTGTGTATAAAAAATGAAAATGCACTAATATTACTGGTAATAAATAATACCAATGTTATTGGTGATCAATAGGTAATAGAAAAAAAAATAGAAGATATTAGTTATAAAGTATTTGATTTTTATCATTTGCATAAATTTAAAATAAAACAATCAAGTGTTCATATTTTTTTTTCATGTCATTTAAAAAAATGTATGATTAAGTACGAAAATGACAGTTAACCAAATATCATCAGAATTTCTGATCTAATCTAATCTAATCAGAATTTCAATTCCTATTCCATATTAATATATTAAAACTTAAGATTTTTTTGAGTTTTGAAACAATTTAATAAATTGTAAAACTACCTGGTTGTTCAATAAGCAATCGTTTGCTTAAACTATATTTTTCATATATTTCTCTTAATTTCTTTGTATCATTTTGTTGAACTGCATCTAAATAATCTTTTTGGGCTTTCCATTTTTCCAAATCTGGAAAGAAATCTCTTTCTATAATTTTACCAATACTCTGGAACAAACAAAAAAAAGTAATAAATTAACACTTTATAGGTACGATTCAAGGTAAATATGGTTAGTTTTTGGTTGGATTTTTATGGTCAACCAATTATGGTGAATGGTGAAAATTAAATTGTAAAATGTAAATTAAAAATTTTCAGTTATAATATTAAATTATTGTTGATGAACGTTTTATTTATTTTTAGATTAGTAATCAATCTCTAGACATCAAAATTAAAACTAATTTCGTTTTTTTTTTTGCACATAGTATAACATTATCATTAGAATCAAGATTCCTTTTGGACAATATGCTAAATAAAAATTGTATACAATTGTATAGCCAAATACCTACTTAAGGTGGTGAAATTTTACCACCTAAAATTGAGTGTGGGTACTAGGTAGTGGTTAAATTAAATGGTTTACTATAATTTTCATATATTTCTCTTAATTTCTTTGTATCATTTTGTTAAACTGCATCTAAATAATCTTTTTGGGCTTTCCAAGCCGCCAATTATTGGACACAAAGTTAATTGACTCATTCGCCTATTGGAGTCAAGTCTCAAATGGTCTTGTCCCAATTTTCAAGTATAATTATACACAGAAAAAATGTCCTGTTAGACTCCAAACACCAGTAAATGGGGTCATTTGACAATATTAGTCAACATTACAGAGACCACCGAGGGGACTATTGTACCAAAAAGCCGCGGATATCGCAAAAAAAATACATGATGTATTATTCATGTATTACTATATGATATGCCCAGAAAGTTTTTATAATATCTACGCAATTAAAATGAATGTTGGTTTTAGATTCAGTGTTAGTGATGGCCATTTCTTAAATAAATAACCTACTTTACAGATAATAAGAAACTTGATAAGCATTAATCAATAATATATAAAATGAGATGTCTAATCTATAACAGATATTATTATTTTTATATATAAATTGGTACCAGTTGTACTAGGTACTTGCAAATATGTATTTTTAAGGGCCAATGAAGCTGTATAGTCTAATCAAGATCTTTCCAAATTTAAACCTAAACAAAGTGCATTAATAGCCAATAGGTATATGTTATTACTTATTACCTCTAAATATTCATCTTCGGGCAAAACTGTCTGTTGTTTCTTTGCATCCATCTTATGGCCTATGGGTTAGATATTTGTTGGAATAAGAAAATATGTTGCAATAGGTGCACAAGATTGTAATTTACTATAATTTGACACTTTCTAAAGAAACAGTTTAAAATGACATAATAGACATGCAAAACTCTGATATGATTTCAAGTTGTAAATTAAAATTATTTGTAAATAGTAAAATACTATATTATACTTATATATATAATAATTATAGTAAATTATAGAAATTAACAATTATTACGACTTGCGACGTTGTAAATAGTAACACGGAATATTTCTGTGCTTGTAAAATGATAAATGATAACGCAAAAGTAAGTGTTGATAAGGACTAACCCGATGTAGGAAGACAAAATATTAACACTGGGAGCGCTATCATATGATGATTAGGCGGTTTCCCCCTACGCGTAGTCGGGATCACGATTTAAGATTTACGATTTAATATATTATATGTCAGGTTAGATACTTAGATATTGGTCGCATAAATTCATAGACCTATATACTAACTTATACATTGTTCTATGAAAGTATAAAACTAATGTAAACTATAGTTTATAGGTCTATTGACTATTAGTCTCAGGGTAGGATAAACTTGTTTTTTTTAATAAAAACAAAAAAAAAACGTTAAAAAAACAGCGTTTTAAACGTTTTTTAAAGATGTAATTTTACACGTTTAAAACCTTCTAATGAAGCCCTATAAATTATAATAGTAAATTATTATAGATAGGTTATAGGCTTATAGCCTATAACCCAGGGGCGGACTGAGAGTACTTCAGCCCGGGTGGAGAAGATTTGAGCGGCCCCCAATTTTTTTTGTATGATCAAACTACAAAAGTGACAAGTTACACATAGGTATGCAAAAGGTATCATTTGCTCACTTTTCAGTCGTTCAATGTTTTCAATTAAATAACGAATAACCAGATTGAGTATTGACAATAAAGATAACACAGTATAAATTATATAAACAAAACAATATTAGTCGATGGTCGGTCGTCGGACGACGGCGGGCGACGGCCTACGTGAATTTTGTTATGTCTAATTATAGCTGATGACTTCTTATAATAATATTAGGGTGGGGTGCATCGCGCGGGTCAGGGAAAATTATTTTCATTTCGTGCCCCAGGATTGTGTGTTTGTGTGTTATTACTTATTATCTAATATTGTTAATTTAGTAATCGAATATAAAATTATAATGTAATATATTTTTATTAAAAGTGCACCATAACGAAGCGGCCCCTCACGACAGCGGCCCCGGTGGATTTCTCCCACTCTCCACCTGGGCCAGTCCGCCACTGCTATAACCTATCTATAATAAGTGATGAGGGTCGAGGGATGCTACCTATAAGTTATAGGCTATAAGTTATAGGTAGCATCCCTCGACCCTCATCACTTATCAGTCATCATCATGAAATTGTGTTATAATTATTTTTATAAATATAAAGATTGGGTTTTCCTTATGGGACACCTTTTTTTAAAACTTTTTTTTTTATTCATACTTATGTAGTAGTTGATGCTGAGATCGGTAGTATTTAATATATATAACCTAACTTAACGGTGATCAACAACAAAAAGGTGGGGCCAGTGGGTGTCGTTCTGCTGTTTGCCTGTACAGTAAATTACAAGTGGATCACTGTAATGGATGGTGTTAAATTTAATTTCAATAATATAATATAATTGTATACCAAAAACGATTCTGAACGAAAACGGTCAGTCAGCCTATGATATATTACTATAAGTATGATATTATTAATTATTACGAGTACAGTAATTCATTTACTTATTTACATGGAATCTTGTTTTAAGTTTTCAATCCTTAGCTATAAAAGTTAAACATTTTATAAATTTAACTACAAAATCATTTTAGATTCTGAGCGGAGTGATGAATGTAATGGTTTTACAATGATGTGTGTTTTTTTTTTAAATTTTAAATTTTTGTGTTTGTCACCACCGTTTGAGGCAGTAAAACGACTTCGATTTTCTTCAACAGTATCTTGTTTGATGGGAAAGTGAATCTAGTTGGTGCATTCGGGAGGTATCAGGTATTCATGGTACCTAGCTAGTTATAGTAGTTAGTAACATAATATGACCTTACAAAGAACGATTTGTAATATGAGTTATATTATGAGTATAGATAGTTATTTTATAACTTATATATAATATAAATTATTTTACCAATGATAATGGTCTATTCCACTTATAAAACAATTTCATTCCTTAAAGTCATCTAGTGACTAGTAACATTGTATTTGTACTTTGTAGATAGAGAAAAAGTAAATCTGTCTGAGATGCAGACAATTATTATTCTATTACGTTTATATGTTTTTTCCGACGCTCCTGTGCACCAATTATTACAAAAGGTAAATTCAAATTATTTTTATCTACTTATACATTTACTTCATTAAACTTAGATTCGTTTTTAATATATTAATAGCCGGATAGATCGGATGAAATCAGAATATAACACTGGATTTCAGTTACTAAAAATAAAAACCGTATATATTTTGTATATTTTGTCCAGTCTAATAATTTCAGACGTTTATTAGAGGTATTTTAAACTTCTCAACTTTTCTGGAAGAAAAAATGCTCTGATCATAAACTTCAATGCCTGATATGTATGTTTTTGGAAGTAAATTGGATCTAGTTGGTACTTTTAGAAGGCCGAAATTAAAAATGCTGAGTGCTTTTTTAAATAATTGAAGAAAAAAAATGAAAATGTATTAAAATTGTTTGGTAACCAGCTCCCACTTATGGATTGTATTTGATTAATAAAATTTTTGTTTCTATAAATGTCAATGAAAAATTATTTATCCGGTCAAAAAGCTTAAATGTAATACGTAAGTTTATATTATAGCTAAAATATTAACAATACATAGGCATCGTGGTTATTTTTTATAAGCACACCCATTTAAAATTCAAATTTCGTCAAAACCACAGTTAATTTGTAGTTAAAAACTTATAAAATATTTAATTTGTATAAGCTAAGTCAAGAAAATTTAATATAAGGTCTTTCATACAAGTAGTTTATACTTTTACAGAAAGATTACAGATAATTTTAGAGAAGAATTTTTTCTAGGATCATAAGAAAACCGAATTTTGATATCGTATTTCAATCATCCAATAACACATGGTTAACTAACAATTTTTTTTTACATTTAGCTAATCAATAAAAATCGAAAATTCTTACGATTCTAGATGAATTCTAGATTCTCCTCTACAATTTTTATAATAGGTTTTTTACTGTAAACCTCTTGAATAAGCCGTGTTACTTACTTGAAGTAAGAAACCAGTTTTTTACGCCATTTTGTTCACCATGCGACAAAGCAAAGCAAACCACTCAGCAAAGTAGTCAGTGTCAACAATTCCGTCAAAACTGACTCAGTGGTACCAGGGTCGCATGGTATCATAAACATATAAATAAATATTAATTATTTATTAATATGTCAATGCATGGTATAGTCGCTACTCGTTCAATGTTCTTCGGTTTCGTCGACGTCGTTGGCGGCGGCATAGCTGTACAAAAATATATACTCGTTCAACGCCTCTACAGAATAGGTTCCTGTTACTTATATTCAGATCGTTCGCCTTCACTTTTAACGAAATGTCGGAAAAAATCCATGTCGAGAGCGGTGAATCATTATTATTATTATTATTCCGAGTCAGACGGATCTTATCAGTGGCGGCTCGTGCCTAGATAATTATTCTTGTATATGCCTAGGTGTGCAGGTGTGCGCACACCACGTAAGATTAATATTTAATATATATTTAATAGAAATAATAATGTATTTTGATTTTAATTCAATATCTTGGAATAACGCAAAAATACGATAAATATAAAAACGACTACTGTCGATAGTTATATTAAAATCGGATGTTAAAGTATCTGTATGATTCTCTACACTTATTAGTGCTGGAGAATAATACCAAATGCAAGTACTAAAGTAGTAAAGTCACGCTATTACCTTCCTCCAGGTATTTGGAGGGCTCTCTACTCTCGAGATCGTGTATTCGAGAATTTGACCAGACTATATAATTTTAAGCAAAATGCACGTTATGGAATATCCGCAATCAATATAAAATATTATTGTAAATGCCTTATAGTTATGCGGGTAGTATACCTGACTACAAAATATAAAAATACAATCTTCAATTCCCTATTACATAATCAACTATAACAAATAATTATATGATAATATAATATATACTAGATATCTATTGTATTTTTTAATTTTTATTACTATAAAATTATATTTAAAACAGAAATTATGTTTCTTCATAATCTCAAATTTAAATGAAAAATAGCTTCATTGGAACTCCCAGAATTTAAAATTATATAAAAACAGTATAAACATATCTTATAAATGAAGTAAATGTTGGCCACCCTAATTTTATCCTAGCTACGTGCCTTTATATAATTGAATACCTAATACCTAGTAATAATATACATATGATATTATGTTCTTCACTTATTGTAGTTTCGGAGTAAAAGTTTATTTCTGTGTTTTCTATCAAATTAATTTGTAATGAATAATATTTCACTATATGAATACTATTTCACGTTTTTTTACTCAACAAATACAATTTTATTTATATTTACAGAAAAAAAAACTAAAAAAAATTGAAAACTGACAATGTCCGTAAACACTCAAAAAGAGTCAAATTATTTTAATTTTATCGTGTATAGAAAATGCTAATATAAACATTCAGTGAAATTTTCAAGTATCTACGGTCATTTGTTTTTGAGTTGCACCAAAAACCAAAATCGATTTTCTCGAAAATAGATTTTGCGTAAAAATTCCTGTTTTTCCTTAATTTTTCTTTTATTTTTCACGGTGCTTCTGACTACTGGAAAATGTTCACTTTTGACCCCCAAAAGTACTACTTTCCTATCAGAAAAGTTACTATTGAAGAAAATCCAAGCACTTTTACTGTCCTAAAAGGTGATGACAGACACAAAACAAAAACACACATCATTGTAAAATCAATACATTCATCGCTTCGTTCAGAATTTAAAATAATATTAATAATAACATATACTAAGATATTTAATATTAACATATACTATTAGATATATTCAATAATAATATTTTAAAGATACAATTTATTTACGACGGCGCGTTGTATATGCAATTGTATTACATGTTCACGTTTAACGCATAGTTAGTTCTTAAAATGTTGTAATTAGATTACCTGTGTATTTTACATAGAGTTATTGCTATGGTCACTATGTGTTTTTATAATTAATTATTGTATTTATATATTAATTTAACTATTAAAATTTTGCATCCATGGTTTGAGGGAGTTTATCAATAATAAAATTTATATAAAATACATTATCTGAAAAGGATGCCCATCACTCATCAGTAATATATTATGGTAATATTGTAGTACCAAAACACTGCACTTGCAACCCACGTTATAAATACTAGTTAATGAAAATTTTTTATTATTTAATATTCATGCTTCCCAGCAAATTATTTAATTTTAATTTTAAAAGCATATATGTGGTGCTCAAACAGGTAGTGTGTTAACAAGGTTAACATATTATTATGTTTATACACTTATAGGTACACGTACTAGACAGATTTTTTTAAGTTTGGATTTAATTGGTTTTAAAATGTTATGATAATATTTACAATTCTTTAGAATTTTTACAAGCTATGCGCATCATCCTAAATCATATTATTAATATTATATTTGAACTATGTCGACAGTCGCGGGTACGGAGCTGTGAACTCTCAGGCGATGAGGGTGCACTCGAGTTATGAATGGTTAATACGTAAGAGTATACAATAGCAGTTTAAAAAGCGGGTAAGTGGATGCCACTCTGCTGTACAGTAAGTTACCCATTTGTGACCTACTGTACAGCAAAACGCCCACCTTTTTCCTTTAATAATGAATTTATTCAAATTCTATAATTTGTAATTTTTAAACATACATAGGTACTCAAACTATATTTTCAAATTCTTGAATTTGTTTGTATTACTTAGGGAGTGTTCTGTGGTGATACCTACAAACTTCTGTTTTTAAAATTTCGTCTTTACAAATTATTAATAAAGATATCCATTAATATATATATTAATCTTAATATTATTGAATAAAATTGGCAAATCATTATAGCCCCCATATCTTATTAACCCATTACTGTGCACCTTTTATCCTTAGATCATAAAGCTAAATAACTCAAAAACTACTAGTACTTAGTAGGTACACATTTTGATTCTGACACGTTAACATTTTCAGAATAATTTACATTTGAAAAAGGGTGTTCTCATTTGAAAAACAGATGTTTGTATCTCCACAGGACACTCCTTAAGTAATAAGTACGAAAAATCTCAAGAATTTGAAAATATGGTTTTAAAGTATATTTAAGAATTCCAAAAATGAGATTTTAAATAACTGCATTATTGTAGAAAAAGAGTGTGAGCGTGCTTGGTGAACCACTCTGTATACGGCTTTGTACTATACAGCATTATAGCCTATAGTACCAGTGTACCATCACCTATTATGTACCTATTGTATGTTGTGATTAATCAATACTTATTATATTATCTATATAAGATATAATTTATAACTGCATCTTATTTTTTAATTAACTACCGGACTAGTGGCGGTTTTGGGGTGGGGAAAGTGAGTTAACGTCTTACTTGTAATTTTCAGATATTAAAAAATATTTGTTTACTTTAAATGGAACTATATAGTATATTATACATTTTAAATAAGTAATTGTAATTTGTAGATCGGTAATTACTTAAGAATAGTGGACCAGCTTAAAAATATGGAATTATAACAACATGAATAATATGAACTATTTTTTTTTTATAATTGCCTCTAAATGGTCCCTAGAGCACTGACCCCAACACTCATAATTTATGACATTTGTAGAGTAATTGATAAAATGAAAGGCTTCAGAACTTCAGTTTTTATTGAATTTGTACCACTTGTTTCATAAAATATGTATAATATAATAAACTTTAGAAGTTGTTCTGCTGATTTAGAACATAGATTTTGAGTGTGCCTCGTCACTGTAATGGATGTGTTAAGTTTAAATTCAATATTAAATCATTGCAACAAAAAATTTAAATCGTCTGAGGGGAAACCATTATTATATATTTGTTGCCAATGTTTTTAAAATGTAACTTTAAACATTATTAAAAATGTATACACAAGTACGATGAACTTTCTTTTTCAATATTCCAGTAAAACATTATGGCATTGTATTATTCATGTCTATGAATAGCATTAAAAAAGCTAATTTGTATTTAAAATTACATCATGTATAGAGTGTAGAAGACAAATTATTCATTTTGGAGTTATAACAAAAAAATTATAACAATTTTATCAAATTGATTTCAAAAAGTATTGGATATTTTTCATTTTTGACACCCCAAAATATCTATTTACATGTAAACCAAAAACTAATTTAAGAGCCTTAACCCGTCATAATATATTCCATATGTCTACTTATTTATTACTCAGTCTTTACTATATATGTGGCCAACATACGAAAAGTTATCACAATTTAAGATTAACCAAAAATTAATTTAACTTGCCAAGCAATGGTTACCGACTACCGAATAACACATAGTTACCTAATACCTATTATACATTTGAATTCAATTTCCTGCATTTGTGTCAAGTAGAACCAAATAAACGCTTAGATTTTAAAGAGAATGTGAAAATATCCATCATTAGGTTATGTTTAATATAAATAATCTATGGAAAATGACAATCGTCTGAGACGAACAACGATTCCATTATGTATTCACATATTTTGTTCCATTCAGGTCATTAAGCTACCTATTTACGGGAATGACATTAATCTGTATTCTATAGTGTTGATCATAGTAACACATCAATATAGATTAAATAATAGTAATTAATTATGAAATTCATGGATACCATTCCATGCTGACATCTATAGAATACAATTTTAACATAGATTGATCTTTTGTCTAATGTTCTATATTATAATACTTAGAAAATTATGAAGGAAATAATAATTTTAGTTTAGAAAACAAAGTATAATAAAATAATAAATATATAAATACATACAAAAAATTGTGGTTTTGAATTGTTGGCATACACCAAAACACTTTGACAATTATAAATAAATAAAACACTAAAACTTAAACATTGTGAATTATTATAAAAAAAAAACATATAGGTACCTACTTAATATATATGTGTACAAATTAATAAAATACAATAAAATTACATTAAATATTAATTGAACTGAATTAATCAGTTATGGAGCTTGTTACTAATTTTAACTGCAAACAAATGTAGTAAATTAAAATGAATTAACAAATAGTTTGTCATTGTATTAAATAAAAAACAACATTCATTGTTAAAAATGATTATAAGAAAAATAATATAAATTAATTGATATTTTAACCCACAATTAATATAAGTCATTCTATACCATAAAATTTGGATCCAAATAGTTTTGAGTTTTAAATACTAATGGGACATAATTTTGATCAATAAGATTGTCAATATTATCATCATTCGCCTTAACGCTTCTAATAGGAGTAACTGTGTGATCCATAGGATGTGGAGGTTTTTCAAGAATGTTCCTTACTGTGTCTACTATACAATCACCACAAAAATTAGAGTTTTTACCAATAGCTGGACAATCATTGCAATTCCACCTTGTTCCAATAATGGGAGATGACTGACATACACAACATGTATAATCCACATGCACAATTGGACAATTTTTTTCTGTAAGTTTATCTTTTAATACTTCATCTAAGATTGCTAATTTTGTCTTATTACTCATTTCAATATTTTTGTGACTTACATTGAAGTTATTTCTATTAGCATTATAAACATCAACATCATCTATTAATGTTGTAGATGGTATAAATGTGGTTGGTTTTAATAATGCACCAATATTTTTATGACTTAATGATACAGTTTTTTTATTTAAATTTTTTGAATTGGCGTTAATAGATTTTATTGATCCAACTTTTTTCATTTTCATATTGTACTTTTGAACTCTACTACAGACCTGTCTCAAATTTCTTGTACCTAAAGCGTCAGCTATTTTTCTATACCTGTTACTTTCATTTCTTTCTGGTGGATATTCAATCAAAAGTTCTTCAAGACGCAATTGTTCTTCAACTGTCCAAGGTTTTTTGAATGTTTCAGGTTTTTCTACCTCTGAAGTTGTAATGTTTGTCTGTGTTTCTTGTTTATCAGAAACATTTTTATGTCGTAAATTAATATCACATACTTGTTTTATTGGTTCATTTTCTGTTTCATCATTGGTTACATACACCGACCAATCAATATCTGGTAGCGAATGAATATTAACTGACTTTAACGTGCCTATGTCTTCATGGTTAAGAATTTTTTTCAATGCCAAAGAAGGATTTTTTGAAAAGTGATCTTTTAACACTGCAAGTTTTTCAATATTTTGAATTGTTGTACATCTTTGTACTTCAAGTATAGCTAAGGATTTCAATAAATTTTTGTAATCATTATTATTTTTTAATAAATAAAAGTCTGATTCAAAATAAAATTCTGTTGCTTCCAAGGCTTTTGAATCGGATACATTGGTATCATTAAATTGTTTGTCCATTATATAAATTAACTGAAAAAAAAAAAACAAAATCTAGAAATACAACAATAATGAGGACTAGCAGTAATAGGTATAGCTAAATTACCTGAGAAATAAAATAATATTAAATATTATTAATGATCATAATATTTATTTCTTAGTTACGAAAATGTATCATCAGTCGTCACTAACAGGCTGCGACTGACAATGCAAATAGAACTTTTAAAATAATTATTGACTGTCTGAACCCCGAATTAAACAAAACTGAAAACAATAATTATTACTTCATTAGTAGGTAATCGGTGATCACGATTTACGAAAATAATATCATGTTTAGTGTTCACTGGCCACGGACAAAGATATAATGGTAAAAGGACTATAATCGAAATGGAGTGGCGGGTGACGGGGGTATTAGTCCGTGCTGTACTGCAGCTGTGGCCCCCGATTTAAGATATGAACGAGTTATCATTTTATCAGTAGTTTAGCAGGCTGGACAATTTAATATTTATTATTTATCAATTACCGCACACTTTAATCATATCATAGTTCTATGATCATAATTTATAGAAATTCGCTACATACTGCACAGTGCAAGCAGCACACAACGGACTCCCTAAAAACCACGGTTATAGCAGTTATAGCAATTATAGCACAATCGCACAGAACCTATTCTGTAGACTGTGGAACGTGCTGAAAATTACTGAAAACAATCTTTTGATAACGACATCTTCGAGCAAATTTGTATATTTTATTCCATGACACAAATACCCACCTACCACCACCACAACTATCACCATCACCGGGCAAGAGGCATCCTGTATATCTGTGATCTAAAAGAAGAAAAAAATTTCATACATTGATACTTTCATTTCCCAGTCTGCTCACTCGTTCTTTTTAATGTCGTACAGCGAATTGCGATAGCAATCGTCCCTTGGATTCTATATTTTTTTTCAAATTTTTTTTTTCTGTTATTTATTTATCGTCTAAGTAAACAATTTTTTTTTCTGTTTGTTCAACTATTTGATTTTGTTGCAGCCAAACGAACACTAACGTCGTAGGTATATTATTTTCATACTTCAGTTTACCGCTCGCGTAGGTCCGTCGTTTACGTACGCGCTAAAAATCCTCGCTTGTTACGGGACACCAAATACAGGCTACAGCAGCAGAGCTTCGCATTCGGTGGCGGTTATCACCGTTCAATAATAACAATAATAATAATAATAATAATAGTAATAGTAATAATAATAATAATAGTTACTAGTGTAATAGGTATTAACAAATTTACAAATAACAATAACCGTCCGTCCGACAGTCGTGTACAGGAAACAATAACGATATCGTCTTGTACCACCAACAGGAGACTACTGTTTTGTTCCTGTTCATCTGCACTCTGCTGGATCCTCTGACAGCTATAACTGTCTGTGTTGGCGTGTCCATTGTGGTCTGTGTGTTATATGCCCGATATTGCAGCCTGAAAAAAACGGCATCCGGATATTCGGTTGTTTTGTCGTTCCGAAGGCTTGTTCGTCGTCGACATGTCCGATATGGTCAACGACAACGACAAGTCATCGAATCTGGCGGTTGATGGCGACAATGAAGGTAAGCACACAAGATATGCATTACATTTTAAATTACGTATTATGTAGGTAAGTTTATAAAACTAACTACACTGTTTAGAATAATCACTATCTATGGGTAAATCCGACCTACAATTGGGAACCAATTTTTAAAGTTGTTTTTTTTTTGCTCATCGCTCTTCACACTTCTCTTATTTAACATATTGTTTTTTTAGTCACCTGACTAGTATCTAATATCTAATGTATCAGTATTTTAACTTGTGAAATACACTTCTGGCATATTTTATGTTATAATTATTTATAGGTAGGTAGGTACCCAAGGAAATCAAAAATAGCTTATTAAAAATGTATTTGTAATTTTAACCGTCAGGTGTAGTTAACTCGATAATTTATTAAAATATTGTACTTAATAGGTACCTACCTAATGAATTTAATATTGTCTTATAAATTATCTTAGCTGTATAGGTTGGTTCAAGTTAATAACAATTTATGTACCTATCTTATTTTTCTGTTTAATGTAAATTGTATTTTGAGTATCAAATTTAAGTATACTATAAATATTAATTAATAAATAAGAGGATTAGGTATAGGTAATCAAATATAGGTATTGTATTTTAATTTCTTATCACTGTATAGGTATACCATGATTCATGTTATTAGAATTTAATTTTTATATTATATAGGTAAGTACCTACCTAGTTAAATTTATTTTCCAAAATTAAAAATGTTTTAATGAATATTAATTGTTAAGTGGATGTCAGTGCAATATTTGTTTTCTCTCTGAGACATAGATCAAATGCATTCATGTAAAATCGTTTTTTTATAATTTTGAGTTATTATAGAGTAAAATCACCACCTACCTATTTTAAAAATTATAAAGGGTAATATTTTTAAATGTTTGACCTACCTGTTTTTTCTTTTATTACTTTACTTTAAATTTGACTTCAAAATAAAAAAATGTTTGTACGTTTAGGTAAATGGTTAATAAGTGTTTAGAGATAATATTTAGACAAACTGATATATTAAACCATTAATATTATTATTCTCTATCATTTTTTCCGATTTTTATTATGTTTGATTTTACTTTAAGGTTACTCAAAAACATAAAGAAATGATTTTATGTGAATGCGTTATATATTTGTGTCCAAATTGTGCATAGGCCAGAGAGAGAAACCCAACAGTGCACTGACAATCTTCTTGATGCTTATATATAGTATATATTATTGAATTCATGATCACTTAACAAGTACCTATTAATCATAGGCTAAATTTTTCGAATATAAAAGTGCAAATAATTTTGATAAATTAGGGAAGAAACATGTCTTATGAATTTAAAAAAATATTTACCTATTGTTCAATAATATATAAATATATCTGATTAAAAAGTAAAAACATAAAAAAATCATTAATAGTATATATTTTATCTAAGCTATACATTTTAGTTTTTGAATATACCAGTAGATAATATTCTGATTAAAATCTAACCTAACTGCAAGACACTTTCTTGGAATAATTCTTCCATACATTTATCTGAAATTTATTTGATTTTATGCGGTTTGTTTTATAATATGTTGCACAATTTATCTATGACAATTGACAATATTTTTATTGTAAGATAGGCATGTATACATTGTGTTAGATTTCCTATGCTGATATTCATTTTATGTAATTGATACCAATTTGTTGATAAATTAATCAATTTTATATTTAAATCAGAGTATCAGGTAAAAAATATTAATTATAAAAATCTAATCTAAATAGAAGTAGATATTTATATCAAATGTTAAATAACATAAGGTATCTACTCTTAATTTGTCATTATTTCTTATAATATTATTCCTACCAATTATAGCAAACATTGGTTTGTGTATGGACATATTCAGATATATTATTTTTAAGGTTAATTTTTGAACGTATCATTCAATTCTGAGTTGTAATCTTTGCCATTATCTATTATTGACAATAACTAATAATCTGGTTTTGCCACAAGTTTTAAAAAACTTGTGTTTTCCAATACATAATAAATTATAATCAAACACTATCTAAATTAAAACATATATCCCTTATTGAATTCTTTGCCATAATATACAAATGACAAAATTAGCTGAATCTTTGTTTGATGCCTTATTTACTTACTATAGTACCTTAAATTTATAAAACTAAATATCAGTTCAGCTATTTAGTTTTATTTTTATACCTGTCTTTATCTGTTTCATTAGGAAATATTTTGTTATGACATATCAATGCGACTATAGATTATATTATTTTAATTATAATTAAATTAATTGAATGTTGAAATTACAATTAATATTAAAATGACTAAAATAAAAGAAATATTCACCTTTGCTTGTTAGTAGGACTACAGTGTTATTTTTATATTATGTTACACTGGTTATATTATATAGGTACCTATATTGTATAGATATCAATAAGTATTCTATTTGTCCACTTTGTTACTCCAAGGGATACTCCCTTAGCAATAATTGTAAATTATGTGTTTCATATTTAATTACATTTTCATATAAAAACATAACTTACTCATACATTGAATGTTACATATTATGTTAATTACAACTACCACTTTATAGATTTGTTTCGAGTGTCTAACTTGTAATATTTACTAAGTTTATTTATAATACAAATTCATTCATAAAATAATAATTTTGTAGAATAATCATAGTTTATATTTAACAAATATAGTTGTTCAGTATTTATCAATCAATAACTTGATAAAAATGCAACATATTCTTTTGTATTAATTTTCAAGTTTTCATTTATTTATATATTATTATTTATTAGTTATTACACATGACTGGCTATTTGTTAGAGTTCAGACAGTATTAAGATAATATTATCATATATTGCTTATAGATTGGGGGAAATAATTCACTGATTGTTTATTATTAGAAAATAATTTTAAGAAATTCCAACTTGTTTGTATCAAAGAAAATAACTCAGCTAGTCAGCTAGCTTTTGTAATTTTTATTAGTTAGTAGTTAGTACCCATGTGAACTCCGTTATTAAAAATGTTTTATTTAAATGATATATTATACAAGAGTATTTGATTTTAATTTTTGATAGTGTAGTATTTAATAATTATAAAATAATTGACACCATGGAAAATAGAGTTATTAAAAGTCGCAAACGACATTCTGGTATTCAAGGTCCTATGTCAAAAAAAGTTCTGAAAACCATGCCTCATTCTAAGGAAAATATTCCAGAACTACCTTTAAATTATAACAGTATGTTTACAAATAGCCTTAAAAAATGTTTAGGTTTGTATTACTGTATTACTTCAAACTTGTGTATTTTATTTTAAATAATAGGCTATTCAAACTTTTAAATTTGATATATTTAAGTATAAAAGTTTGGCTATAAATAATATTTATTTGTAAAACTAAATAATTAACTTAAAACTGTATAGGTATAACAACAAATGAAATGGAAAATGAAACAACCATTGAAGATAAGGTTAAAGTAGTGAGATTTAAGCAGCCAACACAAAAGTATACCAAAGAAGCATTGTTGGAATTACAAAACTTGAGCAGTTCCAAAGTGCGCCCAAAATTTTTAGACAACTTCCCTGACTTGGATTTAGAACTCGCTGGAAAAACTCGAAAGTAAGTTTCAATTCAATTTTTATATTCTACTTTTATAACTAGGTGCAATAAATTATTTTTGTCTGTTTTATAAAACCATAGATATTTAATAGTTTAAATAACTGTTGCTGTTATTTTTTACAGGGGGAGTAGACCTGTTGCTAGTGGAAAACCAGCAACCAATACCAAGACAGTAGCATTTGATTTACCACCTTGGCAGAACCAACCAACAGAAAATGGTGAACCTAAAACTGAGGTTAGTATCATATTGTTATTTTAAATATTTGTTAAAAATATACTTATAGAAAATTAAAATAATATTGACACATACACCAGTTCGTAAAAAAATCAAGGCGTTGTTTAACCCCTTAAACCCTTCCTGGCTATGTTACTGTATATATATATATATATTAACTAGCTGATCCCGAGCACTTCATTGCCCGTTAAATGTATCAACTCTATATGACTCAAACTTTGTTCAATTCGTTATTTAATATTCTGTGTATTGTGTTCAAAATTTATCTTAACTTTTCCGTTACCCGGAATAAAAATTCTGATTCACAGCAGTACATTATATATTGATGCGGTAGATTGCGGACCCCATGCTGTTTGTGCGTAAGTGTATGATTATAGTGTATAACTCTAAAGTATTAAAGTTATACCAAGTTTGTCGTTTTTACTTAATTCCACCTACAGCGGACTAATATAATCAATTTATACAAAATCCTATTCTAACCTAACCGTACTAAAATCCGATGAATAAAAAAAAACAAATTTAACCCTTTGTAAATTAACCTATCTTCTTCTCAGAGGTCCAATCTACCTACAAACATTAATTTATATATAAATAATTATTAATATATATATATATATAATGTTTATACAAGTTTGAGTCATATAGATTTGATACATTTAACGGTCAACGAAGTGCACAGGATCAGCTAATCTATACTATTATATAAAGAGGAGTTGTTAGTTACCATTGTTGAGGGTAATCTCTGGAACTACTGAATCGATTTCGAAAATTCTTTCACCAATAGAATGCCACATTCTTTGTGGGTGTCATAGACTAATTTAAACAGGGAATTGGTCATCCCGGGTAGGTTCTCAAACAGGAATTTTGAGATTTACGATAGAAATTGTTGTTTATTAATGGTTTCTATGTGTTATAGGAGTTGAGAATAATACTGATTTATTATTACGTAACAGGCCATTATTTATAATAATTAATAACTCCTTTGTTTATTAAGTTAGAGAATCGATCAAATACCATAAACCTTCTCCGCAATGAGCTCTTCAATTTAAAAAAAAAAATCATAACGATCAGTTCAGTAGTTTCAAAGAACATAGGCCTCAAAGGTTTTCCTTTTCACATTTATGTATAAGATATATTTGATATACAACTCAACACTATATTTACACTTTTGTCATATCTAAATATATTCATTTGAAAATTATATATACCGAGTGATTTTTTTCATCAATCTGGTTTGCTCTATCTTCTACTTAATTTAGTCTAAATAACATAGAGTTGTGTAATAAAGTATTTTTCTATAAATAATTATCGTAGAAATTTGTAGAACCTTAAAATTCATTCATGAATATTGCCAACTATAACAGTCATCAATATTTAGTTTATTAAACTATCTTAAACATTTTCTTATTAATGTTAATATTAACAATATTGTTTTGTTTTATTTTTACATTAGGTATCAAATGTACTCTTAGTTTATATTTTATATTATTTATGTACCTATGGTTTTATAACTATATTTTGCGTCTCTTAGATGTAGATTTTTATTGCTATGTATAAGCAGTAGTTAGCAAAACAAATATAGTAAAGAAGAATTAATCTTATATACTATTTAAAAATGTATTATTTTCAAATTTTGTTGATTACAATTTGCCTAAAATTCAAATTGTTCAATTGACTTCTATAAATGAGACATTTTATCGTGTCTAGTATTCCCAAATACTTAAATGATAAAATATAAATGGGATTTTATAAGATAACTTTGTTCAATAATTTTTAATTTAGAAAAAACCTCAGGATGTTAAAGATCGTTTGAAAAAGGATCAAGATATAGTTTTAAGTCCTCAAAGGCGTAGTTTCAATTCAGGATGTTTTGTTACTATGAATGCCTCAAGTGGACCAAAACGTTCAAATAGTCCCTTGAATACATCTGCTAAACAGTATGTTGAAAGGTAAGATGCATTTTATTATGTTTGTATTTTTTTATTATAAAATATAAATTTAGGGAGCCCATTCGAGAACCTCGTCGAGTTGGCAGTGGTCGATTAATGAGTCGAGATTCATGGGATTCTGGTTTTCGTCAGCCAGAAAATGGAATTGCAAATAATTACAATTTTGGTAAAGGTGGCTTCCGTGAATCTTCATCTCATAGCTCAATGTTTGTATTTATAACTATCTTTTAAATTATTGGTCTACTATTATTATTTATTAAACAATATTCTTTTTAGTGAACCTCGTAGAAAAGATTTTGAGTTTGACAGAGGAGAAACAGATCGTTATAGAAATTATGATCGCTTCAAAGGCTCTAGTAATTATGATAGACGTCGAAATGATTCTTATCGAACACAAGAAGAACCAGAATGGATGACAGGTTAATTTGTTTTTATTAAAACATTAAGAACTTCAATACTCAGTGGTGTACACAAATATTTTAAATGGGAGGGGTTACATTTAATTGCTAATATTCAAAGAGAGCTTTATATTATTTATTATTAATAATAAATAGGTTTATTAAATACTTTGTTTACTTATAATTCTGCCTTATTTTTAATATTTTCCCTAGTGTTACTGAAAAAAAATAGACACGCATCGTCTGCATTCATTAAAACCATCTAATTTCAGAATATGTCATATATCTTTAATATATAAAATAAACAAAACTGGCAATAATTAAACTAACAACACAATGTTGGTTTTGCTGAATGTAAATTTCCTATGTTATACTTAGACTAGTTAATTATGTTGTTAGACAGACAGCTCGGGGTCCTTTTAAATAGTTATATAAAATAATATTACCACACTTAGTAATTTTTTTAATTAATTTATATAATTTTTGTTTATAAAAAGATGGCCCAACTTCTCAACATGATACTATTGAGTTGCGAGGTTTTGAGGATCCACCTGCAGACAAAACAAAAAAGAAAAAAACAAAACCCGGTAAGTGAATAATGTTAAGCACAAAAATTAAAAAAAATATTTCTACATAATACATAAAAAATATTTAGCGGCCCGTGCTAAAAAGAATTCAATTGACTCTACATCCACGGAATCAGTAGCAGCTATAAAAGGAGCTAGTGAAACTAAAATTAAGAAAACTAAAAAAGAAAAAGATGAGGATAAAAAGAAAAGGTCGACAGTTGACAAACCAAATGTAAAGTTCTTTGAATTCACATTTTTAATTGTATGTAAATTATAATTATTGTTCTGTTTAGAATGAATCTGAAGATCAAACTAAAAAAGATTCTGAATCAATAACTGGAAATGAGTTCATTCAAGCTTATGATGCTGAGCATAAAACAAATGACAATGTGTTCAATGATTTCAATATTGATGATTTCTTAAAGCCAGATTACTTAAGTGATATGCACATTGAAGGGGAAACTGATGGGAATGTAGCTGGTTCACGATTCCGCCAATGGTTTACTACTCATGATAGTAGTCGTGCTTCGTCTGCTTCTACTGAAATGTTAAATTCAGCAACTAATAGTAAGATATAATAATTCCCATAATTTCTAATACATTATATTTCATAATAGCAATTAACTATAAAAACTGTAGAAGTTGCAACAGATAATATAGAAGAAGACCCAAGACAGTTAACATCAATGCTCATGGGAATGGTTAAACATAATCAAAACGAATCAAAAAATATAACAAATGCATATGATTCTATTACATCGAGTGAAAATAATAAACTTCCTCCAGCTATCATGGATGTTATTAAAGCCAGTGCACCTCAGTTGACTGATCCTAAAGCTGCCATTCGTGATTTAGGTAATTTTTATTTCTTTATTTCATAGGTACTGTAGTGAAATTATATGGTTATTGTTGTTCAACTATTATTATTAATTTTTTTTATATATTATTAGAGGTTAATGGTAAAGTTCAAAGTCTTGAAGAAATTGAATCTAGATTGCGTATGTCTAGTGGACAACAAAATGGTTATTCACCGCCACTTAACAATATTCAATTCCACGAAGAAATGAAACTAAAAAAACTGCAAAATATGAAAGTAAGTGTATATAGTTGAAAACAGTACTAAGATTTTTGAATTTTAAATGATTTAATATTTAGATGCCTCAGAATGAGCATGAAAACTCAAATAATGATGGACACGTAATAAATAGCTCTCAAAACTATTCCATATTGCAGGTATTATATTTTATTTTTGGTTCGACTATGAATAATTATTATCACTTATCAGTAAATATAATTGTACTTATAAATTATAAAATTATATTACAGATGCTAAATAATGCCCAAGGACCACAAAACTATATGGTAAACCAAGGTCAAAACCCTGCCGGTATGTATTTTTACTTAAAAAAAATATCTTTTAAATCATACAATTGTAATTGGTTTGGTCCTATTGAAGTACTTGATTAATAAGCACTCAAATGAATATGTATTAATATAAATGATACTTACCTCAAATGGATAATCAATTTTATATAACTTATTAATAATTTGAAATTTCAATTATTATTTTAAACATGTTTCTGGTATAAATATTTTTATAGGTCAGTATGGTTCTTCAAATAATTATCGCAGTCAACAACCAAATATGCAAGTTCCTAATGATCTTGTTATGAAGCTCATGGAAGCACAACAGGTAAATAATCATGAAATTAAATATTTTATTTATTAGAAGTACCTAATATAAAAATATTTACTATTCCATAATTTTCTTAAACATTACTTAAGCATAAACAAATTAAACCATTATTACTTTCCAATATTGGTAAGTCTTTATCCAACATCTTCAAACCGTTATTTAGTACGTGTACTAACAAATTATTTTAGAAACTGCAAACTTTCCATTATTACTTAAATTATCATTCTCTGTACAGAATAGACATTTCCAAAATATTTAGAATAATTTTAAGCTATTAATACTATAACCTATTCACACCTATGGTAAATATTTACTTATAACTTATTATATAGGTTGTGTAATATATTATGTACCTTTTTTTGGCAAAACTTAGTTCCATATTACTAATAGCAATATGAATATAATATAAAGTAATAAAATGTCCTTAAAAATATAGCTGTCTATTAGAAAATTTTTTTGTACATAATAATTTATCATTGAAATTAAATTAAACACATCCATTTTTAGTTATAAAATGTAAGTTTATTACTTGTTGATTATATTCATATGTGCTCATCTTAAAAGCATGTGCACCTGCATGTGTTGTTGTCTTCGTCTTACAAGTGCGTAATGTAGCAACATTTACTCTTAGCAAATCACGTTTAGTTCTGTTAGTTTAAAAATTGACTTCTTATAAAATTTAAAGTTAAGATTATCTAGGAAATCTTAATGGCTTTTTATTATATTTTTATTTTAAAGCAAATAATGAATATTTAAAGATGTAGAAACAATTTACAATAGTCGCGTTGTAATAAAAATATAATAAAAAGCCTATGAGATTGCCTAGGTAATAACTATACCTTTAAAGTTTTATAAGAGGTCAATTCAATCTAATTTTTTAACTAACAGAGCTAAACATGATCCTGCTGAATGTAAAATTTGTTTTTACGCACTTGTAAGACGGAAACAATACATCTGTGTGCCACGTCTTAAACAGTTGTGAAAATATTTATATTGATTTATTTAAAAAAAAAATGTTATCTGCATATGTATCTCATTTTTTAACTTATGTAATAAGTCTTAAGGTCATATTTAATTATTTTGATAAAATAAAATTTTTTTAAATTGTAAATAGAATAATGTTTCTCATTAGTATCTTTTATTACGTATTGTTAATTTAGATTCAAAAGCAACATGAAACTATGGTCGCAAAAGCAATGGCTGCTCAACAACAACAGTCTAAGCAAAATATGTTCAAACTTCCTGTGGAACTTCAAAATATGGTCAATTTCTACACACCAACCAAAGATATATTGCAAAGCCGTGAAGCACAAGAAATGCTTATGGGTATAATATATATATTATATTTTAATTTCAAATATAAAATATAAAATAAAATATGTTAAATTAAATTTTTTTCAATAGGAATAAAACGTGGTGAAGTAATGTTACATCATTTGGTAGAGCAATGGAAAAAGACAAGTACTAATCAGTCTCGTTATCGTGAAACTCTTATTTGTCTTATGAAAGTATTTCAACATTCAAGCAGTATGTGTTTATTACAAATATGATACTATTAAAAAAAATATATTTTTGTATTAAAAAATACTAACATATAATTTTAGATGCCCAAAGAATGGCTAACCAACAGGATTTAGTTTACCAACAACAACAACAAGCTGCATTATATCAAAGCCAAATGCTTAAAAGACAATTGCTCGATCAAACTCACAAAAGAATGGAAAATGTATGTGTGGCTTATAGAAAGAAAAAGTGATAATTTAAATGTATTAATGCATTTATTTGAATTAGGTTCATAATGCATCATATGGCGGAGAAGGTGCCATGGATTTGGGCTCATCTCAGTCACAATCTCAACCAAGAATTGGCCTTACTCCAACGTCTGTGTTACGTAAAATGACTTCAACCTCAGAACCTTTAGTAGATAAACACCATATACCTGATGAAAGATCTGGTTAGATATAATAAATACTTTTTTTCTGCTATTGTTTATTAATGTGTACATTTTCAAACTGTTGTTTAGTTACCCAACATGCACTTCAGCATCAAATAAACACTCTACAACAACAAATCCAGCAACAACAGTTTATGCAGCAGCAGCAACAACAACAACAGCAGCAGCAGCACCAGCAGCAACAACAACGGCCGGTCAATACAACTATCCAGCAAATATTGAGTGGTAATTATCCCAGGTATCATGGAGCTCAACAACAACAACAGCAGCAGCAATCCAATAATATGAATGGTCGCAGTGAGTTTTCTTTTTATTGATTTATCTTTAAATTAAACATGGTTTACACTTTTACAATAATTAAAAATGAAATACATTCTTATTAGGATGAAAATTAAAAAAATTCTTAGTCTATAAATTATAATCAATTAGTTATCAATATTCAATAGGTATTAATATAATATACTGTTTGTTTGATTTTAAAAAGGTATAAATTATGGTTCTGCGGATAAATCTCGCATGAACCGCGTACAATCTCCTGTCAGCAATCAGCTTGCACGTTGGTTTTCTCCAGAACTATTGGCACAAGCCCGTGCTGGCCGTTTGCCAAACATGCCTGCTATGTCGCAGAATATCAACATGCTCAGTGTCGAGGATATCGAAAAGTTCCAGGTTGGTGGTCGCTCTTAATTAGTAAAAATTATAGCGACCTCTACAATTTTGTGTAAAAATCATAAAAACTACAAAAAAAAGTTGTTATTCCTTTTAAATATATATAGGGCCCTTCTTGAAGTCTCAATATTTTCTTTCTTTTCCTTTTGTTTTATTATGGGGTTCTTAATTTATTTTAAGTTCAGTGTTTTTCCACTGACCTCTCTTTAAAATTATTTCCTCAGAGCAATTCAGAAACTTTTTTATTTTTTCTTTTTGCATGTTTAAACAAAAAATTAACTATTAATTTTTGAAAATTGTAATTTTATTCTAATGAACTTGAAACACATACTTATTTTATATAATACATTATAATTTCTTTAAGATTATGAACCTCTTGTGTACAAAAATTCATTATTATATCTTTAGAAAACAACGTGTAAATAAGTACAAAGAAATATTTTCTTATGTACCATTTGTCTGTGATGTTAGAAGTTGTATATGAAATGTAAGTTTGATAAGTCTTTGTATTACTAGAGTTAAAAAAAAATGAACCGCTTTAGCGGAGATATGTTTGAAGAAATAAACTATTGTAATTATAATATATACTTATAGTTTTTGACAAACTCATTTCCATTGTTTTCTTAGCGCTCAGTGAGTAAATATTTTCTTTACGTTACACATACATGTGAACATATATATTATATATATATGCATATTATATTAAACAAATGTTATTATTTTTTTTTCCATTTTGTATTTTATTTTATTCAATTAAATAACTTATATACAAATTACATTAACTACATATTATTATATGTGAAGTACAACAATAACAAAAAATACCAACAATTTGATTTACATCAGAAGAAGTCAAATCAGTAAAGGATATGTAATGGTTTTATCTATTACTAAATAACAGTAAATAAACTTCCAAAAATTGTTAAATTTTTATTTTTATTATAATATAATATATAAAATGATAAAACATAACAGATATAGTTAAAATATTACTTGTAAGTGCACAATAAATAGTCCAGCTTGTGGGGTAACCATAATAAAAGTTAATAGCCACTAATAAAGAAGCCTACACCTTAAAATCATTTTTATATATTATACATTTAAAGATGTTCACTACTCATTTGGGTAATTAATAGTCAGTGGACCAATAAGTTTTAGATAATATCAAAGAAAAGTAAACAAAAAATAATAATAATTTTGTTGAACATGTCTTAACTCTGTATTGTAATAGAACAGAACACTTACAAAAATGATTCCGTACAATTCATACAGAATACAATGTTAAATGTGTGTAAATTTATCAACTTTCACCTATAACTTATTTTAGTTTAATTTGATGGTGCCGGTTGTAAAGTTATGTTAACATTTTTTTGATCATCTGCAACAGCTTGCTTACATGTGGTAGTTGAAGTGCTAGTGCTTCTTAAAGCTCCAATAGAAAAACATGGCTCGCACACTCTTACAGGTTCATAGAGTTGTTCAGCTGGCAGTGGAACCAGATTTCGTGAACAGTCTGCGCAAAATATTTTTCCGCAACTTCTAATAATAAAAAAATAAAAAAAAATTTAACATTGATGCAAACCAATAAAACTATAAAATATATTTTAAAATGAATATCTTTTACTCGCCTACAGTGATGCTTCCGTCTTCCCAGCCAGAACTTGTTGTCGCACGACATACACTGGGTAACTGCGTGATCCGGTACCCACAGAGTTGGCTGAGCATCGAACGACTCCACAGGTTCCCACGACAATGTCGTCTCTCCTCCTGTGCTGCTACACACGGATACCTTCAAAAAATTACTCCACCCTCATTCTAATACATGACTAGATAAATGTATCAGTGTACCAAATAAGGTTGCTGATACTTTTAAATTTTAAAAGAACTACGCACATCATCGTCAGTTTTCTCTGCTAGTGATAAACCATTCACATCAGGCGTAGTTGTTGCTTCAATGCAACGATGGCTTGCTTGCCGCAACAGTACTAGCCGAGTGACATGTAATTCATTTTGAAGTGCTGCTTCTCTCGTCTAAAACCAAACATTTTAATGATACCTAATACAAATGGTTAACTTCTATAATTTATGATTTGTTTACCTTATGTTCTAAATTCAACTGCCGAAGTCTACTTTGTACGTCATCTACAAGTGGTAGTAGTCCATCAACAGTGTTTAAGATACAATTAGTTGAACTTGAATTTCGTTCTAAATCATAAAAATACAATTACATGAATATTAAATACTAAATAGCAAATACATAATATTAATTTAGCAAAGTACCACTTAATAAAATATAATACATTACTATTTAGTATTAATCAAATGTGGGCAAGTTAAAGAAAATAATTAATTCAAATTAAGTTAAAAGTTAAGGCGATTCGATACCGTTTTTTTTTTTTAGTTTTTGTCTAACACACACGCGACATAATATTTTAAACGTGTTTTTTGCTAAACATTCCAATTAATCTATTGAAGCGATAAGAATTCTGAAAACATTTGAATTTGTCATCAAGTCTACTTCAAATCAACTTTCCCAAATATTTGATATTATCCCCCAAATTCCTAAAAATGTTTGTATTTTTATTTTTGGAGAAGTTAAAATCAATTGATATACTTGGCAAAAAACACATCTAAAATCCTATGTCACGTGTGTGTTAGACAAAAACAGAAAATCACGGTATCGAATCCCTTTAATAAGGAAAAAAATATTACCTAACTCTGTTTAAAAAAAGTTAACCTACTTTTTTTTAATTTGTAATGTGTATCAAATAAAGAGTGACTTCTTTCTGATTTCCAATAATGTACAAAACATATACCTATTTTACTATACATTATTATTAAGAGGACGCTACCCATGCGTTTATTGTCTCCATCTTACTGAAGTATGATATAGCAAATGTTTGTTCACTAGTTTCAGTAATGTGCTGTTAGTTTTCATATTAGAGTAAATTAAGCTATGAGCAAACTTTTAAGTAAAAACATAATCGGTTTTTAAGCATTGACTATTTTCCAATATTATAATTTCTAAAAAATGGGTATGTGAAATATAATAAACTAAAAATGATCATATCTATCTTGAAAATTTAAATATTGAATAAAAGCCGACACTTATGCACAGATAGATAATGCTTCTAAAAGTCAGATAATAGGTCAATTCATTCTAACATCAAAATTAACAGCACACTATTGAAACTAGTAAATTAAAATTTGCTATGTCTTACACTTGTACATGTGTAAGACGAAGACAACAAATCATAATTGGGAAGCGTCATCTTAAATATTTAAAATATACGTATCTCAATCAATAATTTAACAATAATTAATTAATTTATATCAAATTGCAATCTTAAGATCATATAATATTATGTCTCTTTTTTACTAAAATTTATCTATAATATTAAAAAAAAAAACAGAAATGTTATAATAGTATTGGATTATTTTAATTTTAATATTAATATTTACATATAAAACCATAAAAATGAACAGTTTTAAAACTTAAATGATGGATTATTTTTAAATCGACTGAGGAAAGCAAAGTTATTTCAACTGTCAATTTAACTAGTTAAGTTCATAAGTTGATTAGAAAACTAACTAACTACTTAATTAAAAAGAAAAAAAATAACTTTTTAACTGATTAATGCCCCCACCTTTGCTATTTATTGTTAAATGTTAAGGAACCTTTTAATTGTTTACCTATACCATTTTCCTCGGCAATAATACTTGACAATGAACTAGAATTTGTGTCTGAAGATTTATCATCTCTATCATCTAAAGATATTGTATCTTCGTGTTTTGAAAACTCCATGCATGGACCTTCACTATTTATCACAATGGGCTGATCAATTCTTATTATTGGATCAATTATGTCTTCACCTTCCATTCCCAATCTAAAATGAACAAATATATATAGTATAGTACAAATCTAATAAAAATTAAGATTTAAATTAAATAAGTTCTTAAGAGGACACACGCCAATATTATTCGATGTAAACATATTTATCAACTGTTTAATAATAAATATTTATTCAAATATTATGTAGGTATTAGTCTAACGCATTACTTACATAGAATTACATATTTCAGTAGTTTTGGTTAGTTGAGGTCCATCAGTAAATGGTCCAACATATAAATCCCTCCAAAGATTCATATCTCTTACATTACAACTAATCCATAAAACCTAAAATTGAATATAATTATGTTATTTTAAAAGATAATTTTATAAATATACCAATAATATTACATTGTCTAGTTGAGATGAGTATAAATGATTTTTACACTCAGCAGATGCAGCTAAATGTTTCCAAACAGAAAATGTAGCAGTACCTATCCCTGTGCGTTTTCTTTCAGCACCACTATTGCACAAAAATGTACCGAAAAGATTTGAGTAAGTGTGTTGTGCTAATTTGACTAAGTACGTTTTGGAAAATTCGAAAGCACAAGGATACTGTGACATCACATTATGCACGCAGTCCAACCATTGAATAAATACTGGACATCGTTCATTCGGATCTTCACCTTGACCACGATCAGCGAATTTATGTCCAAAATCTAACCATTCTCTTTGGCATAAAACTCGAAAACCATCAATTGTTCGATAATACGAATCCAACATTAGTTCAGCCAAAGAGACAATTTGAGGAGTACGATCCCATCCATCTGAACAGTGCACAAGGACTGGTTGCATTTCAAATTCAATAGTTGCTGCAACTGTGTTAGCAGCGTGAAGAAGTCCACTTATATTATGTAACCATCGTGTGTTTTCCAGTAAACTGTACCAGCTAAATTAAATATTTATAAATTATTAGAAATAAGAAAAATAGATTTATATTAAATTATTTAGAAAGAACATACTTTGGAAGATCAGGAGGCGAAGCACACAGTTGACGAAGTAAGTGATAACTTTTTCTAACCGCATGAATATTTGCCAAATTCATAAACCTAATTTCACATCCAGGATAATATTCGGGACATTCACATCCTCCACCTCGAGCTCGATTCGCAACAGCTGACGGATATGATCGTGCATCAATTACAACTAATTTCTAATAAAATTATAAAGAAGGATTATTAATCACATATAAACACATTTATTTTATTACAGTTATTTTTGTATTTACTTTAGATTTTTTAGATTTATTTTGGCAAGATTCAGCAATTGCTTTTAGTAAGTCTTCATCCTCTGATGATCTCCATCCCAACCAACCCACTTCAGGTTGTGAACATCTTGCTAAAATAGCTCCATTACCCTTATGTCTTATTTTATTTTTAAGTCACAAAAATGTAATTAGAACTTATACATACATATTGCTTAAAAATATTAATTAAGAGTTTAAATTTATAATTTACCTCCATACAATTACTGGAACTCGTTTAGAACTACGAAATTTGGCTGCAACTTCCAAAGTTTGATCAGTAATACAAGAAGGAACCAATAATCGATTTGGATAAGAGGCACATAATTTATAGTCCCAATTTACTTTTGAAATACGCCATTTAGAGTTATCACTTAGAACACTTATATTTAGTCTTTCAATCTGTATAGTGATATTAAAAATGTAAAGTTAAAAGCATTTAGTTTAATGCTAATTATTGTTAAATTAATTTACCTCTTTCATAAAATAATCATCATCACCATCATGTCCTAAGTTTGAAGAAATGTCTTCATTGCATTGATCTTCAATGGCCCAAGCATGAAATGCAAACGCAAAAACATCTTGAACGTTTTTTGGTGATACTATTACTCTGGTCAATCGCTTATACCACTCCAAACATAAATCATTAGTAGTAAAAGTACATCTGTAATAGCAAAATATACTATCTTATATCAGTTTGATAAAAATATACTAAAATATTTTTATTAGCTACAATTACCGGAGTTGTATAGTTATATAAGGAATTATAAATAGATTACAAAGTGAAATAATGAAGAGTACATTATCTTTACATTTTTATAAAATTATCTAAACAGCTGTATCTTTTAAACCTAACAAAAAATGTTTTAACCATAATATTATTCTAAGAATGTTGACTATTTTGGTTGTAGGGATGTTTAATTAATGTACATTTTAAATAAATTGTGTCAAACTTGTAATATTAATATAATCTGTATGTATTATATACAAGCATATATTTAAGTTAGAGAAATTAAGCTCCTACCCGAATAAAAAACCCTTAGAAGTGTTCATATAAATTTAATGAAATGGAAATATAAACCAAGGTTAATGTATATTAAAGTTAATGCTTTAACACTATAACAGTCATACAAATATAAGCTAGAAGTTTTGTTTTAATTTCATTACTTTTTTGTTTATTATATTATTATGTCTCAACAAACTTTTATTTTTATTTGTTCAAAATATTTCATTCAATACTTTATGGAATTTATTAAAGAAAACAATATTTTTTAGATGGAGGAAGATATTATATTAAATCTCTATTACAATATAGTTGTTTTTTTAAGAATTAATAGTTATAAAATATTATAAATTGTATTTAGTAATAATAATAAGAAGTAATACAAGGAATGCCTAAGCTACAGAAATAATTAAAAATATACAAAAATGTTAGAATTGCAGATAGATTAAATGTTATAACTAATAGCAAGATGTTTTATTTAACATTAAGTTAATTTAATTAATATAGGCATAGATATGTATATATTTTAGGTACCCAAATAACAAACCTAATTCATTAAAATATGTATTCTTTCGTTTTATAATAGTTCCTATGGTTAAATTGTTTTATTCTAGATTTAAATGATTAAGTTTTTGTATTTGCTCAGAAAATAATTTAAGCATAGTGAATGCTTACCTGCATGTCCGGGAATCTTTGCAACTAATTATTATGTAAAATAGATCTTTTATTTCAATCATTTCAATTAGGCCCAATGGTATGTTGCTATCTTGAAAGCCTTTTCTTCGTTTTGACCCTTCATCACATACTTTTAGATAAAAACGATAATTGGATAGGGCTAACACAGTATTATTGGCACCGCGTCCTAAGTATTCAACAAATTCACCGGCTAAAGGAACAAAAGGCACCAATGGTGGTTCTAAAGTTGGAGGACTCTCATCGGTCTCCAAATCTCTTTTTGGATACAACTCAGAGGCTCGTACATGACACATAGACTGAGTCACAGTTGATGAACTACCAGATGAATCAGATAACTCCATCTAGAATAATATAAATTACGTTATTAATTATTATACCTTCAACTAAAATGTAAAATGTATTTTATTTAAATTTAAATAAGATTGAATAAATCAATTTTATAATAAGGATACATCATTGTAGATACCTAGATGAATCCTGAGAACAGTTTGGTTGACAATTGAATTTAAAGTGTTATATATACAATATACCAGTGACGTATTTGCGGTGAGTTAATCCTCCCCAAGACAAAAACCTAAATACGCCACTTCAATATTCATTATACATATTTTGTGAATAGAACTACAGAAAATAGTAATGGTATAATGTGAGAAACCTCGTATATAATCTAGTCTTGATAGATCTAAAAATACTAAATAATTAAACATCTATAGTAAAACTAAGTGTGTACAAGTGTTAAATATGTAAATATTTTCATACTGATAATAATAATACAACATTATTACCTTTATCAAAAGAAGGTTTTTTTTATTTAGGCTTGATTTTGGATAATATATATAAAAACTATTCACAATGAACAAAATACAGTAGATGCAGTTTACTTAAATACATTTAAGTATATATCACATCAAATTAGAATGCTGGTTAGAATTTTATGTAAAATTAAATTTGTAATTGCTATAAAAAAAAATTGTTATTTAAAACTTATACGTAGTATCAATATATTTTGTACCTATTAAATTGACATTTTATCAATGAACTTGATAACACTGGAAGTTTAAAACTATTTAATGTTTAAATTTATTCAAATTGAATATCATAGGAAGTAGGAACCTACTAATTGTTTATCCATTATTCATAACTTATGAATCATAAGTCATAACACACTATCGAATAATATGAAATGAAATGAAATATTTGTTCATTGTTGATACCGCTTTACCGCACTATAAACGTTTAAATAACACTGGACGGTTTAAGGTCAAAGCAAAATGTTCTGTTTATATTACGTTATAAAGTTACATATAATCATCGTTGGAAATAGGAAGGTACCTAGTATAGATAAAGACATTACAATTCCCGGTGAACCTCAATACCTTATAGTTAATTGTTATTTTTAACATTATTTATTTTGTGGCTATGATGTTTTAACTTTTAAGTATAATGTAATAATACCTATATAATAATATTGATTACCTACACGGCTATGGCTATTCATGTCGACATTTAATTTGACATTGGTGTGCATACAAATTGATTGGATATTAATGATATAGACACATAGTAGCAATAGGACAGGTATACAAAATATTATTATTTTTTTTTTTTATCACACCAACCAACTGATAGTAAAATCACAGTATAAATTAACTTTATTTAATCTATCTATTGTAAAAAAATAGACATCCTAAACATTTATTATAATAATGTGTAATAAAACATTAATAATGCTCTACATCATGATGCATGATGTTTTTGGACCAACAAATAACATTATACCACGACTGGAAAAGAGAGAATAAAAGTGTGCAGTCATTGAATCTAATGGCTGCAGGCACACACTATCACGTTGCACTAGACAACCTTGTCGACAACTACAGAGTACCTATAATATAATATTATTAAACATCTGGTACGGAATTCTACATAAGAATAATGTCACACACTCGCACGGGAAAATCGTTCTACTCGTTCTGCGTTTGAACACGTCCAGCGGGAAGTAATCCCCTCATCACTGTATTCAGTATAATTGCATATTTAGAAAATGGCAAACGTCGCGTTCTAGTTTCGCGAAGGACGTCCGCCTTTGATGGTCATCGTTATAATTTATAATATTATAATTAATGATTAGTCATTTTCGTTTTACGGCCGTGACGCCATGAGGGGAGGTTAATCATCCAAAGTCGTGGCCGTGCCCTTATCATCCCCATTGATACGAGATCCGGAAAACTCACTTTTATCCAAAATACGATTAGCGCTCATGCATTTCCGTCGGACCAGGAAAACGATCTTTCCTCGGTGTGATGTCAGTCCGTCGGGTAGAGCGTTATTGTAGTCCACGATTGCAGCGACGATTATTTCCTATTCAGCGATACGGTTTTATGCGTAGCATTCCGTGGAAAAACGACCAAGCCGCGTACCGACAGGCACGTCATGCGGGTGTTTTCCGCGGACGTGCATCACGTCCCTCGACGGTAATATAATAACAACAATAATATTAATGTAATTATTTAAATTATTGTTGTTGTTTTTGTTGTCGTCGTCGCTAATGCGTCAAAGACGGGTTCTCTCGAGTAACAATGACGATAATAATATTGTAACGAAGTGAAGTATGTCCACGAAACCGACGTGCGCAGCGCACATCAACGAAAATACTGAACTGACCGATCGGAGAATGAGAAAAATATTAAAAAGTTTCGATTGACAGTAATATTAATAATTAATGAACGTAAACACGAAATAAAACACAATAAAAAAACATATAGTATAGAACAATACAATAAACAAATATTACATGTAATATGGGTACCAGGGTACCTATGTGGCTACTGACTATGTGCAATAACAAATTTAATATTATGTTAGAACTTAGGTGTGTATTTATATATATATTTAGCAACAATCGTGCTCAAAGGATGAAATTCGATTAAAAAAACCCATATGACAACTACAGTGAGCGCTCGTCAGTTGCAGATGGTTAGACGAAGCTTAGGTTGGCCACACCGTCGATGCATTGAACCATAACTCGTTATAGTATTATGTTTGATAATAAGTGATAATAATAAAACATAATATTATATTTGTAGCTGATATATTATTTCAATTATATTTGATCATAATATTACTGAATACTGGATAATATTAGAAATTAGAGTAGATAGTCTGATAGTATACGATTCTATCAAATACGAATTTAACTAATTTAAGTTCATTTTTTCGTTGCTCTTAATTTTCAATTCTGCATTAGTCTAATTTTTTGTTATTCTTAACTATCTATTAAATTTTACATCTAATAAAAATTTAAATTATCGTATTAAAAACTTCTGCAATTAAAAAAATAATAACACTACAAGCAAATTAACTTCATCATTGTTATTTTCTACTTTCACCGTGTACATTATTTAATAGGTATATTTTATTCTTATTTATATTATATATACCTTACACTCTATAGACTTGTGTAAAGTTTCAGATCAGGCAAAGTAAACATTTTCATCAACCTCTAAGAAGAACTTTGAATTATTTGTCAGTGACAAACAGCCTACAGATTTAATATTTTTAAAATTAATTTATTGAATAATTTATATTTTACTCAAACCTACAATAAGCTATAACTTAAAATATAAGTTATATAACTGATGTAAAAAATTATAATTAAATATTTATTTTCTCCATGTAACAAAATAATTGTAATTACATTAAAATGTATAAGAATCTACCTCAGTCTTAAAACATATTACTAATTACTTATTACTGATTTGGTACAGTTAGTATAAACATTAAATTGTATCATCTCCATTACTCATCCCAATACTTACAATTCTATCAATTTAATTTCCAAAGCTCGTTCATTTACTAAATGAAAGCATACTCTGCTGCACCCTTACACACGCAATTGTTACGTGCTTACTAATAATTATTTAACATCTTTATTAAAATTATATCAGTAAATAAGCATTGCTCAAAAATGGACATCACGCATAAATTAGACGGTGGAGTTTTGAAAGAGGTACTAATACATGGCAATGGAACGGATAAGCCACATAAAGGGTGTAAGACTTGTGTTCATTACACTGGTTCACTTTCTGATGGTACTGTTTTCGACAAAACTAATGATGAACCATTTCAGTTTACAATAGGAAAAGGTAGGAATAATTTGGTTAAAGTTTTCTGCATTTATAAAAATTATTCTTTTTTTCTCATTTTAGATATGACTATAAAAGGTTTTGACTTGGCTGTGTCTTCAATGACTTGTGATGAAAGATCAATATTTAAATGCCATCCAGATTATGGTTATGGGATAGATGGTTTTGAACAAATCATCCCTCCTAACACATGGCTTACATTTGAAATACACTTACTCAAATGGACATGGGAAGATATCAGTCGCCGGAAAGATAAAAGTATTACAAGACAAATATTAGAATATGGAATGGACCATACTACACCTAGTAGTGTTTCGTTAGTTAATATTCATTTAGAAAAAGAAAAAAATGGTTGTGTTATTGAAGAAAGAGATGTAGAGTTTAGATTAGGAGAAGGCAAAGACTTTGATATTTGTCCTGGTATAGAGATAGCATTAACTAAATTTAAGATAAAAGAGAAATCAAGATTGTTTATTCATGGAAAACATACATTTTTGGAATATGGAGAAGATGATTTCAATGAAGTATATGTCATCAAACTTAACTTTTTTGAAAAGGTTAGAAATTATTAAATAATTTTATTGATTTTTAGTTTTTATCTCTGAGATTTTAATTTGATTACAAATATTGTCATCGAATCTATTGTTATATAAGTACAGTGGCGTAATTATGGAGGGGGGATTTGGATGTCTTATCCCCCGCCACCTTTTTTTTTAAAACTGGCTAATCATATTTAAGTATTTATTTAACTATAAATATAACTATGCATAACTAATATAGTATATTTTATAGAAACCACACATAAATAAAAATAATAATTATTGGGCAATAGATAAGTAGAAAATAATTATAATTAAAGCAGCGGTTCCCAAACTTTTTCAACCACAATACCCTTAGAAAAAAATTTGTGTTTTGTTGAACTCCAATGTCAATAAAACAAATATTTTATAGCAATATTATACTATAAAAAAAAAGTAACTATTGTTTAGCTGAACTTTTTTTTGCAAGTAGGTACCTACAACTATAAAATAATTTTCTCAATATTTACATACATCTGGTAGAACCCTTGGTTTGTCCCATTGGACCTTTGGTTCCGCAGAATACTCTTTGGGAATCGCTGAACTTGAAGTATAAAATATAATTTTCAAATTTTTTTAGAATTGTGAAAATTGTAAAAACCGGCACAGACACCCTTAATTATTATTTATTATCACATAAAAAACAACCAAAAAAAATGGGTGGGTGCAGCACACAAATCCTTCTTTACAATACCACTGTATTATTTCTTCTTTTGATTTAATTTAAAGTTTATAATTCCTATTATAAATTATTAATAATGAAATATCAAATAATATATGTATATTGTAGTTCGAAGAAAGTTGGTCGCTGACAACAGAAGATCGTATAAAACAAGCAACATTTTTCAAACAAAAAGGAACAGATTACTTTAAAATGAATAATTATAAACTAGCACTTAAATTCTATAAGAAAGTGGTGGACTATTTGAAAGTGGATGTCTCAAGTAAATATTTATTTTTAATCTAATGTTTTATTTTATAGAACAAATTTAATTACCTATATATTTTATTTTAGACAATGAAAGTCAAATGAAAGAAATCAAATTTCTTTCAGTTACATCTTATTTGAATTCTGCTTTATGTAATTTAAAATCACATAGACATACTCAAGCAAAAAATGATTGTGAGAATGCATTAAACCTTGAACCAACAAATGTCAAAGCAATGTTTAGAAAAGGGGAGGTATGTATTAATTTTTTAGAGACATTTTTATTTAAATATACTTCATATTGTTTGCAATTGTTTATTTAAAAAAGCCAAACAGAGTACAAATTCTTGGTACATATAAAAGCAATGATATATCATTATAATTAAGTAAGAATTCTGAACTGAATTCAATTTAAAAAAGGGTGGACTGGCAAACTCCTTGCTGTATAGTATTTTTCAAGCACGCCGTTGTAATGAATGTGTTATACTGTGATTCAATGATAAATCATTGTATACAAAAAACGATTCTGAGTGGAGATGTGTCAGCCTAGTATACTTGTATTAATAATCAAATTTAATAGTAAAAAAAAAATTAATAAAAATCGAAAATTTCTTGTGGCTATAAATAGCATGACCTTCTAGTCAACTTTTTCTTTTTGATAATGGTAGACAACTTGTTAGGAACCTTCTATTAAAATTTGGAAAATGCTAATTTCAATATTCGGTGAATATTTCAAGAGTACGGTTATTCGTTTTGGAAATACAACAAAATATCAAAAATAGATAGATGAAAATCGTAACATTTTTTTTTGGTTTTAGGTTATTTATCGGGAATCTTCTAAAAAATATTCTTATTAGCCATAAAAGAAAAACTTTTATGAATTTCTAACTGAAAAATAGTTTTGATATTTTTAAAATTTAAAGAATTTTGCTAACATTTGACCTTAAAATGCATTTACAAAATAATCATGCCAATGTTATTAATATTTTTGAATTTGTATTACATTTTCAAGATTTTTTATTGATTAAAAAAGTTTTTATCGATAGTAATTTCAAAAGAATTTTTCAATTTTCACCTCCCAAAAGAACCAACTAGATTTACTTTTCTATAAGAAAAGACGCTGATCTTGAAAATCTGAGCATTTTTCCTACCCAAAATGTTGATGACAGACAGACAGACAGAAAAAAACCACATTATAAAATCAATACATTCTTTCACTCCGCTTTGATTTAACACACTCACGTAGTTAATTAACTTTTTTACTGTTGATGCTGTAATTAGTTTTAAAGAAAAATATAAATTTTTTGTGTAAATAATATTTATTATTATTTTCAAAATGTAAATTGTCTACATTTTAAAATTAATATTCTATTTCCTAGAATGTGGGCTTTGAAATGTAACTATTAGTAAAATATATGCACTAATATTATTTATGTGGTAAAACTCTTTTCATTTATCTATTGTAGAATAAAATCCCCGTAACAATCAAAGGTCATAATATTCTTGAATTATTTTTTATTTTAAAAGGCTTTAGTTGGTTTACATGAATTAATAGCTGCAAAAGAAAGTTTTGAAGCTGTCTTACAACAAGAACCAAACAATCGTGCAGCTTTGACAAAAATAACTGAATGTGATACAAAACTTAAATCACAAAAAAAAATAGAAAAATCTGTTTATTCAAATATGTTTGAGAAATTCGCTAAGAGAGATAGTAAGTTATTTTTGTTTCTTAAACTTCTTCATAACAATTTTACTAACTATTTTATTATAGCTGAAAAAGAAGAAGAATTTCTAAGTCAACAACCTGATGTTATGAACACACTTGGAGAATGGGGAGATGATGAACGGGAACGAGCTCCTACTGAATTTGAAAAAGAAAATCCTAATATATTGATGTTAAACACAACGGGCTATTTCAAAAATATGTAAAATATTAATTCTATGATATAACAGTTAATTTTGATTGTTAAGATTTAATAGATAAAACACAGAAGACAGAAATAAGACAATATTGAATAACTAATGTAATTGTTCAAAGTTACAATTTTTATGTTAGTTGAATGTATTTCATATTTTTGTTTGTTAGTTAAATGATTCATATTTCATAATTTTTATGTTTTTCAAAATAATAATAATTTTACAGTAAAAAAAATTCATAGTATAATATTTAAAAACAATTTTTTTCTTGGTAGCTTCACTTTGTATTCGAAAGCAATATATTTTGTTAGGCGTATCAATTAACTTGTTAAATTGTTTTCATTTTCATTCAGTAACCAATGCCAAAAGAATTAGAATATGGTGAATGTTTAATTCCAAACGAATGTGCTTGGGACAAATCGACTTGAACCTGAAATAATAAGATAATACTGTTGTAAATAATTGTACATAAATATAAGTATATTCAAACGTTTACTGTTTATCGGAGATAACTTTTTTTTTAATTATAAAAAAGTTTTCTCAGGCATTATGAAATATTATGTAAATAACTCTCAAGACCCATTCCGTAACGCATATCTCTGCTCGAATTAATTTACCAACCGGCTGAAGTTTTTTTGTTACTGTAAATTGGATAAACATTAATTAATCTTAAAAACAGAATTTTACATTTTACATATCATGTTAGAAAATAACGTGTTAATGAGTGAAATTAAATAATTTAAAATGCTGTTCGCTTAGCAGATTGATATACTAATATTTTTGTTTTTGCGTGATCGTTTGTGTTTTTATTTTTATTATGTGACCATGGACATAATAGTAGAACTTTTACTAGAATCTGTCATATTTTACCTGATGTTTTTAAAGGTAAACCCTCACCTAGTTCTGCATATTATGCCATGAACACAACTAGATTTAATTTTGTGACTACTGTATCTTTCATTACTAATTACTAACCAATGTGAGATTCAATTTATTTTAAAATTTGTGCTTTTTATTGTGTATAGTAAAAGTGTATTTTTTAAAAATATCTAGTCAAATTGTGCATATACTAGACTTTCTAATTTGCCTAAAGTGCTAGTACATTATACAAATTACTTTGAAGTGTTTATGCTGTACGCACTGACCTATTCTTGTTCATATATTATTCCTTCATACTGCGAATGTCGTATACCAAAAGAATAGGATGGTACAGACGATTTTAACATTGTCACCTAAAATGTTTCATACATTAATTTAAGAATATTATGTATATAGTAGTGATTATTGACCCGTGTTGTCTATATTTTATTTGTTTCATATATTAATTCATGTGTGTGATTGTGTAATAAATAAACCGTCAAATACTCAAATTCATATACCAATTATTGAAATTGTTATTTATATAAAACCACATAAATAATACGAATTCAAACCGTATATGTTTTATAAAAATGCTGTATTATTGTTGTGCAGTGCATTGGATTTATGTCAATGAACACTGGTACATACATTGTTACTTGTCTTGAGGACTAAGGTTCCTCCAAGCTCCAATGTTTTATCGTGATCGCAGTAACCATTTTTATTCATTCCATTTTAATATTTTTATGGTAATTATATATTTATTAGGTAAATAAGGTAATTTAAGAGTAAGAAATTAATTCAAATGAAATATTGTGTCTTAATAAAAACTTGATTTATGAGTTAAATACAACTACCTACTGAATTAGTCATTTTTAACGTTCACTATTTTCTACTGAATTTCCATTACTGGGTTAGCTGATCTCCCTTTCCTCATAAATCCTGCTAACCCCCTTAGTCTCCCCAGGATGTACGTGTGTGCTGACCTAATTGTAGTACCTATATAAGTAGCTATACGCACGTATATAGGCATGTGGTACCCGTCATCGACCTTTGCAGCGAGAGGATGAGGAACACGTGCTCAGGGACAGCTCCATTGACTTGGTTGTGGGAGGGGGCGGGGGTGACAGTCATTATTTTCAGAAAACTTTCGATTTTTCTTTTGTAACCGGTTAATCGGGACAGTCGGGATGAAGGGGACAAATAGGTTACCACCCGATGTGTCCCAATTAAACGGATTCGACTGTATTCAATTTTTTAGAAATACGGCCGGGGGGGTGGATGGACCCTAGGGCCCCTCCTCGGAGCCGCCCCTGCGTGCTGTAGTGCATAGTACTGGATATGCACTAACCTTTTCGGGAGAATACGCTCCCGGGCCGGGTCTGGGGGAACTGTCGCCGGGCATGTTGTACCGGGCGCTGACCGTGTACGCCGGCGATTTCGGTTTAATACTGTCTGCGCTTACGTCGTTGTAAGCGCCCGGGCCGGGGTTGAGCAGCCGGCCGTCCGGGAATTCCTTGGTGCGGCCGGATATGCTGAACGAAGGGGCTGCCTTGAAGTGCCCCTCCTTGGCCGCGCCCATAACCGTCGGGATGTTGTACACGTTGGGCGCCGGGTTCGGGTTCGGCTTGTCCACCTGCGTTTTCAGTCCGAACGTGTACTGCGGCGAGTGTTCGTGGATCACCTTCTCGGCCTTTTCCGGGTTGTAGTCGCCCGGTGCGGGAAAGTTATCGGGCCTCACCTCCTTGGGCCTCGAGTGCAGTGTAGACGCCGGCGGTGTGTCTTTGCCTGTATAATAATAGCTCCGTATTATATAATATTATTACGATTTAAGTGGCATAACAAGCATTAATTCGTTATTTCGTAAATTTTTCACTTTTTTAAAAATATTTTTTTTACATGAGTCAAATAAGTCGATGTCATTGCAAAACAGCGTTTTTGAAAAAATTCCGTATTTGACCGTTATTATTCTTTTAAGTTTTTACTATTTTGAATGACAAAATACATTTTATCCAAGCAGATTATTATTCAGAGTAGGTACTTAGAATTTTGAACGAATAGTTAATTAGTTGTAACTTTATACAGTAGTTATACACTTATATCTAATAGGTACGTAAATATTAGATGAGCGGAAAAGTGACATAGAAATATCCCTCAAAATGTTGGTCCAGTGTCCACTATAGTCACTACTCCGTTCATCGAAACTTTAAATCTACTTATAGGTAGGTTATAACAGTTGTAGAATTGTAACTATAATTAACTACTCATTTGAGATCCGATTTTTAAGCATCGATATTTTCCGAAAAATTACCTAAATGTAGAATAGTCTGTCTTTAAAAATTTAAAATCATATAAATGCTCGAATAGGTAACAATATATTTCCTTGTTCAAGATAATAATAAATCACCACGTAAATGTTATTATTTATATTTATTAAATATTAGTTACTTATTAGCGTTATTACTAAATTGTATACCTAATATATTATTATTTATTGATAATATCGTCACTCAACACACAAACTCAAAAATCTGTTTAAATTGTATAAAATACAATAATATTTTCATAATAAATCATGATACCAAATTATCTATAGATATCTACCATTTGCGATTTGACATGTTCATCGAAGTTTATATTAACATGCAAATAAAAATTTATGCACACCTTGGAAATATTTTAGTGTCGTACAATGCAAACTCTAGAAACAAATTCTCAGATATCATATTTTTGGACACAATGTTGGGAATGTTTGCATGTTTTAATTAAGACCTAAGTACGTTGTGTACTCAATATGGGTAGTTATATTAATTAACAGGTGGGTACAATACTATATACAGGTGGTGATTAAAATATTGTATACGTTTATTAAGATTATTATTATTATTATGTTGATCTAACCTTTTGCACTCAACCCGGTGATGTTATATTGACCAGGTCCCGGTCCGGCGCTGTCATTTTTTTCGTTGTGTCTATTCAATGAAATAACAATTATTAATTTTATAAAACTGCGCTAATAAAATATCATTTATATTTAAATAAATATAAATCAAAATAACATACCTAGCACCAAAACTAAAGGCCGGTGCACGTCCACGTTTGGATTCTGGTACTAAATTTCCTGTAAAGAAATTCAAATAAATTAAGTACATTTTTTATCACATGTCGCGGAATCAATTTATGAGAATTTTTCAACGTTGAGTTAATGAGATTAATTAAATAGCATTATCATTTTAGTATAAGTCCTTCTTCTTTCCTCTTTTTTTCACCTTTCGCATTAGGTACCTATCATTATTTTTTTAAATAAATTATTTATCCAAGTTAATAAATTATAATATACCTATATAATACTATTAAAGATAAGTTTTGCCGTTTAGGTGCATTATATTTTTAATTTATTCAACTAAACTATAATTAAATAAACGCTTAATTTGATCGTTTGAAATATTATAACTTATAAGAAATCTACACTATTTAATATTTATTATAGGTATTGTGAAGTGTTATAATTATAAACAAGGAAATAATGTAATCCCGCTCATATTCAAAGGCAGTCATTCATCCTGTCAAAGATAAAGAGAAAATGTCGTTATCCTGTGTTGTTATACAAATAAGTAATAACTTCATATTTGTGACCAGGTCGTATCCAGAAATTTTTTCTGGGGGGAGGGGGGGGTGTCCAAAATATGTATGTTGTAATTTTATTGAATTTAGGTTAAAAATAAGATTGAAACAATTTCATGGGGGGGGGGGGGCAGATACGACCTTGTCTGTGACCTATTCTGTGCAACATTAAATAAGCCAAAGATTATTTCACGTCAAGTGCCACTAATTGGCGACTTCTTATTCCTATCAAATTATTCCAATTTAAAAAAAAGATTATTTTATAATAATATGTTATATATACCTGGGGAAATAATTGCGAAACACCTATTTATTATATTCCTCAATATAGGTATAATACAACATTTTTGTATTTATTGATAACCTTTACATCAAAATAATCAAAATATAATAGAAAAAGTCTTTTATTTCTCGGGTGTCAAATTTTAAACTAAGTCTCAGGCCCCGAGCTCCACCTTAGTTGCGCTAATGGACTGTTCACATTCCATTGTCCTGCATAGAGTATGGAGTGGTATAGCGTATGTAGCTATCCCCCCCCTCGTGGATTTTTTTTGTTTACTCGTTTATTAATGTATTAATGTATTTTAGACTCACCGACGAGAGTTGGTAACGCTACCGCAGCTGGCCCGGGACCGGAAAATTCAGCAGCTATCGGGCCTCGTCTCTTGGTCGGCGTCCATTGTCTTTGTTGATATCCGCCCATTGTTTAATGAAATGCGTCTATTATGCCCGGTACCTTGAATTAAGAAAATTATATTTCTTGATACATGGTCTTTTGTTAAATTTTATATTATTAATTTTTTTTTTTGAAAGACTGTCGTTCAAGACAATAAAATAGCTAGATCCAATATCGAATATACCTACTACCTAGTCTATAGGTGTGTATCTAAATCTAATATTATCAAAACTGAAAAGTATTAAGTATTCAGTATTGCAGTGGGTATGTACATATGCTGTACACTAATGCAAAGCACTTGATTAATATACATTTGTGCATTATTGTAATAACTCAAAATAATATATAATTATATAGGTACTACTCCACGGATTGCATTTATATTTTATACATTTCCCTTATGTATTAGATTTTGTACATTTTCCTTAATATTATGTTATATTTACAGTTTAACGCATTCAATTTTTAGGGTACAACATAATACACTAGTGCATATTGTACAAAGAATTTAAAATAAATTCGACGGACATAATACATTAATTATCCAACAATCCGTATATTGGTAATTTGTATACATCACATTATTTTATCGTTGTATACCAGATTATAATATTTAATAAAAGGGTGAGAAAATGGCAACGAACCTCGTGTAGGAATGTACCCCACGGGTTGGCTATTATTGATGTTTCCGATGACTTTTTCAAGGTTTTTTTTTCGGGTCACGGAAAAATACCGCCTATATTATTATATGTATACATAATAAAATGTAAATCATTTACATGTATTTTGTGTGTGTTGAGTAAAATAAAACTTAAGCCCGTCGAAAGATATTATACCCAAACGTACCTATAGTTTATTTATTTATTATTATAAATAATAATGACCTATGTATAATATATGCGGATTAATATTGTATTGTATACCTATATATATTTGTAGCCGTTCGAAAAGTCTGCAAAAAAAATATTATTGCGTGACAAGTGCTGACAACTCTACAAATCGATTTTGAATCTATGTGTACGGAAACTAGAACAGAATAAGAGATAGAAATTAATTTAGCTTGTATTGTTTTCCGGTAAATTACGCATGAGCACGGAATGCCGTCAAATTAATAATATAAATAGGTAATATCAATATCCATACACGCGTGTACCGTATATTACATGTTATATATAGGTACAACGATGTACGCCTAATGCCCATGGTAAATATATTGTTTATGTTCAAATTTAAGTAATAATTTAAATAAATATATGAGAACACCGTATATGGTAGTGGTATTATAATATATAATCTACATGTAGGCTACAAACATTGAGATTGTTATACAATATACATACACCAACTAGCCATCAGGGACAAGGGGGGGGGATTATGGATTAAATCCTATGGCCTTTTTTTTAAACGACGTTTTTTTTAGAAAAATCTAAAAACACAATACTTTTGTTCAAGCGGCTTCTTGTAGTGTCAAGGTTATTTCAGGTGGGTGTTTTATTTTTGTATTTAAATATAACTTGTGGAGGGCTTTACACACTGAATTGTATAGTCATTAATCTTCATAATGACATAATATAACTTCAAATATGAAACAGAACAATATGACAACATATTTTGTATATATCTTAAGCATACAACAATGAACAAATATTTTTTTTGCATAATACGATTGAGAGTGCGGTATTTCAACACCCAAACACCCCCACTCTCCTGGCTATGGCTTTGCTCCATATATCTTAAAGAATATACAGAGTGTCCCGTGAGGATATACCTATTAGCCGATAAACCGGTTTTTTGCCGTTTTACCTAGAAACTAAAAAAAAAATTATTAAAAATCATGAGATCAATGAAAATAAAATGTCGAAAAGTCAAAATTTTTATAAAAATAAACTCTATAATATAGCCATCTTCTATTGTTTCAAAAATTAAAAAAATAACTTGTTTAACTATTTTACCAACAAATTTAATTAAATAAAAAAATAAAATATGTGTAGTCGTTGTCTTTGTGAGTCTAATAAAAAAAAAAAACAGATTTATGATATATTTATTATCTCAGGAGATATCGCAATGGGTAAATCTTCACGGGACTCCCTGTATAGTCAATCAGTAAATGGCTATATTAACAATTAAAGTTAAGTGTTCCGGAATGGGGAAGAGAGAAAGACTATTTTTATCATTACTATTTGCTACTCAGTCTGGCCGAGGTAAGAGTTCTATCATAATATTGTGTATATATATATATATAATTATATATAAATATAATTGTGATAAGTCCTCAATATTGTCATTTTCGTTCCCCTGTGATAATCAGATATGGCCTATCCATTTTGAAATATCTATGCATTGCTCTTGTGCATATTCATACACCATTTTGTAGTTATTTCATTATAATAAATATTTTACATAATAGGTACATAATACATAGAGCGTAAAATGTTGCCAATATGCCGATACATACATTTTATAAAGTAGGTACCTACAAATTTACTATATTCTAAAGTCACACGATGATAGTAAAACGGGATAGTCGCAATCGTGACTACAGCTATAATTTCTTCTATATGATAGTTTAAACTTTAAAGAGCCAATCGGCAGTCACTGTCAGGAAAATATAATAGCTTCTGTCTCAATGTTATATACTCATGATATGTGTGAATTAAACTATTTATATATGAGAGTGTAGCAATAAGTCCCTGTTTTTTAAACTATAAACACAATAGTCCATGTAATTTTTGTAACTATATAGATGTGCATGTTTATAGGAAGATTTGAGGTCTTTTAATTTGGGAGGAGGGCTTGAGTCTGTCTAAAATTATTTTTCGTACGTTATAATGACCCTTTTTTAATTAATTATGAAAATAGGTACCTTAAAACACCAATTTTTTGTACTTAAGTTATGTTGTTTCCCTCCCCAAAAATGGCACCAACGCGTCCGTATCGTTTTGATTGCTCTAGGCCTAGGTGTTTCATAGATGAATTTATCTGTGATTAATAAGTTGATTTTAACGATTTTACGGTCCTCGACGACGGTCATTATCATTCCCATATTACAGGAAAATTCTATACAAACAAATACAAATGAAATAATCGTTGCAACGAAATTATGTATAAAATGAAAAATTATTTGTGTAATTAATGATTTTACACCACGGTTATAATAACCTGTAGGTATATGCATATTGTAAATAAACATACATTACCTATACATTTATACACATTGTCTATATATAGGTATACATATATAATACGCCTACTCATATTAAATCTTTGTTTTTCGGTCGCATGTTTTTACAGTGATTTTCGTTAAACTGTTGTCATGTCAGACAGAGGTATTCGACCTAATTCTCAAATGACCTTTACCTTCATTGAGCGACCAAAAAAAAAAAAAAATTAAAAAAAAACTCGAACTTTTGCCTTTTGACAAGCAGCTTTTTTCAGTGTACGAATCAGGTATATGAATATAATATATATACATATAATTTATAATCGCACGCGTTTACCTATGTGTGTACAACGTTAAGGTCCGTACCATCCGGCTAAATATCACTGATAGTAGTCACGCGATTCGCATTCAAAGACTTCGTTTCGTTCAAACCAAATACCAGTGTCGTTTTAATGCGTTTTTTTTTGCGCTACACAAGTGTGTATATAACAATATTATCATATTTGCAGTGTAGAACGTGGGAATACTTACACGATAAAGTGTGTACCTACAGGCCAACGGTGTACCAATATATTTTATTCCATTTATAATTTAAATATATAAATCGTAACAAAATTATATATCGTTTCGAATCTATAACTATATGTCTATACATGTATATTGTATGTACGCACTGAAATTATTGGAAAAGCCAAACGGACCATATTACGTTGGGAACGCTAAAAGGAAATTATCGTATTCAGTTTCTGTAGAGTACCTACAAATATTTTATTTTTTTCTCACTCTTTTTTCCCTCTACTCGAAAGGCCGAGGGATTAAGACACATTTTTCTTTTATTTGGAAACCTGCGCGTGGTTGTCGATCATATCGACTTTGACGTAGTATATATGTAGCCATATACGTAATGTCAAGTAGGTATAGGTAGATTAGGTATAAGTATTAACATAAAAATATAGTGCTGCAGAGTGCAGATTATTGACCAACGATTTTCGTTTGTTATCCATTGCGATAGGTATGTAAGTACGTGTCTTTGCAATATAGTATTATATTTACCTAAGTAGTATGTATACATATGTACTAAGTAGGTATTGTCCCCCCCCCCCCCCGAATATCTATCAATATGACAAAATAGAATGTATGGTATAATAGTATTAAGTACGTGAATGCGCGCACGTCACTATTCGTAACACTACTAACACTATAGCGACAAGAAAGCCGCTGAAAATCAGCTCTCTGCTTGTACGCACGTTCTAAGTCCTAAGTACCTATATCACCACAAGTCATATTTGAGTGACATTTTTCGAAACTCTATATTACACTATTTAAAATATATATTAGGTAGTATAAAACAGAATGTAGGTACATAAATACATAATAATATGTAACAATATAGCTGTTTTATGCTGTTATAATATATAGATAGGTATTATTTTTATTTTTATCGAGTCTTCAACATTATACGATACTTGCCAACGTCAAGTATAAAATATAAATGTGGCATACACATAACACGTGTCACGACCGCACTAGTTAAACAAAATCCGATCAAAATAATAGTATTATGATTTTTAAGTTACATATAGGTTATAGGTAACCTACTCAACCTAAATAGTACTTTAGAGCTATACCTAGTATATTATTTTATGTATACCTACCTTGAACCTTCAATGAAATCGAAAGACCAACATTTTTATCGAAAACTGTTCCATGATAAGGATTATATAAATTATATACAATGATAACAGTGATTCGCCAAGCACATTTACTCTCTTTTTATTCTTTAATAATTACATTTATCAAAATCCTAATTTTTAAAATTTTTATATATACTTAAGGGCCACATTTATTAAGTATAATCTGAAAATATAAACTAATTTTCATAAAATGTAAACCACTCACTGTTTTTACTTTAAATTATTATGCTAATGTTTTTTTTTTTTGATATATTTTTATGTGCGTTTAAATCAAAATCTGAACTATGTAGTTATTTTAGAGTTCATTAAATGTATAAATTAAAGTATGACTAAGATTAGATAATAGTATTTAATGGTTTTACTTTTTACATAAAACATGGATTATTATCCTTAATACAAAAAGTTTAATAACTCAAAAGCAATTAGTTTGATTTCAAAACATTTCAAAAAAATTACCCAATTAATGGCAAAGAAGGGTGGTTCTCATTTGAAAATCAGCAGTTTGTACTTTCTACCACAAGGCCATCCTTAAATATCATAAATTTCAATTAATTAAAATTATTTTTAAAGGTTAGGTACTTGAAATTTCTAAAAATCATAGTTTGAATTAATGCATAAATGATGGAAAATATTAGAGAGATGAGTGTATCAGTATTTTTTTTATTAAATAATTAAAGTTGAAATAAATATTCGTGATTTAAATGTAATATTATTTATTTACTCTAGTTAGAAATAACAACGAGATAAAAGACATAATTTTTATTAATAGTATATTAATGTTTAATGTTTCAACATTAATTATGGGAATATATCTATCATATTGAATTTAACATATTTAAAATAATTTTCCATCATACAGTAAAATCTCAAAAAAATAATAATCAATGAATAATAAAATAAACACAGTGTTCAGTTTGCTTAATTAAAACATAATTTATTAGAAAATAGAAATAATATTAACTTAAGATTTTAACTAACTGCTTATGGTATTTTACATACATTTAAACATTAGATATCATACAGTCATACCTATATTATTTTAGACAATTTCAAATTTATTTTTATACTTTTTAATTGGAACGATGTATAGTGTAAGACAATTATAAGCATATAATTAAAAACAATACGACAATGAACAAGGTCAATGGAACGGAAGTGATTTTCGTTCTGTCAGTGAGTAGGTAGGTAACGATATATAAAAGGATCACATGGAACGTGATTAGATAGATAAGTACTTGTTCTTGATTCAAAAAATGTCGAAAACATAAGACCTTTAAATATATATAAAAGTTTAAACAAATAGAATTCTTATAACTATTCTTATACAATTATCCAAAGTATTTAAAATTATATGGATTTCAACGCCTGAGCAACTGAAAATTCATCGTAATTAAGTTGCTATCACATTTCAACAGGTGTAATCATCCAAATCACTAATCTGCAGTTAATACATTTATTGTACAATTTTCTTCAACACTTTTTATTTAATAATTTAAAAAAAACACATTAGGTACGTAAGTGCTGTGACTTATTGTCTTTACCTATACTAATTATTAGTGATATACATAATAAATATTGTATATATCTACGTCATTGTACCTATATTGTATTGTTATTATTATAACATAATCCATAAATCATAATCAAACGCGTAGCTTGGTAGTCATGCGGTATCAGTGGATTAAATACCTATTAAAATTTAAATCTAAAGCCAACATTTTTAGACCCTTATTTTTTTCTTGAGTCCCCATACTGACAGAAATCTTAATTAAACTCTTTTTTAACCCTATTACTCGAGTAATAGTGAATTCTGTAATCACAGAAAAATTGTAGTTTTAAATTTTTTATAATCTATATTGATCGGTGGCGGTTCCAGTGTGGAGCCCCCCTCGGGGTGATAGCAAACATTGAATTTGATACAGAGTACAATAATCCCTCGTTATCCGAGGAAGATAGGTTACTAAGTAAGTAAGTACTTATATAAAATATAAATTCTGTACGGATATTTAATAAAGTGTAAAACTACTATAAATCTGAAATTAGACATAGTGAATGTGATTTTTTTATAACTGTGCAATAAAATGCAGGTAGAAATCGGAAACCAAAAAATGAATATCACCACAGCGCCATGTGCTGGATGATAAGGAGTATCACGAGCAGGGGGCACAGATATGTTTGTTAGTAACCGGTTAAAAGGACGTGGCACCCGCTGTGTTGTCTCCGTCTTACATGTGCGTAACATAGTAAACTTTACTCATAGCAGATCACGTTTAGCCCCGTTAGTTCAAAAATTATGTAATATATAATATTCGGATACTTAGAATTCGTGAAAATAATATCAAATCTTTAAAAGTCACTTCTTGATACCGTCGTGTTTGTACCCCCACTCCCTCGTCCTTCCAAAAAATTTCCCCCCGACACTTGCATAATCAAAATACAATGTATATAGGTATTGTGAATACCTACGCTGTATAATTTGTCGTTTTTCCTACATATATAGGCGTATAGATGATATTCTAGTATAGGTACCTTTACGTTTATACGTGCCATGCCAATTAAATTATTATGTATATATTTAATACATTTTATGAGTCAGTGTCGTGTACACGCTCAATTGGGACATTTGAATCACGGGGGCGGTCAACTTAAGGTTGCTGCAGCAGCAGCAGCGTCAGTGCGAAGGTGTTAGCGTTGGCCATGTAAAAAGGATCAGAAGAGTGATAAAGGAGGGGCGACGGTTGGGGGTCATCGTGAAAGAGTGGAAGGTAGAAGGGGAAGTGGCGTTTTTCTTTTATATCGGAATCGGAAACGCGTTCGCATTATTTCAATACAGTGCACACAATACCTATATATTATTATTGTATATACGCGGTGTACAGTGTACAGCACACGGGTTACGGTACCTAAAGTTTACGTGGGACGGACCATCGCAAGTGGGCCGTTTCGTATACACGCGTTTTCCTTGATATAACCATTTTTGGTCAAACCCTCTTGTATCAATTATTATTAATATTAATATTATTACTATTACTGTGGTCTTTTTTTTCGGCAATACTTATTGTAGATTTTACTATTATTGTTATTACTTATTACTATACACCATTTATTGTCATCTATATACTTTCTAAACTATTCTAAAAAAATTAGGTAGAATATAAACTATTATAAATATGAGTAAAGGACCTTGACGCTAAGGCTTTTAACGAGTACAACAATACATCGATTAGTTCTATTATGAACTGTGTGAATGTGCCAATCAATAATATTTGTTGATTTAAACCGTAATAAATAATAATCGATTTATTTTAAACTAATAGAGGGACATGGTCACACGAACCAAAGAAAAACTCCAAAAATAGTGTGAACGTGATGATTGTATATGCACAATCAGCTATACACAATCTGCAAATATGGTCATCTACTTTCGAATAATAATAATAATTTCATGTTTCCTTTTTTTACCTTTCTGTATAGCTTATAAAAACTTCAGTCTATTCATAGATATTATTACCTAGGCCCTTTGGACTTTGTTCAATACTTAGATATAACATTAACAGATCTTGCGTGTGAAAGAGTTATAAATTATAATACAGTGAAACATCCATATTACGAAGTCTTATTGGGCAACAAAAAAATCGTATTATAAAAAATTTCGTAAAATAGAATTAAATAAATTTGGTTTGGTTCTCAAAAATGTTTGGGTAAACAGAACATTTTGTTAATTGGAAGTTCGCTGTATGGAAGTTTCACTGTATTTTTAGCGGTTTGTGTGTAAAATGATAAAAATACTAGATTTTTTTTTTTTTTGGGGGGGGAGAGGAGTTATCTTCATAAATCAAAATTAATGTTCTCTATTTTAACATCTTTTCAGCAATGGAAAACTGATATCATGGACATTGGACACCCTACCTTAGTCCCTTCCAGTATTGCGGTTATTGTTTGTGAATTTAGAAGTTTTGGTTAGGTACGTTTTTTTTGTAAGTTTGTTCAAAACAAAATTAAAGAGAAGTAGGTAATTTATTGAAAATTAATTTTTTTCTGTGTTTTCGTAGATATACAATAAATTGGAGTGTTATTATATGAAAATTAATTCGACATACCATTTAAATCCTTTAAACAATAAGTACCTAAGTATTTCTTGAGATTTTATATTATTGTACATAATTTAAATATCTTGAAAACTGCAGTCATAATGTAAATAATTATTTTACTTTTATGGTGCTGGTTCTATATCTCGAAAGTCGAAAGAACATAAATAAATAGTTCATTTAAAATTATGATTCTTTATAACTAGGATAAAGGCGTGTGTAGAGGGTTTATGTATTTTTTTGTAAATCTGCAATATTTTTTTTTCAAACTAATTATTCTGAACATGTAAATTGTCTATTGGAATATCAAATAAGAGTTCGCAACTTTAGAACCCCAATAGATGGTTATATATTTTAAATCACTCTGTTGAATTATTATACAGTTTCACAATTAAATTAAAAGCCTTATAATTTATAAATCATAATGTTATAATATTATGACGTATAATATGACTATAGCCATAGGTATGAGGAGGTAGTGTATATACGCTATACGCGTGTCGCGTGTGAACACATGAAACATTGAAACCCAGAATAATGTCGGAACATTTATCATTAATTGTTTTATTAATTATTATACCTCTAAAATTTTAGTTGTTAAAAGGGATTCTCGAACCTTACTTAGCTTCACAGACCTAATCCTAATTATAGGACTAAACAGGAGAGCGTATTTTATTACTGAATAGAAGAATAACAATATAATATGTACATCTAGGTACCAATGTACATATCTTGAAACAGGTGGGCACAGCCTTATTTCCAACAAAAAAAACTATTAGAACTCATATACTAAACATTAATATATATATACATTATTACGAGCTGGTATCTTAAATAATTAAATTCTAATGTTATTTAAAATTGTTGTTTTAGCTATAAATTATAAAAGTGAGTATTTTTCGAGTATACGATATTGCATAAATATAGAAGAAAGTACCTCTATGGTAAAGAGGTTTTTGATACGTGCCCCACTTAACAAATTGAGGATTGTTAATGAAATTATAAAATAGGTAATATATACCTTATACTACGTATATTTACTACCTAAATAGTGCAATACAAAATATACTATGATTATTATTAATTATTAAAAATTAAAATATTATGTACTTACCTATTGGCGAGTATAATACAGTTAATATATATATATATATATATATATCGTATATAATTCGAATTATATATATTATGTATTTAGAGTACTCCCGTGAAAGCGGTGTTTGTTCGACAGGAGCACGGGTATAACTGAAACGGAAAAGTTTGCCCGCCCCGCGGCTTTACCACCGCAAACGGATGCTTGTGCATGTGCAAAACGTTCGTCGTCAGGCCCACGCCCGGCCGGTCCCACGCGCAACGATCTCTCTGTCACCGCGAGAACAGCCCATCGTATACGCAGATGTATAGGTATAATAGGTGTAATAATATAGCATAATAATAATAATAATATATAGTTAGAATACTTAAATACGTGGTCCGTCCCCCTTCGACCGTTGATCTTTTTATTGCTAAATTTGGTCAAACCGAAACGAAAACGGCTACACGGTCGCGAGATGTATAGGTAACTATATTATAATGTTGCATCTGCATACGCATTATTGTACGTGCACGATATAATAATAATAATAATAATAATAATAATATAATTCACTATACAGGGTGACTGTCTGGCCGTTAGTCAAAATCGTGTTGCACACAAACCAGAAAAACATCAGATTTGCACACGCGACCTGGCACCACGGGTACCTACTTATTACATATTATTATTGTGCATAAAAAAACATGACATTCTTACTTATAACCATCGTAGTTCTATCTATTTTGTCTGCTCGGACTCAAAGAAGAAAAATAAAACGATTTTCAAATAGACTATGGTAAATTAGTTCTGGTATAACTTAGTTAGCCGATTTACAGCATTAACGTAGGCAACATTTTAAAAGTATTGAATCAGTACCGATTTCCGATAGGTACCGTTAGGGGCATTCTAATAGTTATGCTAAGTCTTAAATTTTAGGTAGGAGAAGGCTGGTGAGAGTATATAATGTTATATAGTAGGTGGCGGATATGTACGAGGACAAATACAACGAGACACCCTGGATAATGCATAGAGGAGGCACCTATATAATATATATATATATTTTTATATTTATACTATTATAAGTAAATTATACAATATAGTACGGATACTTTTGTTTCTTTTGTAGAGCTTCTCCAATACAGCGGATGCGTAACAATAGTACCTATCACATATTATAATATATTATATGCAGATTTGTTTTTATATTTATAAGCTTTCAACTAATACAGATAGGTAATTTAATTCCGCGTCAATATAATATAATATATTGTCATCGAACACTTGCAATATAGTTACCAATATTATAATTTATACTAGTTTCGAAATAATTGCACAGAACGATATTATATTATTACAGTGACGTACTGCAGGCGTCGCTCGTTTGGAAGGGGGACTAAGAAAGAAAATTTGTCCCCAACCGATGTTCAAAGGTTGATCGTTGAAATCTTCGGAACTAGCCGATATAAAATACTAATAATAAACATAAATACAACTGTAAAAAAAGTTTTGATCAAAATAAAACATACCTGTTGTAGGTACATATAGGTAATATTTTATTTAATTGTATTAAAAAAAAATGATCTGTAGTTGTTAATTGTTAGTATAAATGTATAATCGATGGCTGTTATCATTTTTATTAATTATTATATTTTTATATTATGATTTGTAAATAGATTTTTAGTTTTATAAATATTTAATACGGCCAATACGTGTGGGAAATAATGACAAAGACTACCTTATTGGCCGACGGCCATCGCAGTTCTAGAAACATTTCTAATATTTACAAGTATCTTTAAAATTGGTAGATACCTACTCTTCACTTTTCTTCTGTTCAAATTGAATTAACAAACTTTAGGATTGTTCATCTTTCGGTAGAAGCTTTCGGCTTAGAACTACACCAACAATTGATAGCAACTGCAGTTAATGGATGATACATTGTCAGTATTGTTACTATATATCTATAAAAAACAAATTAGGGCTACAAGCAATGCATACATAATTAATAGGACAAAAAAGTTTTAGTCTGGGGTTTTTGAAAATTACTGTACCTCTTGGTTATGTCCAAGAGTAATTTGCCCCATTATTATAATGTTTGACCGCAACAATTATTTAATTATTACATAATAAGTATCTATATTGCTCCTTTACGAATTTACGATCGGCATAACATTTTAAATGACTGAAATAATATAATATATGAAACCAATTTTCCTATTTATTTTTGTATGTATACACTAGGCCCCGAATCTAAGTAAAAAGCACAAGGCCTGTTTCAAGTACCCTTAAGACTTTAACTCTCAAGTCTTTAGTAGTTTAGTACCTATATAAAAGTTATGATAAAATGAATTTTCAAAACTGGCGAAGTAGCTCTGCTTCAAAGTAGGTGCCAAGTGTACCTATTACTTGATCATAGATTAGGCCACTACAGTGGGTGTATTAAATTTGAATTCAGTGGATTTTTCTGCTCCAAAAGGTGATGATTTAAATAAAAATAATTAATAACATTAAAACCAATACATTCATCGCTCCACTCGAAATCTAAAAATATTGATATATTAAGTTGGTACATATCTTATGACTACATACTACATAATAATACATATATATATATTACTTATTATCTATTATTACATAATAAAATAAATTACTGCTTACCCGTCTTACCCGTCTTACCCTGTTATTCTATATGAATCATATTTATGAAACATTTCTGGTGACAATTGTTCACTTGGTAGGCTTGAGGGGCAGTAGGGTAGACAGGAATTTAATCAGGGGGGAATTATCAGAACAATTACATATAATTAATTTATTAATATAATAAATACATTATATACTTTCTATGTTGTAAGGGGTGTCCACGGCCCTTTTGAGGAGGTAGGTGCCAAACTTTTACTTGAGTGAACAAAATTTTCTTCGACCTTTTGATATACATTAAATAATTAATATACCTATTTATAATTATTCGTATAATATTAAATCGTCATATAAATATACCTTATGCCTATTATATGTATTATACCTGTCATTATACATTATAATATATATCCAACGAGATTCTTATCAGCCGGAGTATAATTTATATTCAATTGTGAAATTGAAATTAATAATTTATGCAATTTCGAATAAATATGTATACGCCGTACGTGTATGGTTTAGTAGTCTATTCTCTATACCAACAAAAGAAAAGTGAACTGAAATTATTCAAGGATTTGAAAGACACGCCTTTTTTTCAACTGCATCGGTATAGTTAACTATAAACATACACTCTAGTTGTAAAACTAATTGCCATTTGACAGTGGGTTGTTGTTTTATAATTATAAAAATTATTTTTCGATACTTTTGATGGCAGTTAGCGATATCAATTATTAATTTATACCTAACATAACATCTGTCGACATCGTTTTAATGAACCAAAAATATCTCAACCAATGGCGGATACAAGGGAGGGGGGCAATCCCCACTCTGTTCACCAAAAAAGTATGTTGGATAATCATCAGATATTTGATTAACAATTAATGTGCACAATAATATAGGTAATATGTATAGCTCAGTTTTAAAGCCTACCCTTTCGGGAGATTTTTGTCAGTTAAAAATCATAACATACTCCCATACTGCATATTATGATTCAGCTACATATTATGCGTTTCGCATCTACATGATATGATATAATAATTAGCAGGACATTACTATTGTTCTCGTATGAACGCTCGTAAGTCACGCTTATCTACACAATCGTCATTATCTAGAAGTTAGAACCTTCCGTAAATAATCACGAGTCTCACTCGTTTTAATGTTGATCACCGTGTTGATTCGTTCCAAAAAATAACACGCTATAGGTGTGTTTTTAATACACCGGATGAACTATGAAGTTAATAACAAATTGCACATTATATAAAGACTTGTTCCAACTTATCTCTTTCTTATGGACGAGCTTTGATAGCATTGATTTTATTATTATTAAACCATTATATTTGTAAATTAGCTCGAGAGGAACCTATAATGCGCATGTTGAATATCATTTTATGTTTTAACAACAATTCTGAAATAAAACTTGTCTCTCTATCAGATATTCTGATAGGTAGGTATTAAAATTGGTTCGCTATAATATGAAAAATTATGAAGTCTTGAACACACCCCCTGCTGTTTTCGTACTTTGTAGACCGAATCATGGTATGTTTATACGCTATACATATATATATATATATTTGTGATAGTCAATAATTATTATATATTATATATTTATATGGCAACAATTTCATATTTTAACTTAACTAACATGAAAAAAAAAAAGTTGAAAACAAATTGACTTTTAACTGTTTCGTTTCATAGTTGATATTATATATAATAAAATTCACATATTGAGCACCTATAAAAAATACGGAGTATAAATATTATTAATTTAAAACAAGGCGCTTTGGATAGATAATTTAAGTGCATTTAATTTTTGTGTATAATGCAAATTGTTATACCTTGCAGTTGGGAGGGACAAGTAAAAATTTGATCATGGAACACATAATAAAGACGATTTAATATTATCAATTTTTTTTTATATATTTTGTTACATAGACATTTTTTTATTTCATCAGCATCATCTAGACTAAAATAATTACTTACAGCTACCGAATAATATCGTTTCGCGTAACATCACAGATTTCATTATACTTTAATTATATAAAACAAAAACTTACACTATAAATTATATGGGTAAAAATAATAAGTACCAAAAAAAAAAAAAATATAAAAACAAAATATCCGGTCATTGGTTTATTTAAACATAAGAAGGTACATAGATTATCTAAATGCGATTTAAGTTATAAACAACAATAATCAGCACAATTATTATCAAAATAGTAATAATTAACTGTACAGGGTGTATCACTCAAATAAACAACCACATGGTCGTTTAACAACAATAGTCTTTTTCCTTTATAGTTTTTATTTGTTTTACAGATTGAGTACCTTTTTCAATACATTTTCAGTATTTATTTTATTTTTAATGTATTTTGAGTTTAAATTATTAATTAAATGTAATAAAGTATAATATATTATGTTATGTAAAATGTTTTTAAGATCAAGAGATGTGCTGTAAAATGTGTTTTAAAAATTTAGAAATTTTCTTAAGATGCTTGCAAATTCCAGGCATTAAAGATGTAATAATTTTAATCATACACCATATCACATCTATGAAATGATTTTTCTATCAAATTTTATTAAATTTTTCAAACATAAAAAATTGAAACATTTTGTTTTCTTTTTTGTTTCAAAATTTGTCCTTACATTTTTTAGCTCTTAAATTAAATTAGGTACACAAAAGGAATAATTTTTTGTTTTTAATTTAATTGATACTGCCTATTTATAAATCAAACTAAACATTTTAATAATGTAATAAATTATGTAATCTAAATTGAAACTTTCGTACAACAATTAAGATGTTTTGTAAATAAATATTTTCTATATTTTGTATATTAATATTTATTGTTAACCAAAGTATACACCATAAAAAATATAATTTCTCAATTATAAAAAATAAAAGTAATATTATGTATGCAAGATGGTAATTTAAAGACATGTACACAAAAATAATCACTCACGATGAAGGGTAAAATATATTCAAATTATTAGAATCTTAGACTTTATGACGTTTGACAAACAATAATTTTATAATTTATGAATTGGTAAATTAATGAGCACTTCACTAAATAGTTAATTGGTAGTAGTCACCAGCTATATAATATATGTAGTTAGGAAAAAAATAAGTATATCAATATCCGTAATAAAATACAATAATATTCAGATACTAAATCAACAACGATGGATATGAATTTGTATAATTTCAGTCTAAAAATAAATCATTTAAATACCTCTTAGATTGATCAAAATAACTTATAGCTACTATATCGACAATATTATACAATTTGTCAAAATTACATATTTATTATTATCATATATTTATTATTACTACATCACAAGGTCGCCTTTTTAAATTAAAAATTTACTACCTACCTATCAAATGCTAACCAAACATTTTGAAATAATATTATTCCAATTTACATTGGGTAACAATAATTTTTAATATTTTCTAATCGCACCATAGATACCTAGCATTTAGTAAATAAAATTATAGAAATCATGGTAATAAATAATATAATATAATTTATTCATATTGTTTAGGTAATTGAATAATTGCTGTTTATGTTAATTGGTAAACAACTGTTTCCTATTTCGATCAATTACTTATAGTTATTTTAAATTTGAGGTAAAATAGTTTTGTTTATTTTATAACAAAATATTCTATTAGTTTGTATATGGTCTAAACAGTATGTTGTTTAGTTGAACATAATGTAATCAAATAGGAGTGTATGCCAAAGATAAATACACAATGAAACACACATGAAGATAACATTGATTAGAGTTTAAAAATTTACCGACGAGGTCTGTACGTACATAGAGATACACGAGCTATAATTTAGTATGGTTAGGAATAGTTTTAAATTTGAATCATTGAATAATATGATAGTACTAAATTAGAGAACTACATTTTGCATCATTAGCTCAAAAATCTATTAATTTTTTTTAAAATATTTTTTATTATATGAACTTACCCATGAATAAAATGTGTTAGTCAATTTGTTATTTTCTTAGTTAAATTATTAATTGAAGAACAGTAATAGCAAGTTGATTGCACTCAACTTCAATAATATAATTATTGCCCAATTAGACTAAAACATGTATTCAGTTAGATAAAAAATGGCATTTTTTTCAAGAATTATTTGTTTTTAGTAAAACCTATATAGTATGTATGTATATATGAAATGACTAATTAATTAACTATATCAAATATAGTCTAAAGTAAAGAGAAAAGTGATAAGTTATAGTTTGGTAGAAAATAATATTTCAAATATTACTCCAGCCAAACTATAAATCTTCATTTATCTAAAAGGTATCTGATTATTGTAATATTAATACATTTATATTTTATGTAAATCTGTTTATAATAAACACAGTTATAATTTCACAGTAACAATCAAAAATGTTATAACATTATTGGTCAAACAAATATTTATTATAATAAATGGACAGAAATGTATTTGTTTATCAGCATTAGACACGTAAAAACAATATTATATATTTTTGAGACAGTGAAGAATAAAATAAAATATATATATAAAAAAAAATTGCATATAAATAAAAATAACTAAAATACTTAATGTCTTATGGTATATACTATATAGTATCAGAAAAATAATAGTACTACTAAAGTAAAGATTATTTTAATGTGGATTAATAATGAATTACTTTTTATGATAATATATGGAATATTCAAATAAAATAAGGAAATATTGATCGGACCCAAATTATCCCATTACGAGCAAATAACACTCATAGGAATCATGAAGTTCTACAAACGGATACAAATATTGAGCAACAAGAATATTTCAATTTTTTACTTAAATTTTTGTTAGTCTGTTATTTTATTATTATATTTACAAGGCCGCTCTAGGAACACTGTATAATATAATAATATAATACTCGAAAACTGATGACAAAAGATAAAAGTCTAATATCTAAAATCCATGATTTTGTTTTAAAATTTTTTTCAAAATTCACTGTTGCACCCTAGTTAATCAGTACAAAATATTTATTGTCGTTTTTTTTGTTTAAAAACAATTTTACTGGACACTAATAGCTGTAATTGACAACGCTAATATTGCTGTTCTGTCTGTATGAGAGTTGTGTCGCTGCCGTCCTTTTGTAATTGATATCATTACTTGCGTGCACGCTCACTGATTGAACTGTACGATGATGTCAAGTATACTACAGTAAACGCCGGTAACCAATCCCAAAATGCCAAACATTATGATGACCATGTTTTTCCACAGACGCCAGTATCCTCTACCCAATCCAGGTTCTTCCCAGCATGTAACTAGATCGATGCAGCTCGGCAAGATTAGACCCAAAAATGACAGACATAATGCTCCAACGAGCGATATGACCGGACCCAGGTTAGGACAAGCAATTGCAATCAAAACTAGAATAAACAAAAACATGATACCTTGTCAAATATTTTGTATTTTCCTGGATTTTAATTTAAACGAGTAACATGACCTTTTTTTTTTATTAGGCTCGATCAACTTAATATTACACATCTATTTTATATTCCTCATGAGTCATGATACTTACAATTATAATATATGCTATGCTCAGATATAAATATTTAAATGTTTTTTTTGGAGTAGTGTTTTGATAATGCAGATTTATTTTCCTTTGTTTCACTTGATTATTTATATTTTTTTTTACTAAATTGATATTTACACTTGTTATTTTATTATTGTTTTCATTTTTATTTTGAATTATAAATTGGACCTCGTCCTACATAATATTAAGTAAATAAATATAATAACTGATGTCTGTAATAGCAGGAAATGTCTCACTCAAGATGTAACTAATATTACACGTCATTAGTGATTACTCATTAATTATATATTAAAAAAATATTGATGCAAATTCACAACTCTATAATAGTATTAATAGGTAAGTTAACTATTTCCACAGAGTGAATGACTTACCCGTTGCTATGACCAAGATAACTCTGAGCAAATATTCAAAAAGAACGGGGTGTGATGTAAACCGGTGCTTGGAGCCTTTCCAGATGATCTCAAAGGGTACGTAAAACTGAAGACTGTACGTAAGGAAAATGGCCACGGCTATCATGACCTTTACGGACTGCGCCAATCTGCAATTAAGAATGGTAACCACTTAATGTTTATTTATATCTATGATACAAATATTATTGCAACTATTTATTGACAGATTCATTAACGTAGAATTATAGTAACTTACAATTGATCTTTCGGTAAATTCAGAGTAATGCTGCCTTCAGTATCTTCACCATACTTGAGAAAACCAAACATTCCAACAGTAGAGTACAAAAGCACAACAATAGCCATGCCAATGTTCAGCACGCTGGGACAACCAATAAAATGTTGTGGTGTTTTCATGTTATTTTCCAATGGCATTACCTAAATAAATTATCAGATACATAGTCATTACTCATTATACATTGTATTATTGTTATTAGTAGAACTCGCTCAATTTTGTTTCTAGAGTAAAAATACCTATTATAAAATTGAATTGTGACAATATTTTTGAGAACAAGTTGTTGGGTTTTTTTTTAAAAAAATTTAAATATTGAAAAGTTAAAGGTATTTTAAAAATGTTGACATTTTTGCTATTTCTAAACGATATAATAAATGCTATATTGAGCATAATGAAAAAAAATGCAACGACTTGCCCTCAGAAATATTGTCACAATTCAATTTTATAATAGGTATTTTTACTCTAAAACTAAAATTGAGCAAGTTCTACTCAGACTGTGTAAACACGTTTTGTCCATGTCATACGTGTGTATGACGGAGACAACACATGTGGGTGTGACGTCCTCTTAATTTAAGAGGTAGTTTAAGTACATAACTTCTTGTGCAAAAAAAATTTTGCAAAAATTAATAGATTTTCTCATTTGTTTTATAAGGTAATTATTCAGATGGAAGTAAATATATAATTGTATGATTATTATTGTTATTAATAATTAAAATGACAAAATATATTTCTTGAGAAATCATTTAAAATAATTTAAAAAAATATGTTTTTAAAATATGATAAAAACTCACAACACCAATCCCTTCCAATGCGAAGATGGCAGTGCCAAAAAAGAGTGGCCATTTGTGCCAATCCGTAATGTAAGGTACAGATTTTATGGGTGGCAAGTCTTGAAACACGTACCAGAATGTAATGGTCATGCAAGTACCAACCAAAAAGTTTGCAATCATTGAAAATGGAGCCAGGTACTTCAAGTTACGTATTAAATTCATAGCGATTACCAATGGCAACATCATCAACATGTACCATCTAACATTTATATCTAAAACATATTCATCCATAACCTGAAATCAAAAAATAGATGTTAATGTTAAAAATTGAATTAAAAACTGAATGAAAAGTGAAGTAACCCAATTATTTTAAATGGATATTTTTCTAATACATTCATATAATCTACTATTATAACTAAATAGACAGATTTAGGTATATTATCATCATAGCATTACTTATTTTACTTGAGTTTGTGAATTGAAAATATTTCCCCTAATAGTTAATGAATACTACTTTGTAATAACATCTTAAATCTTAATAACTATTAAAATAAATATAAAGAAATGTATATTTTATTATTTACCTGTTTAATATTTTTTGCAACAAAAACAATATAAACACAACAGCAACCAAGCAAATCAATGGTTAGGAATAAGTTAACGAGGCCTCTGAAAAATCCACGAAAAGTAGTTATAGATTATAGATATAGGACAATATTTGCATGGTCAATATCAATATATGATAAGACAATTAGACTAAGATACCTACTTAAAAATACATCACACAAAAGTTTGTCATATTATGTTAATCACACGTGGAACTTAACACAAACAAGTTCATAAAGGTCTATCATAAGTAAGTCATAGCCTATCATAAGTTTTTTTAGAATTAAAATTTCCTTATTAAAAAACCATGAAAATATTAATTAGTACAAAAGTTTAATCAGCTTACACCAAGTTACTAAAAATAAAATATATTTAAATGTAATTTATAGTTGGCATTACAGTGATATATTAAATACAAAAAAGTTACGAGATGCGATCAATAGAAATTATTTTTATAATAGTAAGTGTGTTAATACTACTTAACAGTAATAATAATCATGTTCCAACTATTTAAGCAGTGGGTACTTTATGAACTTATTTTTGGTGCGTTCCACCGTGCAGGAGGCAGATAGGTTAGGTTAACCTAACTTACAGTAAACTTTGGTAAGCCACCTCTAACTAAAAAATTCCATAATAAGGAATATATATTATTTAACATATTAATTTTGTACCTGAAGAGGCCAGAAAATTTTTGGAAGGCTGGTGGTCCAGCAAGGAAGGCAACTTCTGCAACATCAGCAAATCCTAATGCTGGTACTTGCATTCTACGACACAATTTATGAGATGATTTTACCTAAAAATACAAAAATATTTATGAAGCCATGTACATTTATCGCCAAACTAATCTTGTTAGTGTTAATAATTAATATCTATCATGCTATTTGAATAAAATTAAATCTTACCAGTATATGGACACAATATGTACAAACGAATCCAATTACAGCGGTTGCTACGAGCCCAAATATTAATCCAGCGTTCATAAAAGCCAAAGGCATGGCTAATATGCCTGAGCCCAGACTACCTTTGAGCAGATGTATAAATGTTTCCATATCCCTGAAAGTTAATGGTTCTAAGTTTTTGTACGATCATTTTTAACAATTTTTATTTAATTACGTAGTTGGGTATTGAACCGTCCGATGGTCGAATGGATTGTAGCCACCAAATTCGGCATCTTTGCTTGAACCTGGTACAAGCGGAAGTGTCGAGCCATTGGTCTGTGTTATAGGTACCCCGTTCGATGAACATTTGTACCTATTTATTTAAACGTAAGTAAAAATTATTTAAATTACGTTATTTATTTTTGGATTGATAAAAATAAGTGGCACAATTTCAAGCAACCAAATTGTGATCGCATGTACCTATTATACAATATATAGTAGCCAGTAGGTAAAGCTAACTACCTATATGTCTTTACTCTTTATACATAGAATATACGCATCCACCATAATATTATATAGATTGTATACTAGTGTTAGGGTAGTAATGTAACGAGAGTAACGCGTTAAGTAATTTCGTTAGAATTGTTTCTATGTAACGAAAATGCAATGAACATTTCTTTTGATAATTAATATTCCTATAATACAACGCGTTACCGTTTCAACTTGTTTTGAATATTGTGAATTTTAAAATAATTTTAATAATAATAATATAATAAGTCTATAAAATGCGAGTATTGGCTATATAAATGAATGTAAAATATATATAATATATTTAATTTGAAATCGTCACAATTCAGTTTTTAATGGTTTAAACCACGCGTAAATTACAACAAAAGATAATTAATAAGGCAATATAAATTATATTTTTAATTAATCTTTCTCAAAATACATAGTAGGATTCCTATAAACAGGTCGAGTGGACTGATGTTATTCTAATTTTATACGTAAATATATTTTGATTATTAAATATTAATAATTGTTGTACAATAATATGTTTATAATATTCTTGGAACTGTTTATTATTTTTAAAATGTTTTTTTTTTAATTATACCTGTACAGTATTTCTATTAATGTTGGTTGTCGAATGACGATTGTTAAAGAAACTAAAGAAATACTTATGAACTATTTATTTTTTTTGTAACGTGGAGGTAACAACGTAGTTACTTTTTAGATAGAAAATTAAAGTAATTTCATTAAAGTTTGATTAAAGAAATTAACAAAGTAACTTCAATCTCTAAGAAACAAGTAATGTAACTTAATTACTTTTTTAAAAGTGACTTACCCTCTGGTTGTAGGATCTGGTAAGTACAACCGGAATATTTTACGTATCATAATGTTGTTTTTATTAGGTACTTAATTTTCATACAAAATATAGATGTCAACAATAAAAAGTAGATACATCGGTATATATATGCATAAGTTTATTACGTATTCCGCTATAGATTTTTAAATGAGTACCTTGTATAATCATTAAGTACCATAAAACAACGATCGACGTCGGTAATTAATACATGGAGGTAACCACCAATAGAAATCAACTGTCCTAACCTGTCCTAACCTAACAGAGATTTTAATATGCGTATGACATTTATTGTCTTTGTCAATTTGAGAATTTGAGATGACACATTTCATAATCGTTCTTCTTGTTAACAAGTCGAATATCGAAATATAGTATTCCTACTAAGTACATGTACATCAGCTGACAGTTGTCATAATATAGGTATTAGGTACCGTTGATTCTGAGATTCTATTCGCAGGGCGCAGGCGGCTATCCAATATTATATTTTATTTTATGTTTATCATAATTTATAATACTTATATACATACTGATTAAACGATTTTAAAATAGATCAATTTCGTATAGGATAACGATAGCTACGAGTATGAAATAATAATGCAAAAATTATTCGTCTTTTTAAGGGCTATCGAGATATTTTAATTCTGGATAAATGTAGTATGAACACGATGGCACAATTATTAAAAAATAGGTAGGTATTGGTATACGCATATAAACTAGGTACTGCACCTGTAGAACGCTTTATTTAACACAAATTATATATAACAAATGGCCATAATACTATATCAGTAAAATAAATATTTGCATCTTTATGCTTGAGCTATGACGTGAGCACTAATTTCAATTACGATTATTAATTATTATCAAATATTATGTTCATAAAAATAAAATAGGTAAATGCAATTATTAGAATTATTTAATACATACTTTAAATTAAAGATAATTAATTTAGTCAATACCTATTAATAAAATATGATATAAATTATTGGGCTTATTAATAGATAATTAGTAATACATAAGTCATATCTTGTATAATAATTTGTAATAATATGTAATGCACTAATATAAAATTTTTTGGTCAGTAATTAGTGTGCCTGTTTTCTATACAGTCATTGTGAAGATAACATGTAATTTAAGCTCGTAATGATATATTATGTTAAATTAACTACACATTTTGTGATTGAGTGTTAAATTTATTAAATTAAGTCAATTTTATTATCATAGTACCCATGATATACACACAGCAATTTTATTTAAAGTTAATTTTCTGGCGACAAAAGTAGTTGTTTAGACAATTGTGTCTTAATATTAATGCATTAAATATCTAAATAAGGACACAGCGGATTCAATTTTAAAATCGTAAAATATAAAAATAAATAAATGATTATAAACTCAACAAGTTTGAACGTAGAACTATTCATACATAGGAAAATTAATAGTGATTTTCGACTTAAATGAAAGTATAGTAGAATAAATTAATGCGTGTACTCTGTGGAGAGGACACCACTATTTACTTTGGTAAAAACATTTTTTTTTTTTTTTTTTTAATGTGTTAGATTTCCACTTAAGATTTTGCACGGAGTTTTTGATTGAATTAAGTGTTTTAAAAAAAATTTCAAATAAATATAAATACTGTATTGAGATGCGATTAAGTTAATACGCATTGTGTGTACTGTGAAGGTACTTCAAAATGTAATATATGTTATATCATCTACCTATTACCTACTATATATTATAAAATCATAGCCCATAGACACACGGGGATGGTGTGCCTGGGATGGCACCTTCCTGACATTTTGTAATTGGGATCCTAAAAGTTGAGCCACTTACTCACGGTTCCGTATTTAATGTGTTGCTCCTAAATAAAATCTAAATTTTCTAGAATTCGTAATAAAATATTATTCCGTGTTACTACATAATAAAACATAGGTACATTTTATATTTGCGTGTAAAAACCATAATTTTAATAAGAGAAGCATGGCCCAATAAATAGCTCAAAATGCTAATTAAGATTTAGTAATAAAGGAATTCAATAATTTAAGTAATTTAAATTATTTAGGTGCGTCTGTCACTATATATTTTTATATTATATAGGTAAGTGTGTATAACCCAAACCATTAATACATTTATCTATAAAAAGTCATAAGTGAAAACTAAAATTAATGATAAATTTAATAGGTACTAGTATATGATTTGTTATTGAAAAGTATTATTAAATAAAAATTTTGATTGTATTTAAAGTGAATTAAAATAGATATAATTTTAAGCGCATTATTTTTATAAAGTAGTAATTATATGATTATTACAAAAAAATTATGATGAGATGCGTATAAATATTATTTTCGAAAATATATACCTAAATAGTAATTATTACAACTATGAAAAATCAAAACCCAATAGGTATAGATAATTAATTCACATTACGTGCAGCTTTAAAAATAATTTATTTTAGTGTGCTAATTTGAATGATCTTAACATTATTCATTTTAATAATAATTATTTTTTGCAAAACGTACTTGACCATAACTAGATCGGCAACATCTGTTCGTATGGATCCCTTTTTGTTGTTATCCAATTCTGTGATAATCGGTCGCATGGACCCCTGAAAAAATAATAATATGATTAATTTTAATTTATAAAAAAAAATGTTGCAACAAAAATTAAATTGTTCGTTTCAAAAATTAAATGTAAACATTTTTATCGAATCATTTTTTCTAAGAAACAATCCTTTTTTATCACAAAAGGAAAAAATGTAATTAATTAATAATCATTATTTTTCTTTTTCTAATAATAGTTTTAATAATTGGACATTATACAGTGTAAAAAAAAGTAAGAACAATTTAATTTGTATTGCTTTAAAACTTCGACTATGTGATTATTCTATCATCTAATTAAGCAAAGTAGTTCTTTTATACTATAGTTATGAGACTATACGAGCTTGTAATGTAACAAACTTTTCTCAACACATTGAGTAAACTATAGCAGTATTTAAAATTACAAGGGGACATATAACAAAAGTTTCAGCATGAAATTGTCAATAATATTCATGCTATATGGTATGGAGAACAACACAAATTTGAAAATATATACATGCGATGGTTATATTATAGTATGATGAATATCTACAGAAACAGAACAAATTAACATTAAATTAAAACACATAATTTTAATTTTAAGTTAGTTATCGACAATAATTTGAAAAATCTATATTAAATCAATTAAATTAAGTTAAACTATCTATAATGTTATATATAAAAGAAAAAACCAAACTAAAAGATGATATGCAAGTTTGAACTAACTCATTTCGGTTAATAATTATTATACAGTGTGAAAATACCCTATAACGCCTCATATTGAAACGACACCAACAACAACCGACCAACGAACACTACTAACTACAGACTAGAAAATGCAACAGTGTCATATTGATCTTGAGTTTTATCATAAAATCATAGGGAACTTATTTATTTTAAGCTTTAATGGTATCGGATTACAAATCGTCTTTTACTATTTCTAAACATAAAATTATTATCCCGATACCTTATTCACATCATAAAATATCATATAAAATAAAACACTTGAGATAATGATTGTTTTACTCCTGATTTTATTTATTCAATAATATATTCTTTACTCATTCATAGGCATAATTTTATGCTTAACTGTTGATATAAGCATTTGTAATAATCAGACTTAACATAACGCTCTTCAAAAAGTTATCAATAAGTCCACGATAATTAAATTTCATATATAAAATATTATCATTTATCCAACTCGAGTGCTATTTAAAATTACTCTGATTAGATTTATGTTAAATTTAACAAACACGTTTTGTCACTTTTGTTTTTATCATTTTTACCTGAAGGTTTAGAATAAAATTATTATTTAGTTTTGTAATTACTGGTAACAGCGCTAGTTTGTTTATTTACAAAAAAAAAATAAATGTATTCAACCTAAATGTAATATAGTATATTATTTTGTTTTTAAATAACATTACAAATTTAACTTGTCAATTTTTATTATTTTCTGAATACAGTAATTTTTATATCAATATAATACCATAATATTTAGGTCACACATTATGTATACATAATTTAGTTTGAAAATAATAAATAATTTAAAAAATACATATTTTATATTACTATTAAAATTAATTTGATTTATTAATTTTTTAAGTGTTCAAAAAACATAATTTAAAAAAATAAAATAAAAGGCGTCAAGAGCTTTTGGGCATTGTTTACTCTAAAAAAGTAAAAAGGCAAAAAAAATTAAAAAGGTAAAGTAGTATTAACAAATTTATTTTTTATATTATAGACTTAAGATTAGTATCTATTTAATTATTTTAATATTAGGTATTACCTATCAATAAAATATGAAATTTATAGACAATTCAAAAAAAGTTAAATTATTAACTCTAAGAAAGTTTGTTTGGTACCTAACTTGTAATCAGTACAAAAAAATATTATTTTAACTTCTAAATACTACGGAATTGTATTATTAGAAAAATAAAATAAAAACACTTTTTTCCAATTTGATTAATTTGCATGGATAATATTAATTAAGTGTCTTCAATTACTTGAAGCAAAATTTTAATATACTACCACAATGAAATTCTATTATTAGGTGCCTATAATAATATTATACAAAACCTATTCGCATAATATAATATAATATCATTGTTTTTCAATGTTTCGTCCACTTGGGTAATATAAATATGACTATGTAGACATATCTAGTATCTATGTATAATATACTTAGTTGGGCAGTAAGGTATAACGTAATATAATGTTTATTAATATGCTCTACTGACTACTATATAGGTACGGCGCAGTTCACAATTTTAAAGGGTAATTTTTTTCGTAAATTAATTTGCAATAACTGATTATTATTGGAATACTTAACCCAAATCCCTCCAAATAATCTCAAGAAGATCTCATTAAATCGACTTATAATTAATATGGGCATAGTACCTAATTGTAGGCTATATTTTGCAAAGTTTGTTTAACAATTTACTGAAATTTAATTATTTTAAATAAAAACGAAATAAGATGTAATAGTGTAATACCCAATGTTCACATTATAATGAAACCCTGGATACCTACGCCGTAAACCACATTAAGGGTTTTGACCAAACTTCAAAGATGGGGGGGGGGGAGCGAATTGAAAACCATGACACAAATAAATATTTTAATTCTCTTGCGCTAAAAATGTCCAAGCGTGCATACGTTTTAATTTTGTTGGATTTTACAAAAATATTTACTGTTAATAATTTCCATTAACTATTATTTTTTATTATTTATACCTATATATTAAATGGAATTAACCAATTTCCAAGGGAGGGTGGGAGGAAAATGGGCAATCGCCCAAACCCCAAACCTTCACCGAAGTTCTATTGATATAGACGTACTCTATGTCTCTACTACTGTTTAAGTATTGAAAAATTACGATTGAAAGAGCATTGACGTTACCACAAATATAATAATTATACTAAATACGTATAATAATCGTTACTCAAACTTGCAGCTATATATATACGCGTCATTGTCCAAGTACACATCGTTCGTCTAGTCATCTCAATTGGTTTACATCATTTATCCATGTGCATTGTGCGTAATGGTTATCGATGTTTATCTATTCGTTCCATATAAACGGCGACTTATGGCGTTCAATATTGTTTTATACAATTGATTTACCCTTGACTTCGGTGACCCGTCGAAAGGCCACTAAAAGCATATTATTTCATATACATATTATGCACAATACTGTGTACAATATAATACATGTGACATGTGTATATATAATCTCTGGAGCAGTAAACAGTGGCGTTTTTGTTGTAGCGCAATTGATAAATTATAATGTAAGGACGGCAAAAATTCGTCGAATACGATTTCAAAATATTATATAAAAACAATTAAACGAGGGACGACGTTGAATATGTGGACGTGTTCCGAGAATTGATGTTAATTTATCACGACTATCATTTGGTATAAAATAGTAAAGGACATACAATGTCTGTTTTTAATTAAAACTAATTCTTCCATTATAATTAACGCCTCAGTCATTACTGGAGTGCGTTGTAATAATGACGCCTAATGATCTCTTATTGTTTTTAATAAAAGATGAATATATCAATACGACACAAACAGTGTTTATAGATAGATAATATGCACTGCGACAACGTCTAGTATTTATAATCAATGGTTTAGTTTTCGTTTTCGTTAACTAGGGTAGTTTTGAAATGTTAACGTTCAGCAAAAAAATTAATAGAAAAACATTAGACTGTCACATTTCTGTCCTACTTAATGTTTGCACAATATAATATTATAACGTTTTAATTTTAAATTTGAACAAATTTTAATTCGATAAACACTATTTTTTATCTAACAAGTAACAGAGGTATTTAAATTATCTCACCTATAGGAACGGCTAATATGATTTGTTGATATAAAAATTCCAAACAATGCAGCTATATACATTAGAGTAATTAAAAAAGTAATATAATATTTTTTATGCATGTATAGAAACATATTTTTTAAAACATAGGTTCGAGAACTGTATATTAAACGCGCACTAGAGATGAAATTCAATAGGTAATTTTTTTTTTTAATGGTGTAATAAATATTTAACATAAAATTAATTATCTAAATATTAAAAATATGATTTGTATTAGTTTAAACTGTTTGAACATTGCTAGGAATTTCTTTTATCGATATTTTCTGTGAATAAATCGTACTTTTTAAATATTAGGCAATTAGAATAACTATCAAAATTATTAAAAAGTCTAGACAGATTTTAAAATATTGATTATCAATATAATTAATTATTGTAAACATAACATGAAATAAACACTTATAGGTGACCAATAATGATAAACTATTATAAATGTACAACTATAAAAAAATTGTATTAGACAATAAGCACGTGGCTATACGGCTTGTACATGAAATATGTTTTCAAAATAACATCTAAATGCGTTTTTAAATTATGAATTTGTCATTTGTTTAAACAAGTGTACCCAGGCGTTAATGAAAAAAAAACCTAAACAAATATGGGATCAAAGAATTCACTGGCATAATGAGTAAAAGTAGCTTAGTATGTATTTTTTTCTCAACCTCCACACAATATTATACAGATAATAAAATATTAAATGTAACCTTTAAATTGAAACATTTTAGCAAAATAGACATATTGTTAAATATTTATGTCATTAATGGTATAAGACGGTAAAAAGTGTATAAAACTGGACAGTTTAAGAATAGATGTTTTTTTGAAAATTGAATTGAAAATAAACATAATAAACAGAAATTCGTGACCAAATTTTAGGTGAAATTTATTAAATTATAAATATATTTAAAATTATATATATATAATATATCAAATTAAAGTTAATATTAAAATTGATTACGATAACTGTATTAATTAAATGCTAATATGGAACATATCATTATAATATTGTATCAATACAAAGGTTATGTTTATTTACTATAACATACTATGTACTCATCTGCTAAAGATCATTCATTTATTTTGTTGTTGATAAAATTCAAGTCCAATATAGAAACTAGTGAAGGTTGAGCACGCACATTAATTGAACAAAATATAGGTATAATACAGTTATAATATTTTGTAGGTCATAATTCATAATTATTAAACCCATTAGAAAACTACAGTAATTGATGTTACTGAAAGTATGCCAAAAATGAAAATCCGTTAAATCGTTCATTTTGAAAATTAATACATTACACACAATTATAATATGAACAATAAATTATTCTTGAATAATTTAATACAATACATCAAATAACATTTAAAAAATATATATTTATTTCAAATTTCAAATATACAGTGATATAGTCATTATATTTAATTTCGGTACTTAAAGATTGATATGTTAGGTATTCAGGTGCTGGGTGCTTTCCCAATTTAATTATTCTCGTCACTTCAATGTAATCAATATTGATTATTGTACTTTTTTGTGTATAAATTTAAATTATTTATTTTTATTAAAAAAATATAAATACCGCCTGTTCCCCGTGTACTATTTTATTAGACGAATGTAAACCTTGAATCTTGTAAGAAAAATGTAGTCTCGACCGGACTGACTAGTTATCATAGGTACCTATTATTAAAATTATTTTTTTTTTATCTTTACACTATAATAATAGTCAATACACATGTTTATATATATTATAAGTTATATTTAGTGATTGGCGAAAGATAAACTCCCGAATTAATTACTTTGTCCCAACTGCCAATTTTCACTACAAATATATTAGGTATAGGTAACAATAAAAAATAATAATATTGTTTATATAGTCGTTTGGCGGCAGTACTGAGTACATTATAACATACAATATAAGCTTTATAGGTAGGTCGTAGGTACCTATATAGAATTGACTTTTCAGAAAATTGGGTTCAAGGCGATTATATAGGAATATTGTTAACACTTTTTGGTTTCGTTCGAATGTTTATCATCATGCGGCATCGCTTCCTATTCATAATATGCACCACACACGTATCATTCTAGTCTTATACACAATATTATGTTATATCGACTAAGGTTATTGGCACGTTCTAAGTGCTGTTTTCGTATTGTTTAATTCACACCATTGTGCATGCTCAATCCATATATATGAATGTATATGTTATATAATACAACACTTACACTTGTACATGACTGCAAGGTAGTAGGACCTACACATTGTGCTATCGATGAAAAATAACAAAACTGCCCCCGGTATACAATAATAAATAATAATAATTCCTGCGGACATCCGCGATTAGCATTTTGTAATTTTGTGTTTTTACTACGCAGTGATGAGCATAATTTGGCCGTGATGCATAAGAACCATAAGAACCACGGCTCACGGGCTCCGAACACAGCGAGCGAGCAAATGCCTAGACGTACACTTAATTCCATCATAACTATATAATCATTGATCAGCAGCAACAACTTTGTTCGGAAAAAAGTCGAGCGGATACCGCGCCACTCGGCTATGTTCGGGGAACGGAACTCAACAAATGTTCATATAATTTGTAAGTAAAGTAAGATGAACATTTAAAATCAATTGAGACACAAACGTGTACAGGTAATATGATATCATTTTTAGTATCCAAGCATCCAACTAATAAATTACAGTCAGGTGCAGTATAATCACGCTGCTGAGATGGATATGATAAATTCTTTAAAAAAAAATAAAAAAATATTTTGTATATAATAAACTGTTTTGTGATTTAAATCCCGTCTACAACCCTAATAATATGTGCGCGGGTGGCAGGCATATCCATCGAAGAATATCTACGAAAATCGAGCTGCTCACGTACAAAAGGGAATTCGAGCAAAACCTTTTTGATACGAATATCTAATATAGGTAGATAGGTCTACATAGACCGCGATTTGACCATAATTTTAAATGCCCGTGGGCGCGTGTGTTGTTAACGACATTGGGCGTCCCACAAACCAAATATAATACCGAACGTCTCAACGAATATAATATATATTATTATAGCCGCCTCCGGCGATTGAGAGGATCAGCGAAAAGTAGCAAAAAGCGAACTCGGATTCTCTAGTCATTCGGCGTGTGTTTATTGTGTAAATAATGCTTGCCGCCGCATAAATTGTAGATAACTCACTGCGAATCGATAAACCGTCGTCGTAGGTACATATAGTGTGTACCCGTGTATCGTGTGTTCAACGTACAAACACTATACTATTATAAAGTAAAACGTGTGAAGAAAATATGAACATAAATATTATAATATGCGCACGTGTAACTATTAGGTACACGGTAATATAAAACTATAAAACCCGTTTATCGATAAAATTGTAAGACTTGCGAAGTTACGATCGTCGACTATGCCATTTGTTATACGCACACCCACGTTATGCTTGTGAGTTGTGACCCGAGAACAATTGAAACCACTATTGAAAACAATAGAGTTGTAGGAGGACAACGCAAATCGAGTGCGGCGCAAAATCTAAAAGGTTGCAACGGTCAACAATAAAACGGCTCCATCGCTTTTCTTTTTTGTTTACCGCGGTATATAAAAATAAACGCTCACGTCAAATCCCACTATTAAATGTCTCTTCAGCTCCCGATAATAATTCTTGCATCTCGGTGGAATTATATTCTATATTGTGAGACTAAAACACTAGGCATTTTTTCATCGCTATAGGTTTAACATGTATATTATTTAACCGAAGCAGCAAACTTATTTTGAATAGAAATTGAGTGGTAACTCAAATTGGACAATTATAATATGATATATTTTATACATTTTAAATGAGATTCGAGCATATTTCATAGCTAGTCGACGCGGAATTCCGAACCAACGGAAACGTATATATGATTTGTGAGACTTCTGCTCTTTGAACGATTTCCGTTTACGCCTACGATGGATTTTCTGCAAAAGAAATGTGTGCAACGAATCACATGTCCAATTTCGGTCGAGACCGCTTGTATTTTATACGGTGACAAATTCTGCAATAGCAATCCTGAATAGGGTTGGGGCGGGCTGTGGGCAGACGACATACAAGAAAAAGAAAAACCCACTACGATTTGCAGTCGTGCAGTTCACAGGTGCACCTGGTACGGGGACACGAGGCTCTCCTACAGTAACCTGGACTTAGGTAGACTGACCGGCTGGCCTGAATGCATAATGAATAGTGAGTGTCCCGTGTTATTTTATATTTTATTCCCTCTTCAGATTATAATGATCTTCTACGCCGTACACGCTTACAATAAACATTTCCAGCAAATCTTCGATACAACGCCGGTTTTCCCGCCGTATATTCAAATTACCATTTTTGCCATCGTAGCATGTGATAATGATATTATCTGAGCGGGGCAACAATATTATATACAGTAGAGACGGGACAGATGATAATGCTGCTTTTTCCGATGCTGATGCACAATGCACACCAAAGAGATGGATATATGGAGAGAGATATGGTGGAGGGGGTAACTAGGATATTGTATATATATTATGTGTATAGAGAAAAAGAGAGTGAGAGAGGAGGCATTTGGCAGGCGCACGGCCTGGTTTTTTTCACCACACACATGCCTGTACGTAAAATGAGAAATGGTACACGATATATACACGCGAAAATCACGCTTTATACACGTGCTCGCAGCGTCTGGTAGAGTAAATACGAAACCAACCGCAACGTTGCACCCGGAATCACCAAACTATATTTTTATGGTACAAAAATTGTATAATGTGACGTTGAAATGTTAATGATAATTATTTAATATTGATAACATATCGCTGTAAATGTTGAAAAAAGATTACAACTTATAATATTGTAGTGATTCAGTGTTATAGTTTTTACCAACTATAATACAGGTAGATAGATAAATTGGATTTGTATGATGATTTTTCAGTAGACACACTATGCGTACAGTTACGGGATTAGGTTTATGGATATTATTATTATTTTTGATACCAGGTATCACGAAAACAAATTTTAAGAACATTAATGATTCGTTAACGTTATGTTAATATATCATAATTAAATGTAAACAATAATCGCGGTTTTTAACGATTACGTTGAGATATACATAAAACATGTTATTATACATGCCTAATTAATCACCGTATTCTACTTCGTTTTTATTATTTACATAACGTTAAAATAATAATCATTACTAATTGGACAGTGCGACACACATTTCTGTCACGTGTGCACGAGCCGAGCATGAAGCCTGCTGGTTTGAGCGTCAACAGAGGTTATGTAGCGCACTTCGGGCTGTAGGTTTCGGATGTCCGGTAACGGGCGGTCCGACTGGTATTGATCTGGAAAACGGACGGGGACCGGAGGCGATATGGAGCCGGCGCATACACGCCGACCTCGCCAATAACAGAACTCATTGTCCGAAAAAATAAATAAATAAAAGAACTATCGTTGCTAAAAAGAATTTTAAAAAAATAAAATGAAAAACACAATATACACTTGTGCAAAGCAGTTGTATGTCTGCGATAGTACTGTATCATTATCATGGGCGTAACTAAAATGTAGTTGTAACTTTTGACAGGGGCTAACCCTGAAAAATAAGGATTGGGTGGGCTAGGCCCTTCCCGCTCTACGCACCTAACACGTTAACAATTAAAGTCTTTGCATAAAACATTACCTAGTGGGTAATAAGTTATAGCTAATAACATAAACTACGGATCGTCTTGCATGTTGCAGCTAAAACCGAACAAAACTATCATATAATTACCAGTATCAGAGTGGATAATGTGAAACACATTTCAAATTTATACTTTATAACAAAGAATATTTATATTATACACAAATATAACCAAGACCACTAATAAGATAATAATATAGGAAATCAACAACGAAACTCTTAATTTTAATTTTATTATTTTGTAATATAAATAGGTATTAGATGAATTTTTTTTTAAATATTAAATTACTTAACAAACCGACAGTGAAATGTATATTCCTGATATTTTAGTGGACTTAATGAAAAATCCAAAACAGGCTAGAAAATTGTTTAAGGGATAAGTCCCCACTTAAGTTATGCCGATGATCATAATATAATGTGACACTGTGACAGAGTGTTTAGTTATATTTTATATCCTATTAACATATTCTGTTGGCTGTTAACCTATAATATGGACGTTACTACGTTAAGGATGTCGGGATATTATTTACCTATAAATATTTGGTAACAATACTATACAGTACTTATGTGTGTTTTATAATAACGCCGTTCTATAATAATATCTATGGCCATTCACTCACTCGATGGCGGTACAAGGCGTAAACGATGTGACACATTGTCTTCCGACGAGGAACTCCGCGAGAAAAAGAATACGAAAACAAACGTATTCTATAGAAAAAAAACGGTAATGACCGAGTGTACATATCGTTTGCGAGCAAATACACACAAACAATAATGTACACAACCTAACCCGAGAAGTACGTGTCGTCCGTACAAATTCGGTTTCGCCGCAAATACAATATAACATGAAATACATCATATTATTCATATTATTATATTGTTAACGTCGACGCGTCAAAGTTATCGTCGTCGTCATCGCCGCCGCCGCCGTGTCAAAATCGATTTTTGGCCGTCTCGCGCTATAAACGCAGGGTAAATACTTACACGTACGACGTGTATATAGCTACATAAAATATAATCTGTGTAAACCTATTATTATAGATACACGACGACATTTCAACCGTTTATTGTGGACGCGTGTCATATTATATTATTACACAAATATACTTATTGCATCGTTATATCGGCCAAGTGTTGGTGAAATATTGTTCTCGAGTGGAGGTGCAGCTGGGTACATTATATTTGAGTTTTCCTTATTTACTTTTAGACACCGAACGCGTCAAGAAACGAGTATTCTATTGGTGTTTTTTTTTTTTTTTTGGTTGACTACGTTATGCGCGGTATGCTTTTTTATGGTTTCTTCTTTATAAATCACTTTTTGTGAAAGAAAATGAAAAGCCAATGCTATATCCAAATCAAACACTGCCAGATATAGTTCAATAGTTGTATTAAGAGGTCATTTTTAAAAATGACTGGGGAAATAGTGGCGATCAAGTTCACTGATTTCAACAAAATTTTTTCCATTTGTCAAATCCGCTCAATGATTGTTGCTTTCGAAGTTGCAAAGTTCAAAAACGCCCACCATAGTTCGTTTCGGATAAATTATTAATCGCGATGAAAAGATGTAAGTACAAAAATAATATTCTGAGTTTTGTAATATTTAAAATAACATAATATTATACAACACGATATTTAGTTATGCCGGGCGGTACGCTGTACGCGTATCGACAATTCAGTCATTTACAAATAGATAATTATAATAATATAATATTATACGGCATCTCCGATATACACTACACACACCCTCCAAAACATGACTGACGAGGTTTTGCGTGTCGACAAAATGAAGCCGCGGTGGTGCACTGGTTCCAGAATGCAACGACAGAACGGACAGGGAATATCGGTTCGGTGTATAAGTATCAAAAGCATTCGCCAATGTTTTGACGGACGAATTTATGGCACACCGAAAAAAATTTAGGGTGTCGATTTGTCTTCTACCATTTAGGACTGTTGGTAAATAATTAATAATATTATTTTATACGTAAAATAATATAATATATTATAATGTTTTATTTAACTGTTTAATTTCATATCCGTAATCGGCTGCCGGCCGGGTACTTTAAAAAATAACTGTGTATCAAATTAGTTACTAGTGAGACGCCGTGACGTCAATATGTGACAAGGCTGATGGGCATTTGCCACTGTCTGATTTTAAAAGCACTGTACTTCGAAACTTGATTTTTTTTATTCCAGCGATAGTTTGTACTTTGTATTAACAGGAGGCATAATATAAATTATAAAACAAAACGAACACTTATAAATTGATCTGTGATTTTTAAGAAACCTGATATCTTATATTTTTTGTTTTCTCAATAGCTTTATAGCAGTAATGTTTAATATTGCTATATAATTTGGTCGAACTCTCTAAAGAAAAAAATCTAAAATAACGCCACTGAAGTATAGATATTATATTTATTTAGCTAATCCTATGAGTTTTTTTTCAAAATATTTAGGTTATTTTTTTCTTTGATAGTACAACATACTAATGATGTACATTTTCATGAAAATGTTCAAAAAGTTGAATACCTATATTTAAACTTAAAAATATAATATATCACAAAGTAGTCACTTTTTTTAATCTAAAAGACTCTTATTAGTTATTAGTAACTATATACTTAGTCATTGTGAAATGTAAAAATTATCACACACTAGTATCTACACTAGTAACATTGAACATTTAACTTTTTCATATAAAATAAAAGTCGAAACAGTAAGCACTCATGCAGACATAAACTCATAACAGTCACAGAATCTTTGATATTATTGAGTATTAACTATTAAGTAGGAATATAATATAATCAATTATATTAATGTATATTATATTTTGTACTTGTTTTCAGTTATATTAGATTCAAGTGTTGATGACCAACAAAATTAACAGCCGTGGTAGTGATACCAACCATACAACCTAAACAATTATATTAAGAAAAATACATTAAAATTAACATTTTCAGAAAATTTCAATGAAAAAAAAAATTTCAATTGACAATGTTCAAGCTTACATCTCTAGTACATACTATAAAATTATGTAATATGAGAATAAGATATAAGAACAAATAATACGAAATGAGTGGTTTCTTTTCGGTCACCTATCAAATACCTGCAATCAATATTGGTCAAAACTTTTTCCTCCTTCGACCCTCAGTCCCTCTATTTAAAACTGAACTGACGTCACTCGTAAGTTCGGAGGCAGTAGTAAAATCACCACTGGCTTCCGTAAACGCCGAAGACTACTACCGGAGTACAGCGTGCGCGTTTGTATAAACACCCGCGAGGTATGCACACAATATACTTGCGAAAACGCTCAAATCGATATTTTTGGCGGCTGGCAGGGCCATAGCCGAATGACGCACGATGGAGGGAAAATAATAAAATAAAAGCAGTACCCGAGACGACTCGGCCGCGGCGGTTAAGGCCAAAGTCCGACAGAAACGACCGTGTCGGGGCGTCAGCGGTGGAAAATCGCTAAGCTCGCACACTCATACACGCCACGGGTTAAGCTATTTCACTCCGAAACCAACCCCGTCGATGTTTAAGTTCGTGTGGTTTATCTTCATGCCCACGAAGACTAACTGACCTCACTGCCTAGCCCAACCCGTTGTTGTAACACATTCAATAATTTAAAGGTTGGTTGAGTGTTCGACGGTTCTGGAATGGTGTAGGAAGGCTAGTCGAAACGCCTAGTCGCGACTAGGTTTACAAGTTTACAGATCGTCGAGACTTTTATACGATTTTAAAAAAACTGCGATATAATAAGTAAAATTGGTTAGAACATCAGAAGTATCTAAGTCATTCAATGTACGCTAGTGTGCTACACCTATCACAACATGATCATAATAATAAGACAAAATAATGTTGATACAACGATGACTACTTTTATTTTTATGCAAAAAACTGTAAGGCCGGGTTGGAAAGGGAAATCTCAAGTGAAACTGTTGAATCTGTTAGTCAACAAAAACGTAATTTACATTTTTAAATTTAAAATGAATTTATTATTTTTTTTTTAGTTTATGATAAAACAGAAATATTTAATTTGTAAAGAAGTTTAAACACTTGTAAAATGTAGCGTTCAGATTAGCGATGTTTGCGCTGTTTATACAATGGAAAATTTGTAGTGTCGTTATTTTAAACGGTCAACTAAACCCAACATAGATTACTGAAACAAATCAGTAACACGCCACTTGCATTGCTCCAAAAAAAGAGTAGTGCAGTACAAATATCACGATACATCCAATCATTGTATGCAAGCAATTATTATTCTTTTCAGCACCTGCATTTCATCGTATTGAAAAAAAACACATCGTTATTATTGTTATTATGCACTACCGGTCTCGCACAAAAATAATTTGTTTGCACGCGATTTTATGTTATTCCATTTTATTGTCAGTAAAAAAAAAAAATGAAAATATAATCGCCGTCGTCGTAGGACATGGATCAAAATATTAGAGTGAGGTTTTTGTTGTTTGACAACAGAACGGTTTCGAAATCTATACAAATATTAGTTATTACATCATTACATCATTTGTCCATGTACATAAACACATACGCATTCATTTTACGATGTAAAAAAAATTATCGTCCTTTCAATTCGATTAGAATATCTACTACCCAATCGTAGGCCAAATTTAAATCGCTCATCGCGTGTATCGCGCCATTACTCCGAACCGTATAATATAATTTTGCACAATAATTGGATTTTACAGAAATATCTTTGAATACTGAATAGTCTGAATCGATATGCCCGTCGTCGTATTGGGGTCGTATTTTATTTATATACTCCAGGGCGGAACGTGTATGTGGGAGGGTTTGTCATTCGGTAAATTTAAGGCAACCCACACTGTTCGTGGAACGATTGCCGCGTGAGTGAAACGATTGCCGATTGGCACACGGTAAGTATATTGTTCCATTTATTCGTAGATTGTTATTATGCAATTATAATTTATACTTAATATAGGTGGTAAGTACTTGTTGACTTTAATATTAGGAATGTTTTGGTCGAACTAACATTTTCATAATATAAAATATTATCATAATATTAATACAATATTAGTTAATGCTATTTCCATGAAAAACTCAACTATGGTTCAATTTTTATTTTCCTACATTTAACAAAAAAAAAAGTTTACAGGAAAGTCAAATTAATTTTTTACGAGTTTTAACTTTTAAGTTAGATATTGGATAACCACCCTTAAATTAACAAATTCTAACGATTTCCTTATTTTGTCGTTATTCAAAATCCATTAACAGCAGGTACTTGAAATTTTCATCAAATGATTAGGTATTTTATAATTTTCTATACACGAAAACATTTTAAAAATATTTTGACTCTTTTGAGGGATTTATAGATACTTAAAATAGGTATTCAATTTTTTTAGTTGTTTATTAGGTAAATAAATTTTAGTAAAAATGTATTCATTAATTGTACGAAAAGGCTTAATATTCAACACAAGGTTCCTTATAAGTTAAAATAGCAGTTGATAAATATTAAAGATCCATATAAGCACGATTTTTTTTATAAATATTCCAAGTTCAAATTTTGACATTTATTTTATGGAAATCTTGAAAATTTTCAAATTTATTGTAGTTAAAAAATTATAAGATGTTTAAATTGTATAGCTATAAGGGCGAGGGCAAGGGCGGCCCTCAGCTATTTAACTGAATGGGCAATAGCGTCATTTTATCTTATAGATTTATAGGTTTACCACAGTTTGCCCCCCCCCCCCAAGAATTTAGCCCAGATTATACCTTATGGTTCATACTATAACCAAAAAATATAAAACTCAGTTATTTTTGAAAAGACATTTTAATAGTTTGGACGAAATTACATTTTAAAACCGAGAATAACGATTTTAGTTATTTTGTTGTAATTTAAAAATTGTATTAATGACTAATCATGAGTATATGACACTTTTAGAGTATACTATAATATTTTATACACACAAAGATATTTTCAAATGTAATTTTTTTGTAAAATTAATTTAACCTACTGTTGTACTAATGCCTAATAGCAAAATAAATTACTTTATTCACAATAATATCATATCATAGGCTGACTGATCGTTGTTGCTCAGAATCGTTTTTTGTATACAATGATGTTATATCATTGAATTCAAATGTAATATCATCCATTACAGTGACCCACTTGTAACCAGCTACTGTACAGCAGAGTGACACCCACTTACCCACTTTTTTTCTTGTATTTGTAGGTGGGTAGTGTTAAAAATAAATTATTGGTTACTAAATTGTGTATCAGGGTTGGCCACCGGGTAGTTGAATTCAAAATTTGATACACATTTTGTTTGATAGCCGCCACTAAAATAAAGTCCACAACGACGACCTTTAGACTTTGACCGCTAACATATCTGCGAGACGATGACGACTTGTCCTCTTATATTTTTTTTTACGTTTCTCTTTTATTGTACTATTATTATTATCAGTGTACATCAGCGCTGCCTCTTTTACACTACGCCGAATATTTATAATATATTACGTTTCAGTGTCGGCGTTCGTAGAACAAAAGTTTCACCGAAATGATTATAATATGAATATTACAATTTACATTAAACGATCGTTTCTGTTGAACATACCTAATCAATATGTATTTTTGTTTCAATAAACCAAGATGAATATTGATCACGTACTGGGCAGCTGGTATTTAATTCGGACCAGCAAGACTCGAAGACACATTTTTAGATTTCATCGGTTCTCGTCAAACAGGTAGGAACCTAGTACCTGCACAAGCGCGAATCTTGAAATCGCAAATACGATGCCCATACGTCGTTGAAATCCGCATTATAAATCACACATTCACACATCTTACACCGGTTTAGAGCAATTTATACGTTACAAAAATAATATATTATGTACACATAATATTACTCGTGCATATTACACTACACGCAACTCATAATATAGGTACCTAATATTATATTAAAGTATTTCAAAATACCGATATTATGTTACAATCCGTTACATTACTGCGATATTTGTCACACACCGAATATTATTGAAATATTATAAACCGTCAAAAACGTAATATTATTTTGATTGTAAAAATATAATGCTTGTACGGAAGACTAAAAACCACCTACAAATATAGAAAGATATAGAAGATACAGAAGTCTCAAACATCGACATAATAATAGTGTTAGTCCAAATGACGTATTATACGTTGTCATGGAAATCCATAAAACGGGTATTGTGTTCAATAATTTATAACTCCTATAATGTCCAATGGCCGCATATGCCACGGACAGTTTGTTTTATAAAAAAAACTCATGTAGGTACTCAGTTAATAGTTATAGTTGCAGTTGTCAAAGGACTATGTATTGATTTAAAATCGACATTTATAATCTCGGTATAATATGATCTCAATTAACATACTCGGATAATCGGATGATACGAACGATAGGCATTGCCATTTATATCCGATGGCATTGAATGGCGAAGATAAGAATGATCATTTTACATTTTTTCCGAGATTTTATCTAAAAGGTTATTTATTTACAAGGTGATTATTTTAAAGTTAAACACTTATTTTATTAAAAAGAATCAACATTTTTGGAAATAAATTTTTACATAATTTGAACTATTTGAAGTCGTTTTAAAACAACATTAGCGAAAAAATCATATTATTTAATATATTTTATCGTTTTCATTTTTCAAGGTCTTAACTTTCTGAAACGACATATAACATTTTCAATTTAAATTTTATATGCATATAAATTAAGATATTTTTCTCAGAATTTCAATGTATGAAAATCGAATTTCAAACTAGTGGCTTATTTATTTAAAGTTAAGATAAGCTGAGTGGGGTGTCACTGGAGTACCACGCAAAATTATGGGTCTACTACTCATAGAAACTTTAAATACCTACCTTTATTTACTAATCTTTCGATAGTATTCTGCTTTAAAATACAAAATAAAAATATATACGTTATAATTAAAAAACAGTAATATTTTAAAAATTATATAAATAAAAATATTATTTGTATTGCATTCAAATTGTACAATAACTTTTTAAATTCATTAAGTAATACGTAAGTAAAATTATATGAAGATTTTTGAGTTTTTGACTGATTGGAATATCAAAGTAAATTTAGCATTCGAAACGTGCAATAATAATTAACTGAAGTATATTATTATTGTAATGTGAACCTTGCTTAAATAAAAACCTTGTTTAAAATAAACTTTGGGTTTTTTTTTAATAACATTTTATACTCTAATTAATTGTGTGATAATAATTTACAGTAATTTAATTCAACTTCGAATATTGTATAGGCGTTTTTAATAATTTAAGTATTTCGTTTTACGATGAAGGTTGTTTAAATATAAACTGAACAATAAAATAATTTGTACATTCAACTTTCAACATTTTATAAAATACATAAATTTATTGTATTATTAGTTTTTAATTAAAATTTACAAAATGTCATATAAATTTACATAAAGTAGGTAGGTGCCTTATCTTTTTATGATATAAAATAATAATTAGAATATAAATATGATAACTGTATAATTAGTTCAACTTATTTATGTTATTGTATAAAACTAAAATATAGGTATACTTAATTAAGGTGTCCAAGTAATTTAAATTTAAATTGATTAGTGGACATCACGGAACATATGATAATATTGTTCACATAAATTATATAAATGTACTTTTAACATGTCACGCGTTATTATTTACATGCTTAATTTTTTTATTATTATTAAAAAACCATATTTCAAAATTTAAAAGTGCGATGTTCTTGTTTTTAATTATATTATTCTTGGAAGAAAATATACTTTGAACCGTTTTCCGGGCGCAGTTAACAAACGAAAAGGTTAAAACAATTTGTACAGAGAGACTATGAAGGTAATGCTGCACCCAGCTCCAGTTTAAAATGCAACTTGTGTTAACCTTATTGTTTCCACTGTAATTGCATCCCTTCTACGATATTTTTTTATAAATGTAAATTTATTCTAGGTGACAGCCGCCTACCCCTCAACCTTAACCATAACATGGTTCAGACAAGTCTTAGCATCCCTGTGTGGTATATTTTTAAATGACATAATTTAAAGGGAAATTCCTTCGAAGTTGTAGGATAAGGTTTTTTTTAACAGCATAATCTGGATAGGTGTACAAGTAATAAAACGTGAGATTCGAAATCGCCAAACAGAATTATAATTATTATTTGTTTTTGATATATAGGGTGATTTACTAGTTTGGTGAATAGGTACTAATATATTATCCTGAGTACATCAATAAGCTTAATAACTCAGAAAATACTCGTTAACATTTTAATTGATACACATAAATATTTTCCAAAATAACATCTCTAACAATTTAATATTTGCAATAAAAAAGATTGGTTCACTTTTGAAAAAATTGTTTGCATCGAAATAGGACACTCCTTAAATTGCATAAAATCAATGTATTTGAAAATATCGTCCTTAAGCGTATACACTTAAGAATTATAAAAATCAGAATTTGAATACTTTTATTATTTGAGGGAAAATGGGGATGATGAACATACTTGGTGAATCAGTTTGTAGTCACATGAATAAATGCTCAAAAGATAATATTATGTAAATAAGTAAATTAAGAATAATATACGTGAAAATACCAACGGTATATTAACCGTGTGTACCTCGGTTGCATCAATACCTAATATATTAATATTTTATATTATATAGGATCGTTTAGAAAACTCGTAACCGGAAGGCAGAAGATAACGTGTGGAAGACGGAAGGTAGCGTACGGAAGTCAACGTGATAGGTATATTACACACATATAGCCTATGGATTACACAGTTCCACATTATTATCGTTTATTAGTGTTTAACAATTTTTTCTGATATTGTCTTAATCTCAAGACTGTTACGAGTGAGCGTCACACATCTCCGTAGAAGTTCGACGGTCGTAAAAAAAATTAAGCAATCGTCGACAGACGTAAAGAAAAAGACGTTTATACGAATGAGAACCTTATTGCTTTTTATAATCAAGCACGCCTATGAGATCAGAGATATTGAAAAACGCGCGAGTACATCAGAGGATCTGAGTAATAATATATTGTACCTATTAATAATTTTACGTAACTAAACGTTTTACGTAATTGTATGTAGGACGAAGGTACGTTCTACAGACAATATTTTAGATGAGTCACTAAAAAGTTTAGCTACACATGATAACTATTCATAAGAGAATTTGATCCACGTATAACAATTAACAATATACGAATAATTATGCACTCGTAATTGGAGCACGTCATATTCTCGATTAGATATTTAGATAACTCCGGTCTCCTGGAGTATGAGAAATTATTGGGGAAACAGATTAACAAAACGCGCTCTGGTGGAAACAATTTGTACCTTCCAATTCGGGATGTATAGATATAGTTTTATATTGGTTATTTTACTTTTTATAATAAATTAATTCTGGTATCGAAACTTTATACGCTTTTATAGTTAACTGTATACGTTGGTAAGTACAATTTCTACTAATATTATCAAATAAATTCAAATAAACTTCACTTAAAGCAAAAGATATGCGAAATGTCGGGAAAATACATACAATCTCCCGACTCCACGTAAGGGGGAACCAACCTAACCATCAAGTAGGATAGGCGTCGACAGCGCTCCCAATGTTAACTGTCTTCCCAATATTATACAAAGCCGATGTGTAAATGATAAATTATAAAAATATTAAGTGGGTAAACATATTTTATTCCATGATTACAGTTTTGAAGGGTTTCCTCGAAATAATCGTTTTTATTTTGTTTGTAACCTACTTGGCTATTAAATATAATTTGTATTCAATCCCCAACTGATCGTTCTGTAGCTCAAATGAACCGAACGCGTCGATACAAAATAAAATATACCGGTTTAGCAAATTTAATATTATAATTATTGTTCAAATACTGGATTTCAACGATTTTCACTGACTGTGACAACGGTTGTTTTATTGTCGAATTTCGAACAATGACCATCCATGTTGTCATACGAGTCGGGATGACGAACGGACGGAAAATACGTGAAATAGACTGAGCGATTATAAATAATTATTGCCGTCGACCACGCTAGCTAGAACATGTATGAACATGTAAATTCAAAATTCATACGGTATAATATAATTATATAGCAATATAACGAAGAGAACACGAGCAAGATCTCTGAAGAACAGAAAAACAGCTGCGAAACAATATTATCCGTCATAATGTAGGGTAGGTGCTCTGTGCTGGTTTGGGAACCACACAGGTATGTATAATATTATTTACTCTCCTTCGTACGAATTAACCGCAATAGTTCACTAGCCGTAAATCTTATAACATGCTGTAGGAAAACAACAACAGTAACAATAATCATAATAATAACAATATTACGTTCCGAGCAACCGTGTTTATATTATTTTGTGTATAATAATCTGTGTAACCGTAGCCAATGTATAATATTATATACGTCTACCGTCGTCTAGACGTCACAATGCATACACGGACAATACGAATGGAATTGTATTATTATATTAAATTGTTTAAAAAAATATAGCAAATTACCACGTGCCATTAATGCTAAATGCTAAATGCTTTGGACTCGAAAGATAATATTATTATGTTATTATACAAATATAACCATAGAGCGTACAGTACAGTAGTATTATAGTAGTACAGTACTATACTTAACTAATAAGTAGTAACAATTATATAGGTTGGTGGCGTAACACGTTAAAAGTACTAACTAATTACTCATTTATCATGATATTATTAAAGCTGCAGTAGTTGGCATTCGAACTGTACCCAATACATTTTGTATTGATGACCTATCACCTATGTACAGTTACTACGGTAGAGAATATATTACCGTAAACGCAATTTATCAATGATTATAATATTGATATGTAGGTATTAGAAATTTTTAAGAAACCGTTATGAATACGGCCATGATTATTAGGATCAATAACAATAATAGGTTACATTATAAGCGATACATTATAATATTTAATTACAGTAATGTTTAAGTTTACAAACACTGTGCAAATTAACCCGTATGGTCTTTGGTTAAATCTTTCATAGTAATTATTGATTAACCTTTAAATTGTATTTTATCGTACGTTGTGTTATTAAATAAAAAAAAATAAACTGCATATTTTAGTGCACTTTTGGTAATATTATTGCATATTGATATTCGCTTTCATATTTCTGTCGTTTTTAGTGCAAACCTTAGTTTTTACAACACATCCATTTTGAAAGGAAACACGCAATTAATTTCAAAATAAACTTTATGAAATTAGTCAACATAATGTTGTATCACAATATTGAAATATATTTTTAATTTATATTACCTATAATTTTTTTTTTTTTTTATAATAATAACACATTACGTTGTTTTTCTGACTCCCCACCCTTATGGTATACGCGTATTTTTGTTGCCACAGTGTACGAGGATGCCAGATGCTAAATATACATCGGGTCTGTAGGTGTATGGTGGGAGGAAAAGAAATACACCGTTTGACATTCAAGAATTACTTGGATGTTCTAATTTATTTTTAAGTTTGACATGACCTTACCGGGTTTAGAAAAAACTAAATCTTTGGTGCCAGTAAAAAAAATAATATCGATAGGAAAAATTGTTTAACCTTTTGCGCGATGTGCAGCAAGAATAATTTTTTAAAAAGCTGTGTTAAACTTCTTACTCCGTACGTTTTTTTCACGACCGTCAGATAAAACACTGCACTAAGTATATTCAAAACAAGCATCGCTTGTACGTGACCAGACTGACTAAAACATTTTCGATTTACGTCCATCCCCGACAGGTCATTCAATGCTAAACCTTGGCGTTCCTTAAACAGTTATACTAGATCAGATGTGACGGTAAAAAAAAACCTTTAGGTTTAATAAAGAAAATGCAAAACCATATCGACCACACACACACACACACATACACACAATACGAATAGATTGATATCATTTTTAAAGTGACCAACTGCCGTTATATTTTTAGTAGTTTTTAATTTGTATCAAGACGAAAGAAACAGAAACCACATACGGAAACAAATAACTGATATGACCTGTCTAAGTAGTTTTAATAAACAAAATATCGTTCAGTTAAAAAACAAATTTATCAAAATAATTAAATTTAAGTCTTAAGTAAATACAGTTATATTTCAACCAAAATACCTTTTAAAAATAAACAGCAACTATGTAGGTAGCAGACTTCATATTGTTTTACTAAAGATAATATTTACCAGTAATGGTCCTTTCAAAATTACACAAGTTCCTATTTCCTGCCTTTATAACAAGTATGTATAATAATATTATTTTCTTGAAGGTATTATCAATTTATGTAACGATAGAAAAAATATTTTTTTACATTTTCAGTTAAACGTTAAGTATGACGTCTACAATATATTAGGTATACGTAATCACTAGTCAATAAAGTAAGTTCACAATTTTGGTATGGAATTCATTTGCATGTTACCCACTTACCCCGTCAGAAATCGATCACTTCTGTCCTATAAAACCCGTCTGTTGGTTAACTACAACGAAAATAGAACAAAATGTTTGTTCAACAAGGGGAGTGGCCATAATGTTTTAAAGTGCATATTAAAATTTAAAACACCATGACACTTTTGTGATCAACCGTAAGTTTTATTTATACAATATTAATTATACACGCGAATTGAAATACATTATTAATGTGGTAAAACGTATATAAAGTTATTTTTGACCATGTCACATGGGGGGTCGCCGTGTTTGCTATAATAAAAATAGACGACCGAAATTTCCCCATGAAAACTGAGTAATTAGAACATCATAAAAATGGTTCGAACCACACAAGGAATATTATATTACAGAAATTAGAAAATATATAGAATACAATATTATGCTTTGTGAGTAGTTAAATGACGTGGTGGTTCAATTTTATTCAATGAAATCACAGTTAAATATGCTGTGTTGAAATAAATTGAATTGTTATTTGTTTTATCGTCGATAGCTTCAATTATTCACGTTTGAGTGTGTACACTGTTGTGGTGACAGATACCATATAAATTGGAATTTATTTTCGTTCTTATTAAATTAATTTAAACGTCTTTACACCGATTTCGTGTTGATTGTTTACTAATTGATAATTATTTTTGAAGCCCGGAAGTATATTTAACAGAGTTTTAGAACATTGATTAAGTGTATTTGCATAATATGCGTCGTATACACCAGCTTATGGTCATATGGCAATGGATAAACGCACATTCACCTATAAATATTTAAAGAATGCGAATAACGCAAGTATTGAATGCCAATATAAAAAAAAAACCTAAATTAACGATTAGTTTATCATGTCGTTTCTCCGACAACAATATTATACATAAACGCGAGTTACAAACGAGCAAAACGATGTAACACTATAAAAAAGACTGCTCGAAAAAAACATATTGTTCGGCGTAGGGCGCTTAAAAGTTAAGGGGTAAACTGGCAAACGAATAATCGATCGATCGACTATGTAATATTATATTAACATGTATACGAATATACCATACGATTAACATGCAAATGTCAAGAGGGCCACCAAGTTATTTCAGATATTAGACAAGCCTTGTTACATCAACGAATTCGTTGCGCACAAAAGAACACGTCTTGGAGTAATTTAGGTGTAAGGGATGACGGCATGATGGGTACTGAGTAGGCATTACTCGTGTGTTGTTGATGGTGTTAGTTATTTTTAAGTAGGTAAATGGGATCCCAACAAGTATAATATTATCATTGTACGAAATCGGTAAAACCAGTTTGCCCTTTCTGCGTGAATAAGAATTTAGGTATAAGAAAAAAATAACATAATATATTTTATTTAACACGTCATGTGCACAGTAGGATGTCTAAAACTTGAAACAGAAAAAACCCATTTTCTAGTTGCGGTTGTGCCGTAGGCTGTATTATGAAAATAAACTGCGATAGTACCACAGCCAATACTAACAATAGAATTTATTGTAATTATTAATTTGTAACACCGACTAGTGCGGCTGCAGTACACCGATGTGTGCGAATGGGTATTCAAAAATGAATTATTTTCGTGGTAAAACTCAAACGTTTCGTTGCGACACGGTCATAATATAAAAAATTTCTTTGCAAGTTTAGTTCGACTGTCGTATAAATCGGGGGTAGATCTCGTTCGGGAGTTACACTTGCAGGTGGTTAACTGGTTATCACAGTCGTATCACTCAAATACATTAAACGTTATGTGTAATATAAAGTATACCTATTAATCATCGTTTTAATACAAATAAAACTGATCCGAATAGCGTATGGAATTAAGTACAATATATATATAGCTACCAACTAAAACAAATTCGACTGCGCGTAATATTAAAATAAATAAAACGCGAAATGCGTCGTTTGGTGTCCCGAGCTCCAATTCATGTTCAATATTTACACGGGAATGATACGAACAGATTTTAGGACCGCGTAAAAAGCTGTGTAAATTGTTCGTCGGCGCGTGTGTTGTAATTATTCACGTTGCCATATATAAAACGATACGTAGATGAAAAAAGTGAATTTTATTTGTCAACAGTGTCCAATACATATACCTACTGCAATATTATAATATTATGGTGAAAAAATAGTATACAGTAATAATGCCTGCTTATTCGTACGCTGCAGTGAAAAGTTAGCAAGTATTAGATTTTAATTACAAGTTACAATAACAATAATAATAATATAAAAACAATAACACGGCAGCTCGAAAGCACTATACTAATAATAATATATCTATATAGATATTATATTACGTATAAAACACGACCGTATCGTATTATTATTATTATTATTACTATTATTGTGGTAAATTACTATTACTGCATGTCTGCATGTGTTATACAAATTATAAATCGGACTAGGCATGAAATGGAAACAATAAAAAAATAATTAAAAACCAACGGAATGCAATAATATTGAATACTATTTCGCGTTGCCCTATTGGAAACACGCAAAATGGATGAAAGCAACTCTACACGGCACACACACAGACGCGCGCGCGGCACGTTGCGCGTACTATATTATATAGTTATTAATAGTTATTAATATTATAATATATATATATTATCTCATATTATAGAACCATAGGTATAATCGTATAATATAAATCTATATGAAATCTATCTTTATAATATAAATCTATTAATATATTTAAACGTCTTGTAATTTGTATACAGGGTCATCTGAATTTTCCGTTACAAAACTGGCGGTGATAACATGTATAATTTTTAACAAAATCCCCGCCAGTTAAATTTAACAATTTCGTCGACCCTGTGTATAGGTATAATATTATATTAATATTATGTGTATAATAAAATTTAAATAATATTATATCGTTATAATATCAAATCGTGACATGCCAACAAACAAGCTCTCGCATGCATTTCGGTTGGAAGAACATTGTTGTTATAACAAAATAAAAAAAGAGTATTATATAAAACATGACATAATTATTATTAGGCTATATTATGATATAGAGATAATAATATCCAAGCGTGTTGAATTCGGGTGAGACAAACGTTATAGAAGTCGGTTTTTTAAAATACATTTTTCTATTAGATTTCCAAAGCATACATACGCACACCTGCAGTTTTCTGTCATCATTGTCGAAAGTCTGTAGGATTATATCTTCGGCCGAGACAGGTATACCCACCCCGACCTGAAAACGGGCAAGCGTGTCAAGAAAAAAAAGCCGTACCACCAAATATAAATAACAGTATGTAATACAGTAATACAGTAATAAAATGTAATAAGTTACTTAATAACCTATAGAAATGGTAAAAATCGAGAAAAACAATTTTATCGAACGCGAATACATTTTTGTAATCTTATGTAGGGCACAAACCATATAATATTTTATATTACGTAAAAATGTAAAAAATTTGAATACACCACACATCAAAACCGTGGTATTTCTAAAAAACACCATAGACTATTATAATTTTATTATAATAATACGTACACAACATAAGGCACATAACATAGGAACCCTTTTTGCGAACCAATGTGCCGGTGCGTATATATATCGGTCCTCGGCATCTGGCCAGCACGTGAGTAACGTCCGCGGCGGTGCGATAACACGCGCATCGACCCCCTCGTCGCGGCGGAAAAATGTATAAAATTGAGTAAGTACGTAAAAAAAAATGGGGAGGGAAACACGCTGCGCTTTCGCCAAGTGCAGGTGGCAAAACGAAAAATAATATACGTTTGCCGAACGAGCGCAAAACCAGTGGCGTAAACATTCTACTGGGTGGTGGTTAGTGGTGGGTGGTGCAAGTGGTGACGGCAGTGTCCCGGGACGGTAATAATATAATAAATTAAAATAACGATATCGCAATAGGTATAATGTAGGGCAAGCGCGGTCGCTGTCGCAATTACTTACCGTCGATTTCAGGGGCACTCCGACGTCTCCGGCGCCGGCGAAATGATGCGACATAGCGGTGCGTCTGGTGCGGTCTGGTGCAGCCGTGCGGCTGTCCGTCGTCGTTAAGGCGCGCTGCAGTGGTGCAGCAGTGGCGGCGGCTGAGGCCGGCGGTCGTGCGGTACGGCGGCGGTCGTTTGGGTGCCGTGGCTACTACTACGACGGGTAGCTGTGGCGGTGCGAAATTGTTACCAGTTTGGCGGTGACACGGTCAAAGGAAAAATTGGACGTGATGCGTGTGCGGGTTATAACGGAGACTCAGGAGTTGGATGTCGGATTGCGAAGGGTAAGTTAATTTAAACGAGAAAACTAAACCATGTCCCGGAGAGGAGATTTCTATTTTTTTTTTTTTTTATCCGTACGCGGACGACACCGCGAGACGTCGGCTACTACTGATGCTGCCGCTGCTACTTCTACTGCTCAGGTGGTAATAATAGTAGAGTAGTAGTAGTAGTGGTGGTGGTAGTGGCGATGATAGAGCGCAATGATCGACAGCTGCAGCAGTGCGTCGTGAGGTACGGTCCGTTGTGAACTGCCGGTCGTCGGTGGTGACTAGTGGCGGCGGCGGTCGTCGTCGTCGTCGAGTAGTGCTAGTGCAGCGCAGTGCACCGTCGCGGTAGTCGTAGCTGTCGGCTCTACCCGCCGCCCTCCACGGCTGCTACCACTACCGCCCCCGCGTCATGGCACGGTCCCAGCCACCGCGCGGACCGTGCGCACGACGACCGCGTGAGCCACGCCTCCGTTTCTCCTCCGCGGCGCAAAAACGAAAACCATTAATTTCCATTCCCTACCCTCTGGTGGTGAACGGCCGTCGACGGAGGGGTAGACCCGGAGCGTATCCTAACCACTCGCCGCCATCACCACCCCTTCGCCGGGTGCGTAGGTAGATAGGTTTACTGGAAAAACTTCCGCTCCGCTTTAGCTGCCGAGTGCAGGCGGAAGAGATGACGGCGCACAAGCGTTTCCTCGATTATTATTGTTGTGGTTATTAATAAATAATAATAATAATAATAATAATAATTATTATTAATATAATAAATAATACGACTACTACGCCACCACTGATATCAGATACCCACTATCGCATCATTGTAGGTCGCGATGACGCAATCATGACGTCGGTGTCTTGGTTCACGGGTCAGTATAAAAAACGCTAGTAGTTTTTTTTAACCCAAACGTCGGGGTGGGTATCACTGCATGATATTATAATGCATTGTTTTCGACACGACCCATATATTCCATGTAGTGTCGCCGAACCAGGTACGCACATAGAAAAGGATTTCTGAGGAGGGGGATTCGACCTTCACTATATACGTGCCTGTGCTGAACTATTTTCCAAGTTCAGGGGTAAATATTGAATATATTTCATACCCACCCTGCCACCCCTAAAAATATTGTGATATATTATGGAACAATACCTAATATCTGTGTTGATTAAGATATCCACTCGCACTTCTAGGGAATTTCCTCATCACTTGGTGTCCATATAAATTATAATCGGCATTATGGCCGATTAATAACTACTGAAAATAACAGTATAATGTCCATTAAAGTATTAACATTATAAGCCCGTGTGTATAGTCAGTAATACAAGCACAATGCATTATTATATTAGGTGTATGTGTTTATACAAAAGACTCAGCTATACTCATGCGTATAAAATATTACAATATTTTTATACAACCATAGTAATAATTGAAATTTGAATATTATAATCCGTCATATGTCATCTCGTCCGTTGAGATATTATATCGTTATTTTTTTTTAACTTTTACAAAAATATAGGTACAGCCCGACTCTGACGCATTACTTGAGCCAGATATCAAGAAAAACTTTTGGTCTTATGTCATATTATATTTCACTGTAAATGTAATATATTACATTATACATAGACAATCACTTGCTGAAAAATTAATTAAAAGAATAGATTAAATTTTATAAAAAAAAATATACTAAAAAGTCGTTTTTGAATAAGTCTATATGTATTCTTATTACGCATCATTATATATTGCGTATTATGTATACATAATAGAATTTGGTCTTTTGTTAGACAACTAAAACCTATGTTAGCTACATTATAGATCCGAAGCTTTTTTTTCTAATAAATATTCATCGTACACCAAATTGCTTTGTAGCGCGTTGTGTAAATAATAGTATACCTATATACTTAATATTTTATGTGTACAAAAATAAAAAGTATCGAGCTACAAGATAATAACAAACTTAAATTGTATTCTATTTTATACTGTTCTTTGAACTTTAAATTTGTTTATAGAACTACCAAATGCACGCTAAAATGTACATTTTAGCTTTTTTGAAGTTCAAAAATATAACGAATACGACTAAATAATAACATTTATAAATTCAAACAAAAATATCGAACTTCGCAACAAAACCACAAGAAAGTTAAAACTGTTACAAAAAAAATTTTAAATGGTAGTTGTATAATATAATATTAATAATTATATTATAGCGTACAAAACTTAAAATAAAGTAATTAGTAAAAACAAACTTTTTGCATATTTTACAATACTTTTTCATTACATGTCTATACAATGTAGGTTATAGTATAAGGTAATGTGTACTATTGGTAAAATAACAAACAAATCATTTCTGGCTAAACCAAAACACTAAATTAAAAGAAATCAAAAATACTATCTTCAGCTGGCCTAGAGGCTCATCAGAATAGAAAGGATGACTCCATCAGCCACATCCGTCTTACACATGGATACCTCATTGCAAAAGAAGAAAAACAAATGTGCAATCCTTATGGAACTGAACTCTCAGTCAACCACATAATTACAGAATACCTCCATACGCAGATTAACTCAATAACCTCAACATACCCAACATCCTATACTCTGTTCAAGTTAAGAAACGTAGGCGGCAGTGACCAGTTTTCGTCGTTCCGTTGCAGTCTGCAGGCAACACTCGTTTGTCACCCCCACATTATCTGCAGTATATCTGCCGTGGTATATGCCACTCCTCTGCGCTCAAGTCGGCCACCGACTACGTTTCTTAACTTGAATAAAGTATAAACACAGCACTCGAGCATTCGGACCCGACGTGGACACTGCTATACCACACAAATTTTAAAGTTCTTAAATGTAACCAAATTGTACAATGGAATATAATAAAAAATAAAATTGTAACTTATGGCCAATGTCGCAGATTACTAAGAATTTATTTTTATTAAGAACAATAAAAAAAAAAAAATATTTTAACATGATGTTGGCATTTTAAAATACATTTAATCAAATACGTTTCATATCTAAAACTCTTATTGGTGCAGCCTGTTATAGACTTTTCGGCCGTATACGTTAGGTCTGAGTAACGTTTTTATAAATTCACGTGTTTATAGATTCACTCCAGTCAGAAAGAGATGATCGACGATGAATGAAGAACTATTAAGAATAATTATATATTTTATTATGAGCGACATTAGAGTAAAATAGTTAGATACACTGTAATAATTATAGATTACATTTTTGCACGACTGACTACGTGTATTTATTAGTAATTAGGTATGCGATAGTCGCGTGAAATGATAAAAATGTTTCCCTAAGCAATATAATATTATAATATAATATAAAATAAGCAATATAATATTCTAACATAAGCCAGGGGTTTTCAATAAATCGGTTTAATAGCAAAAAAACAGTTGAATAGAAATCTGATGACCCTAAACACTAAATGGTTGAATAATATATGGTTGTAAACGGAACCATGACTGTGAATATTAATAACAATAATAACCGATAAAGCGGGCGCGAGTGAAGCCTACTCAGTTGAATAAGCCAAACGTGATCATGCGATGAATTTCAAACGGCTGCATGTTTAATAGATAAAGTGGGCACGTGGATATAGCAATGGAAAATTACAAGACCGAGAAGTCCTTCTTCAGAAAATCAGAAACGGACAAGGTGTCGTTATTATGTGGGTATAGGCTAACGGGTAATTCTGCAGTAGTTGTACATTTTAATATACTATAAAGCCCACTGTAAGTATCTTAATAAAAAATTAACCCCTGCAAGAAGTCGGGCCTTGTCTGTCTCAAACAAGCCGAGTAACTGACTGAAGCTGACACAAGCCTTTTTTGGGCCGGGACCGATTTGTATAATATGTAGTTCTTGTTCGTGGGCTAATAAACCGTTACATTATGGTGACTTATTATGTTTGATGTAAAATATCAGATAGTGGACGACCATATTTTCGTCCTGGAGCCCGCAATGCAGCAGTGGTAGGTATTGGTTAACGGCGGAAATTGTGGAAAATGGTATATAATAGAACATAGTTAATTTACATGACAACAGTAAATGGCGATAGGTAATGTACTAATGTCACGGCAGTAACTGTCATAAAATCATAGAATAGATTTCATCCTAGTACGACAGCACTATCACACTATCTATATTTGTACTAATACGTACTTGAATTTTCATAATTATTCAGCAATATATTTAATTATATTGTGTTGGGTGTGGATGCCGGATGGGTATGAGATATAAGTCACCTAACAAAAACAATACAGCCATATAATAATATGTAAGTAATAAGTATTTTTTTTTTCTATTAATTAACCGTGGTAACTTAGGCCATTGGGTGGTTGCTTAAATTGTGTGGGAGGGTACTGTAGGTTTTGGTAAACACGTGTGTTTTTTGGGTTTTGGCAGAATTTCAATTGGGCACCCGTAGGTTTCTGCCATGCCCGGTCGGGAGATGGCAGCTAATAAGTATTATAAAATAGCTTATACACATTATTCATTAGTCTATATTATATACTATATAGTACATAATAATATACTACATACCCATGACCTATCTGTATTGGACATTTAATATATTAAAATATAAAAACTGAACTTATACTCAGTAGGTAACCAGCAAGATGTGAATCGAATATTTAATAATTAATAATTATGTTTTAAATATGATAAAACAATATGGTTTTGAATAAACAACAATTAATATGCACTTTGATCCAAATAATATGATAGTTAATACTATGGTTTTGTGTATTTAGTTTTCGGATAGGCTAAACGCCTAAACATTTTAAAATAAAACATAGTTTAGTCATATTTTATATTACTTATATCCTATACAATGGTTATTAATTAATAGAATTATCTAAACTCAAATAGTTGGTAAATATTTTAACTGTATGAAGGTTAGGTATATATACTTTGATAGCTAACATACATGGACTACGGTCTATGGTCTACGAGTAGAAGATAATAAATTACAAGGATTGAAAGATTAGAATAAAAAAACGATTTCATGAAGATATAATTTGAAAAAAAAAACAAATAACAATATCATTCAGATAATTATGTTTACATTCTCGTTGACTTAAATAATTAAAGGAAAAAAAAAATTACATAAGTATTGAGTAAGTATTTATACTGATATACTCGCGACTTATGGTAAGTTGTTTTGACAATAATTACAAAATTCATCAGGTATTTATCAGGTTGTTATCATACGAAGATTGCAGTGGGTATAAATATGTAAAAAAATAAACTCGTTTAAAATTGCATTGAACTATATACGGAATTGCAGTGTTTGTAAGACTTTAACTGTAAATATATTATTAAATTGAATATTTTTTAGACAATAAATTATGTACTCAGTGCTCTGCACAAACCCCTGAGTACGTACTATATTTTCATATGAATATTATATTAATTTTAAATATTAAATGATAAAATAGCCATCATGAGTTATAAGTGTATAAATGTCATCTTAAAACAAAATTATGACATCCTTCTGTGGTTATCACGCTCAAGCAGGAATTTTCTTCCACAAAATACTGAATGTTGGATAGGTACTTGGATTCAGTTTAAAAATGATACACCTATATTAAAATAAGTAACAACTACTAAAAGTAAGAACTATATTATATTATTGGGAGAATCCGATTACGTACGATTTATTTTTTTGGGAACACGATTGTGTATGTTGGTTGAATAATAATGGAAACCCATAAATACAACACGATTGCGTAAGTACTAAATGTTGCTAAATTAATAATTATACAATTTTCAAATGTATCCAATATATTTCACGATTTTCACGTAAAAATTGGCGTTCGGATTTTCTCGTCGTATAATATTATAATATGTTCACCCAAAATTTAACTATTTTCTACGATCAACGTTGTTAATATACAGACGTAACAGTTTTTATTTGTGCACTATAGGCATACCATTAAACTTGTCCGACCACTCGTTGTCATATAAAACGATGTGTTCATGGACAAGTGCACTTGAATCAACTACCAAGCTCTTAGCCCGTTCTAATGTAATTATTTTGACTGCATTTTCCATATTTTATACTTATTACACTCACTAGGTAATAATATATAAGAAAGAAAAGTATCTTTGAGCTATAAACTTAACTTAATGAGTTAAGAATATTAGTAATCTTGTCCAGCCTCGATTACACAGCAATATCGTGTATATGGCAAGATACCTACGGGCTATAGTATAATATATTAATATATGATTACTCAGCAAGGCAACGTTGTATAAAATAACCCGATGTTGGGTAGGTATCTAGTTTGTGTTTACCTAGCAACCATGTCGTTAGATACCCATCAAAAAAAAGCTATATTATTAAACTTAAGACAAAAATCTCGAGACGTGTAGAAATTGCAGAAGAGTGATTCAGTGGCCCACCTTGCGATTGATCTCAATTCATAACCCTTTTTTTAACCGACTGGTTATATTTTATATTGTCAATGATTATCATATTACATCTGTAGGTACTATAAATTAACCGTCATAGAGTAAAAAGAAACATAAGAAAATAAATATAATTGTTGTTAGTTATTGACTTATAATTATTATAATGCAAAATTACAAACTGTCTTGCTTTGAGTTTATAGTTAACCTTTTTATTAAAATATATAGATATTTAAGTTGCTAATTGTCATCATTGTGTATTTGTGTGGATAGTTTGTTTGTTGCTATTAATAAGCCTATATAACCTATACAGTATACAATATACATACTGTGCGGTTGTATGTTATGATATATTATAATATAACTATCTCAATAGATTGACCATGATGATAGAAGGAACAAAAAAAAATATTAATAACTACAGCCAAAATATTGAATTCTTTGGCTTATTTAGATTTTATTATCATTTTGTACTAATCACATGTAAATAGATTGTTTACTGTAGAAAAGAGATAAATTCGACTGTCCAAACATTTCGAAATAGCGCTCAGAGATAACTGTTTACAGCAGAAATCCTGTATGTTCATGATATTGTCCATCCTAAAAAAATGATAAAAGTCGACTTATTCCTTTTCTGCACTATTATATTATATTGTATACTTATATATTATATAGTCATACAGATTATAGATGTATCAGTTAGGTATTCGTTGGGCTCCTGAATTTCGAGATCGGACTTTATATTTTGAAGACAGGGCCGACTGCGAGTAAGTTGGTGAATGGTGGTTGATATCAGACGGTCTGGAACATGGTATAGGTAATGGATTGTTGGCTTGTGGTCTTTTCAATAAGCCAGTACATCCACCACCCCTCCCCGGCTCCATCATCTGACGATCGCATTATATTTTAGTTACGCTTAGTTAGCAGTTTCACTGAGACAGCATAAATCTATAAACGGCGCGAGACAAAAATCGATTCTAATGCAAACTGCAAACGCGGTTTAAAATAATTAAATTCTTATTTTTCGAATACGCTGATGCAGATGTTATAATATATTATTATATGAATGCAACCGATTTGTTTCCATGCATAGTGTATATATTATATTACACTGCTGTTATTATTAACGTCATATAGACGGTCCTTGGCCCATCTGCAGGGAGAAATGGAGAATATAATATTATTATGTCAATAAGTATCGTCGTGATGGACGATTTCAATTATATAATTTCACGAGCTTCAACAGCAGACCGAATAGGTGATATAAATGAATATAGCATTATTATTATACCTAAAAGTCCACGGTGTTTATTTTCGAAATTAGTCATTTAATTATTGGGAAACATGGATAAAAACAATAGTACCTACTTATAATCAGGTTTCCGACAACGGACCTTATGTAATCAGTAATCACAATCAAAACATCACAATGTGTGCGACTGTTACGCGACTAATGAGTTATTTGTTCGTGGCGTTAGTTAAAGTAAACACGACCAATAATTGCTGCAATTATACATGTACCTATTAAATGTATTATACGTGTTTATTATATATCATAGCATGCGTAGTTAGTTCGATTTATTTAGCTAGGGTTTGCGGGTTGTCGGTAGTGGCTGCAGCGGCGGCAGTCGATCCCTACGAATAATAATAATAATAATAATATTATGCGCAAACGATCAATTTAATAATATGCGTCGTGGTTTAACGGGACGGTGATGAGATGGCACCACCCTCATCGTATATTATTCCGGAGAAGACGGCGGTGGAGCTGTTTTATTATCGAGGCGAAACAATATTAATGATCGGATTCCCTACCCGTGTCGGCCCATGTCACCACAGCCATTATATACCAGACAATCATTTTGTGCATTTTTTTCGTCTTGCGGTGGACCCGAAAAAGCTATAGGATTCAATCGCTTAGGATTGATGTGCCTCGTATTTAATGTTTTCATACGTATATTGTTATATGGTATTCCTCGTTTGTCTGGAACGCGCGTATCTTGAATATTATTGTGTGTGTATGTGAGTGGGTGTGTGTGGGGGGGGGGGGGGGGAGGAGAGGAATTTAAGAATTATAAGAAATAAAAATAAAGTTCCACGCGTTTCCATAGTTTCAGACAATTGAGATTTAGAAAACGGTACTCAAAATGTTCAAAATACACCATTTTCTATTGCTGAATATGACAACCGTGGAAACTCATCAACTAATAATTTACCAGGACGTATGCATTCAAAACTTTTAGATTTTTACTTTATTCGTGTCTTCCAGAAGTAATTGATTTTATTGGATATTTATAATTTATTTAAAACTTCCAAACTTTATTTACTATGTTATTAATTTCATTTTTGTGAAAGTATTTTGTTTCAAAGTGAACTGATATCTTAATGGTTAATTATTACTTTGCGTTAAAATTTAAGGACAAGGATAGTTTTGTAAAATTAGGTTTAGATTTTTTGTACCAGCTTTTGTACCTACTTATAGTGTAGAAGAAATTGGTCTTTTATAGTTTTATATAGATACTTTATTCTAGTAGGTTTATTAGTATTTAGTTTAGATAACATTCAGCAATTACCTACAGAGTACAGTAAGTCTAGTGTCTACCATTGGCCGTGTTCGACCATCGTGTGTCCGTAGTAATTTGTTGGCAGTAAAGTAAATTAATACTAGTACAATACTCCCTTCTAAAAAAAGATCGAATACACTCTAAGAATTGAAAAATACATAATATATCAGATACTTACATTCACAATCGCGACATCGCCTCTAGGCTCTAACTCTCTAAGTTAAAACCGATAACTGAAATTATAGTAATTATGAAAATCGTCAATGTTATAGTCTATTCCAAATAAGTCTGGAAAAAACCTCGACGGAAACACGTCGCGGTTGGTGCGGCTGACTATTGCAGCCAATCACAGCGGTTCTGCCGTTCAGAGGCTGCGCAGTTTTTCCATATTTATTCAGAATAAAGTATGGAATATTATTAGCAATTTAACGGGGCATTTACACGACGCGCGAGCATGAGGGTACAATGTACATTGGAATTAATAGTTACAGGAGCTATAGTCCTAGAAAAGTAAAAAATCAAAGTTAAAAGTAAGCCGTTTAGCCGTGGGCGCAAAGCCCACTCCCTTCCACACCATGAGTGTCACTAGGTTTAGTAGCCATAGGGTGAGAAAAAAATGATAAAATATTTTACATATAATGCATATATTACATAAAGTAATGTATTTTAAAGGTATTTGAACAGGAGGTGTAAGCCACTCACGGGTCTGTTTAATTTAAATATGTAAAGCACCTTCATGTCAAAAACTGAAATTGCACCTATCTCCCCCCTGCCATAAAAAATAAATCTCAAAAATAAAATACATAAAATATATATTTTATAACTGTATATGCCTATATTTATATAGACGCAAATGTTAATAAAATATCATTAACGATAATCTTATTAGATAACTTTCTTTCCATATTTATTAGGTAAGACCAGATCACTGAATCTGTTTTGGGTCATAGGCGACCTGATAAATATTTTGATTCTCCTCATACATAAAGTCATACACTGTGTTAGTACATTCACATTATTAATATATTATAAACATTTATAATTATTAATTTTTTTATGCATTGAACACATGACAGTTGTTTTTATGCAAGAATTTAACCAGCATGTGCTAGTTAGTCTGTGAGCGTAATATTCCTCTGTTTTTTGTACACAAAAACATGATACTTATATAGCAGATATAATAGGTACAGGTAGTTGATCAATTTATAAAAAAATATTAAACATAATTGTTCACATATTATTTTTAAATTTGGTGGTGGTCCAGACCCCATGCTAACTATAAAATATGTAGTACTTAACAGTTAACCTATTAGATACATGGTTAATTTAATTATAAATAGCCACCGTTCTGTTTTCCTTTTTGGCTGGTCAATATCGTTTGCCCTGACCGAACACCACACTGAATGTATTTTACAAAAACATAGCTCAAATGCTCAATAACGGTGGTATTTATGGACATATAAAATACCCACACCACTCAACAGTCACCCTCATTGCTTGTACCACTGCACATTGCCAGAGTGTTATTTAATATTTTTGTATTGCGTTGTGGATAGTTACGTATAAAATTCTATTATTGTCAATGTTTCTAATAAAAAATATCAGTATTTAATAATAAACAATAGAGTCGTATTATATTATAATAATTAATAATATTATAACATGACTTCTCATCCAAACTTCATCCTTGAGGTAGTCAGGTGGTCTACTTCATAAGCTGATATAAACACTTCAAGTGAATAAATATTTTTATTTTTTTAGTAAACTGTTAGTTTGCTCTATTTTGTCATTCTTATAAGTTGTAATTGATGTTATCTTATTTTTATATTTATATTCAAACCACGAGTTATACAAGGAACAATCGAAATTTAGTTCTACCTAACCATATTTTTATTAGGCCATTATGTTATATTGTATGTATCATGATTTCATGTTAGCTTATGTAAAATTAAATTGTCATTATTATTTCAGATATATTTAAATATCCGAATTAAATTTAAATGGCTAAATCCTATACTGAGTATTTATTGAGCGCATCTACCTTACATCCCGTCCGACTGTTCAAGGTCTCTGACTTGCGAAATCTGAAATTTTACATATTTTATGCTGAACACACGTTACACGACAACTATGGGTTCTAAAATATTTCTGCATGCGTCTTTTCTCAGATCGAGTAACGCACAAATAGTTGGGTTCGAATATTCAGATTGCCAAACCTGACTGGCCAATAAGAATGATAAATAATAATATGAACCCAATATATAAGTACGTATAAAGTAGACGTCGATCCAAAACGGTCGATCAGCTGTTATCTAAAACGAACCCATATGTATATAATATACCTGCATAATACACGGATGATTGAAAATTCCAAAATATACTCCATCCTCCAGAGTGGCTCCATATGGCTGATGGGTGACTTATTTTTCGACAGGTGTCGGTAATATTTACTTGTATATACTCTCGTAGAGTAAAAAAGATATTGAGAAAATCAGAGAACTAACTGTTTGCATTGTGTGTATATTGTCCAATATCCACGGACGTGCGTCTGACTTCCATGATCACTGCTTTTACCAGTATTGCATGAAAAAGCGTTCACTCAGTGAAAGTATATAAATAAAAACAATCATCTCATCAAAAGAAATCAATGCGACCACACATAATATATTCTTCGCTTCGGTATAAGAATCAAAAAAATACCACACGAAATATTATGTTCATTATGATTTATGTAATAAACCTAGGTGGTGGTGGGGGGTTGGACTGGGAGTACAGGAACACGGTTATTTTGGGGGCCCGTTGAAATTAATTTGTAATTTTTGAAATTTTAATAGGTATACTTGTATTAAATAAAATAATATTTTATGATATAAATGTATATTAAAATCTAATATTATCTATTAAGTCATTTTGTCATTTTAACCATTATAGTTACCTACAAATCGTCCGTATCGCTTGTAACGGGTTGTATTTTATTGGAAGTCTTGTACAGGGACCGCAAAAATATTTAGCACGGGGGCCCAACATTTGATGTGGGGGCCTGCGTATACATATTATATCCGATGGTGGTCATGTCAAAGCATTTAGGCAAATTTGATTGAAATTTACCCCGTCCCACTCCCAACGAGATCAGTTTAATACAACTCCGCAGACGACTGCCACCCTCGTAACTATAGATCGTACCCACCACAGAATATAATAATCGTACCATATTGTCGTAACGGCTCCTATATCCCCCCCACCCATGTTTCCAAGTATAATATCGTGTATGTTTATAATAAATATGCCACCGCCACTGCTGCAGGCTGTCGTCGCGGTTTATTCTATGTAAGTATATAGAAGGCACATTGCAATATTATCATACATCGTGTGTACAGTGTCACTATTCTCGTGGTTATAGGTATATTATTATATAAGCCGCATCCATATATACATATAAAATATTAATATCATACGTGTATTACCATATTGGTAGGTATAATATATACTATATACCTGGTATATAATATTATTATTATGTTTGTATCTAATTTATTATATTTCGTTTTGATATGAAACATTCTGGTAAAGCAGCGATATTTTACATGGTGATTTTTTTTTTCATCGTGAACCAAAGCAGTACTTACATATTAGCATATTAATGCGTTATATATTTATACCTATATGGTATACCTGCAAATTATATTTAAACTCTTACGCGTTGACATAATTTTGTACAGCACCTCATTTAAATAAAAAGTTAAATCATATATAGTCCATATTATAATCCTATAGTATACAGGCAGCGGAATAAGCTGATTATAATGATTATCGATCATATTGCCGGTTTGGTATAGAGGTTCACGGTAAGAAAATCACTCTGTATCTTTGACGCGGAAAAATGTTTTTGTAATATCATGTTACGTAAATACATTATATAAAATGCAAATTGAGTTTACCAACCGTGTTTTTTTCAATTTGTACCGAAAGCTCATTAATTTTAAGTGTCCAAAAAAAAAACGTTTTCTAAACTCATGCTTGTAGATCACCGAACTTCCACGAATTTTTTGCTCGGACGATGGTGTTTACGTTATTTCCTTTCTTTTTAGTTGATTCATTGAAAACCTATAGTCAACTCGGTATTTATTCGATTTCGTTAGGTAGATGGTATAGTACTTACATTATATTTTATAACCTATACAATTATAATGTATGAGTCTTGGCTTGTACACATATTATTGGTAAACCGGTTTGTATATTTACTGGTTTGAACAAATTATTTTATTTCAGTTTTAACCGATCTTAAAAGGGGAAGGCTCAACAACCAATGTTCCATAATTATTTTAGTGTTCATCGTTTCCATTAGTTTCTATTACTGTTGCATAACGATATTCACCGAGTAGTAGTATTATATAGGTACTTATGATAAATATGTATAGGTTATGTTAATTATTTTTTCCTCAGAAAATGTATGGTTTCTGTGTACATATCGATATATTTGAAAATGTTAAGGCTGTAGTTTATTTACGTTGATAATTTCTTTCTACCATCACAGATTCATAGTATTGTGCAAAATAACAATATTTTAAAAGGTATCATGTCTACTCGTCCTGTCACAATATACATATTAAAATATAGTACAGTATCAAAAATATATTATATAATTAGGTAGGTTAGGAACATAATACATAATATACATCTATATAGTATAGACTTTCAACTTTATATAATTCATATTGGCCATTATACCTAATAAGATTCAAATTTAAATCCATACAGACTATTATTTTTATATTTTACAGAGCACCCCATTCATTCGTTTCTAACTTCACTATAAGTAAACTAAACTTTTATACACAGAAAGTATATAAATATAATGTATATGGTATATATTGAATAGCAAGTTTCACTTAGAACGCTGTACTAATGCGTTAAAATCTTATATCAATATGTCATTATGTCATGGATATTCTAGAAATTTACTTAAAACTTTATATTTTTCTAAGGTTATTGTAAATATCAAAATTAAATATGTTTTAACTTTTTAATATAATATATTTTTAACTTTCAAAATATGTATAGTAGAAAGGTTATTACTTGTATGCATAATGTATACGTATCTATAGTTACCTATATATAGGTGCCCAAAAATATTAGTTCAACGATTAAACTATAACTGTTAAAAAATATAAAACCGACACAGTACATAGAATTATATAAGTGCTGTAATAAATTTTGATAAATATCCAAAATTATGAATAAATTATGTGTGGTCAATGATCATAAACGATATTTATGTATTAGTGTTCTTTATTGTGTTCAGTGTTATAATGTACGATTATACGACGATATATCACATGTATATAACAATTAAAACTACCGACATTACCTCCAAGGGGATGCTTCAGAATGTGCACATTATATATTATCATACTGTTTTACGACGATCGAAGTGGTCAAATGGATCAAAATAAGTGGGCATTCAAAACTAATCCAGTTAATTTCAACATTTTGCGTTTTCATAAATTCCAATACTTTTCTGTAATTAGTAATATGCTTTGATGTTATCTATCACAATTGTTATTGATAAGTGATTACCAATTATATTATCGTAGATATTGTGAAATTATATTTTTAGTGACTATGTTACATTTTTAGTCTACAGACTTAACCACTTAGGACCGTGAAATAATCAAAGTTAAATTTGTATAAAAAAAATATTTTAAAAAATGTATTAAATATATTTTTGTAAAAACGAATTGTCGACATCGTTTATAAGAGGTACAAACTACAAATTACGAAAACAATTCATTTTTCGAAATCTTAGAGAGGGATGTATAATGGATAGTTATAAACAAAACAAGAGAGGGATATGGAAAGTGACTACTAAATAAGTGGAGGGATGGAATTACCTAGTATTTCTCCCACTCTGAATACTGCTGTCATTGTGCTGTATAATACTTGTATGTTAGTATTTAATTTTATTATTCGAATAAAGTCATACTGAATATTTTATAGAAATAACAAATAGTATTCATTAGCTATTGAACAATATTATACATATTCTTTATTAAGATGAATGATGATCGATGAATATAGTAATAAAATCTATAAAAAATTATTTTAATTCATGACGTCTAGATAAAAAAATATTAGAAGTCACTTCGTACACTTACTGAAATTCGTTTACCATTTTCAAATCTTGATTGTCATCATATCTCTTTAAGATTTTACCTTGGTATTCAAAAATGTAAATGTATGTCTTATATTAATAATTATACGTCACATTGCACAGAATGGTATTCGTTTAAGATTTAATTTCATTGGTTATTATTGTATTGTTATTGTAATTATGTCTAACGGACTTAAGTACCTACATACTTTTTATTAAAAAAAAATTGGCTAAGTGTCACTTATGGGTGGTTTCTTAATCACGCAAACCCAATAATGTTTGTATTCCCTACTTCTCATACTTATTGTGTTCGTTGTAGAGTTTGCATATTTCTTGAAAAAAAAAATTATATGAAGTTCGCAATATAATTGACTCACATCTTACATAATAAATGAAAACTTGGAAAATTTTCAGTAATTGAGGTGATACTACACGAGCTTTCACCATGACACACGCTTCTATAAACAATTTATTGAAAGATAAAACACGTCTTTTGATTCATTAATATTACATTTTTATATTAATTGCCTATATAGAACCCCTTAAAAGGTGTCGCTGTTTCTCATGTAATGGTGAAATTCAATTTAAATTTTTCCAATTTGATGAGTTTACACTTTACAATACGACACCGTGATATTATTTTTTCGAGATATTCCTTTGGAAATTGATCGCTTATTTGCTCATCACCTATACCTAACAGCATTATAAAAATAATATAGTATTTGGTATTATGTCAAACCCGTTCGATCGCACTCTATACAACAGTGTGGAAATGTGAATGACGGCACATTATTCTAATGACCTAACACGTTGATGAATATCACGTTGTAACAACGAAGACGTTAGATAGATTTAGACCACAATAGTATTGTGTATATCTATACAGTGCCTATACGGTCTTACGTGATCATAAATAATTATTTTAATATTCATATTATAATATTGTATAATGGTGTGAGCGGATCTGTCAGAACACGTCATATTGCGAGGACGTGCATAATATTTTAATAATATTGTTGTACCTATATAGGCTACAACGTCTGACGCCCTGATGTCCGAGTGAGGATCACGGTCAGTCGGGTCCAATAATCAGAGCTGGATTTAATAATGTGCCAGCGGACGCATTTAAATATCCGACCCTTATCATAAACTTATACATGGCACCCAATCGTAGATGATTTTTACTGCAGTTACAACGCATTATGGTTTGTTCAATATTTTAATGATGAAAAATATTGTTACATAAATACATGAACGTCATCCACAGTTGTACTTAAACTGACTCACGAAACCGTGAACAATACATTGTTGTAATATGTAGGTACATTATATAACATAGGATTGGATGAAATGGCCTAAAGATCTAAAAATTGCTATTTTGCTAACATTGTAAGTTTATTACATTTTCAGTTTATAGAGTAAAAATGTAAAATAAAACAATTATTAGACCGAAAAAAAAACAAAAAATTTTCAGTATAAAGACATAAGATACAAAAATGGCTTAATAATAGTAAGAAGTACGTTAAAATGTAAAATAACAGCTATGTGCCTATGTAGATAATATGTATAACCTAATATAACAAGATAACAATTATTTCATACCTAGATGAAAACCTGTCTAATAATAATAATAATAAGTTATACCTTCATTATTTACTTCCGTATTCAGTATACGCTGTTATTTTTTATTTCTAAAAAAACTTGAGATGGTTTTCTTTAAGTGCTTTTAAATTAGAATTATTTTGTCGTTGCTTAACATTTTATTTTTATTCTCTGATACTTTGTCTATCTTATATTAATCTTTTCGAATGCATTTTAATTTTTTGTACAAAGGTACTTATATAGTTGAAACACTTTAAACCAATTTATATCTTATACCATATTACACATTTAATTAATAATATAAGATGTTTCATCTCCTGTTTGATGAACTTATCTAACAATTTTTATAACGAAGTTAAGTATAGATTAATTTAAAAATACAAATAATTTATCACTTAATTTTTGTATAGGTATTATAGATAACAAAACTGATTGTTATAGGTTTATCGTAAAACGTAAGTGTTGGCACGTAATAACATATTGTGAGGTATTTTTCCATAGATAAAAGAAATGTTGAAATTACAATATAATCTGTTTTTTCCACTTATTAGCATAAAAATATTTTTTTATCAAGTTCAGAGAGTTGGTATATAATACAAAAGTGTTGTTAGAGGTGCACTTCTTAGCTATACTGCGGTACCAACTAAACAATACCGTCTGCGCGAGAAACAAAAACGTTTTTAAATTTAATACGCAATAATAGAATGATAACGTGTCCCATAATGCCATGATAATAATATTCTGACGTTCTCATTGGCATTTATTAAATAATATGCACACGCTAAGCACATGCTTCACCAGCCATGTCGTCCATGTGCAATATATATTACCTAAAAGTATCTACTATAATATATATATATATACATGTTAAATAGTACGTAAGACTCGTAAGAGATATCCAATTAGTGTTGTTGTTTTTTATAAACTGACCTACGCCGTATTTTCATTACTCTGTCAATAACAGGCACGTGGTTTTATTTTTGAAATGTCAGAGTATGACCGCATTCACCGCATAAAATACGCCGTTTCGGTATCTGCGGTAATATAATATAATTATTATCTTTGTGTATTAGGTAGGTATTACAGGTATATAATTGTATTACCGACACTTGCGATAGCCGGGCTCACGATATAGCTACTGTCCTATAATTCAAAATATTTTATCTTCGGTTCACAATACATTCATATATAATATAGATACCTATATGATATATTCAAGGGTGTGTTAACAACGTGCAAATCATATCTGTAGGTATATTATGGTCGATGACATGACATTATACAAAACGCATATATAACATGTACAGTATTTCCGATGTTCTATATTTAGGTATTTGAAACGGACATAATAATAGTATATACACTATACAGGTATCTATATACATGGACAATATAATATATACTATGTAGTATATATAAAATGTATAATACATATATAGTGTCATTGTATAGATGAATGGATTTGACCATTATTATTTTCAAGTCTCGCAATAAATCAAACGTCTTATAAATAAATTGATGGTTGTAACGCGTAGAAATGTGATACACAATATAATATTATACCGACAGGTTTTGTGTATTTGTAATTTGTATAGAATATGCAATACAAATACAGTGCACACGCATACATCAAGTACATAATATATTGTATGATTTGATACGAGTTTCAGTATATTCACATATTACACGCAGAAGATATATGCGATTAAAAATAATGATTAAAGTCTAACGGTGGCGTATTTCGAAGACTTTTCAAAGGGCCGTAGGTATCCGCGATTTGCATAGGTATACGTATTTATTTTTCGTATCGTCATCAAAATGCATTGATCAGTCGCCTAATTTCTAAGTTTATAGCACTAATAGATTACTATATTGTAAATAATATGTATTTAGTAATATTAGGGGTGTGTTCCCCTGGCACCCCAAGGTCACAATGTTGACCTGTAGATTGTTTGTCATTACATTATTTATTATGTACCTAACAATTTGTAACCAAAAAAGCAATTTTTCTTATGATATCTAGCTTATATTTATGTCATATTATTGTTGTAAACATTTGAATCATTATTTGGAAAACTACGTTTTAAATTATGGTTGCTAGTATAACGTTACACCAGAACCTCAACCATTAAATAAATACAATTATTTGTACTTGAACATTGTTTGGTATTTTGTTAATACTTTTTGCTTCGTGAGTAATATATCCAAATAGACAATCTGTTTTTGGAATGTGAATGAACTTCAGTACTTATAGTACCTGCGTGCGCGGAAAGTGCGTTTTCAGTAGTGTTGGTGCCTATGGGATCTGCTATCTGATTATAATGCGTAGAAATGCAATTTTTTCAGAAAAATTAATTAAATATTTATAAATATATTATATTGAGTGTAATTTGATAAGTTTTTCTTAAATAATTTATATTATATCTTTACTAATCTACAATTCATTTTCAGTAGAATATAATTATCTTTATCGTTATTTTTATTTATATCGTTAAATTAATATTAGTTAGATTACTTATAGTCTTTAGATTTTGAGTGGAGCATGTATATTTAGATTTTTATTATTTTCTTTGTCTGTATTCACGAAAAATAGTGAAAGAAATGCTTCAATTTGGATTTGATCTAGTTGATACCTTTGAAAGGATAAAATTGAAGATTCCCAGTATTTTTATAATAAACATTTTTAAATGTCAATAAAAATGTTTTACTCGGTCAAAAAATTTGAAAGTTGTATGCAAGGTTACGTATAGTTTTTCATATACCATTTAAAAATATCAAAAATATACAGTTACAGTATTTTTTATAAGCGTTTAAAGTTTAAATTTTGACAAAATTCATCAAAATCGTGAAAATGTGAAAATGATTTTATACTTAGAAATGTATAAACAAATTTACAATAAATTAAATTTTTTAAAAATTTAATACAAGATTCTAAATTATTGCCCACCTTTTTTTATTTTACTTTAAATATCACTTGCCAGTCAAGTATACGTATTATATATGGAATCGCATAGGCAATGAATGAAAATATATAAACCAATTGAGATGCTGACGTATAACTTTATTTTGTACATAGCCTAGAAACGATGATTTTGCCACAATAGACAGTAATTTGTCTACAGAATGTAGCTCAGATGATATGCTATAATTTTAGATGACATTCGAACTGAATTAAATCCCGTAGAAGCCGATGATGAACAACAAGCTGATGACTAACTAGAAAATTTTGAAATTAAGACGTTTGCAAATTATTCAGAAACTCTTGAACAAATTATTCGTCTGAAAGAATTTTATTTAAATAAAGGCGATGAAAAAGGATTTTCATATGTGAGCGAATTAATTACGAGTTGGAAATGACCAAATCGAAATTCAAAAAACATAGAAATAGAATCATTTTGTAATTGTTATAAATAATTAAAATTAAATTCATAATGTACAATGTATGTGTATAATACATATATGTATAATATTAATAAAGATTTTACCTAATATGTACATATTATAAAATATATAACAATACATAAAACAATACAAATGTACGTAAAAATTTTAATTTTCTAAACATTATTGAAACCTGTCTACAGCGGACACCTGTCTATAACGGACAATTATTTTGGTCCTGTGACTGTCCGTTATATACAGGTTTCACTGTACTATATAGGTATAACTATCTATTTTTGCAGGTAATGTGATATGCCACTTTGAGGTCATCATAATTCATAATATCATATTCATATTTGTTCTATACGCAAATACAGTGTCCTATTGTCATTTTTAAGCACTCTTAACCACTAAAACGTATAGTCCCTCTTGAGCAATTATTGACTTAATTAATTTGTAATTTTTTTGGAATGTCATTTGAGTACCTACAATTTTGACTTCTCCTGTCTAATTTGTTTTGGATTGCACTTATATATCAATTATAATTGATATGTTTTATTGATGCTCCAAAATATGAGGACACTTAACAATATAGGTAGTGTTAAAATATAAAAATTATTGCTTTTTTCATACTTATATGAAATATATAAAGTACCTGTAGGTAACTCATCTGTAGGACTATTAAACAAAATAAAATTTTAATTAGCTACAGTAAATTTTGTAATCACCCACAATGAACAATAACATGTCACCGTTACTACGGAGACAGACCGATAAAACAAAATCGTCAAAACAATTGCAAGTTCCACCAATAAAAATGATTAATCAAATACAGTATTACCAAACACAATAGTCTCTGATAAAGACGACAATTATTTCGTCTGGTCTAAATCCAGTTTAGATAAACTAGCAAATAAAAGAAGTACTCCATCCACGGGTATTACTCCCAAAACAAAACAATCAACAACAAACACCGCTTTAGCGCTTTTGTATCTATAAACAAATACTCCCCGTTTGCTATGAGTAACGATGATAATCCAATGGATACAAATACATCCTCTCACTCTACCACGGCAACATTGTAAACACTTCTTCCACCCAGCCAACACCGCCACCATCGCCGATTTTCATTAAAGCTGATAAAATCAACTATCAAATCGTCTGTGAATCAATCAAATCACTAATCCTGCCAGACATTTTTGTCTGCAAATCCTCCGTCAATGGACTTAGACTAATTACATACACACTCGGGGCTTACCAAAAAACGATAAAATTCTTAAAAAAAAAAGAATTCTAACTTCCATACATACAAAATCAGAGAGGAAAAACCATATCACGTGGTATTAGATATCTCCACCATTCCACTCAGGTCGATTGCATACCGGTAGAATTAGAATCATTATACTTTAAAACAAGAAATATCAAAAAAGTTATCCATGGACAAACCAAAATACCTCTTTTTCTCTTTTTTGTTGACCTTAAGCCCACCCCAAATAATAAAGATATACTAAAAATTTATGTTCACAACTAATTAAAAATCAAAATTCAAGAACCCCGACCTATACGTAGTATAGTTCAGTATACGCGTTGTCAATCATATGGCCACATTCAAGTTTATTGCAACCACCAACTGAGATGCTTAAAATGTGGTGAAGATCACCTCTCAAACGTTTGACAAAAAAACGAATACTCTCTGGTAAAGTGTGCAATATGCAGCGAACCCCAAACAGCCAACTACAAAGGCTGCCATTTATACAAAGACCTACACAAATGCAAACAAATTTTAACCTCCAGCAGCAGATTCTACAGGGAGCACCATCCTACTACAACAGCCCCAACCCACAGCCGCCTCAACAGAACTTATGCCCACACCACCACCATATGAATCAATATGGCTCTATGGTATTCAAGTATGGGGCTCAGCTAAACCGTCTAATATTGCATTCCAGTCAATATGCCTACAGTTAATCTCAGGAGCTCCTTAGTATATTATTAACAACTGTCTGCATAAATAACTTTGCATTCTAACATTAAGCAAACTTGCTTCTCTCACCTACAACAAAACCCACAAACACCCACACCAATTCATTAATCAATATAGCCTCGTCTTCACTCAAATTCCTAAAAAACCACCCAGACGCCTGAAATGGAGTATCTATCTATTGATTATAAACAATTATAATCGCCACCAATGCGTGTTTTCTCCTCTCCTGTTCTTTTACTTATTCTTCTATTTTATCTAATTTGCTTATTGTATTACATGAATACAGATTGTAAATAAACTTTCTTTTATAATAATAATAATAATAAAAATACATAACATTTTTAAGTGTTAGGCAACCTTGTAATATATTTAAATACATATTCTGAATACTTTTATTTATATTTCTTATTCCTGAAAAATTGGTAGAATAAATTAATATATAGTTGCGGTAACCTAGTAAAACTGTGTATTTGAATTTGCACACGTTTGTATGTTGAATCACAGAACACATAATTTCATCTATTCTGTGGTTGAATCGTGTCTAATGTCTATAATAAGTGTTGTTACTATCAGCTATCGCATTTTATATAGATTTTAAGGTTCATGCACTGTTTAAATAAACTTTTAAAGGGGACACGGCGTGGCTTGCACGAGTTCTCGACTGACTGAAACGAGTCAAGCTACAACTTTATAACGCGATGTACAGTCATCAAGCACTACAGTGTGCTTGCAGGTGCACTGAAGAAGCGAATTATTGCGCTAAATTGTGTACATTTGATAGCGTAGCCATTAATTACCTACTTAATATTATGTATGTACGTTAGCCAATACCCAGTTTAAAATAAACAATATTATAATATATGCAAAACCGAAATGATTATGGTGAACTATATGATGAAAATGTAATCTTAAATATAACATTGTATAGGGATGCTGCACGTTCGCAAAACTGCAAACATTAAAAACACATTACTAGTTCCACACAATCGATTAATACTATTTGGAATGTTGTCAACTCCTTATCTTGCAAAGTTGTCTTATCTGAGGTTTCGAAAATTATTTGAAGTCATCCTTTAAATACTAATCATTGCAACATCTGGAGTTAGATGACTGGATACGTTAGCACTATAATATTGGATTAAATATAATAATTAGAGCAATCGTAATTATTTTAAAATGTACTTATATATAACATTCAAATAAACCAAGATATGTAATGAAACTAGAACTCGTTAACAAAACTGAAATAAAATGCTCAAACCTAAACATAAAATAAACCACGACCATTAATTATCGTCATTGTATTCCGTTTCCAACCAAAATCTGCAAATGAATGGATTTTTTTTTATAAAAGTCTGATGGACATGGTTGAAATATACAAGGTTATTGCATTCAATCAAATATTTTATGATAAAGACAAAATTGACAGCGTAAATGAAACTAATAATAATCAAGTATATATGCGTGGAATTGCGCGGAAATGCGGGAATTTTGAATTTGTTAGCGTTTGTCAGCGTATTTTTGATGATAAGAAAAATTGATCCTTTACGCTTATCCCTTTACATTCGAATAATTAAAATAATGTATTATATAATATTATAACAATAATTGTCAGTTACTATATAATATAATATAATATGTGATGCTTTTGAAAAACTTAAGTTCATAAAAAGGTTCTAGGTATTAATAGAAATATGATAATACTTATATTACTTATAATAATATAAATAAATTATAAAATATCTTTAGAAAAAGAGGCTGGTGCATAGTAGGTATAAGTACAAATAGTGATAAAAATATTTATTTTTTTTTGGTTTTTAATACTAGTATAAGTACTTGCAGTTAGTGGTCATAATTTAAAATATTTGATTTCAGATAATTTTTTTTCGTATTTCATACATTTGATGTGAAAACATCATCTCTGTGATTTGGATAAGCAAATTCATTGTATTATTTTACTAAATAGAGTTTCTTGAATAAATGTGTTTGTTCTCGATATTATATTTTTAGTGTAATGAATAATAATAATAATAATATCAAGGATACTGGATGGTGTATACATAATGTAAAATGAAGTATAATTCCCCACATATAGGTACACTGCCTGCAGGCATTATTAATGTTTATACTTCCAGGTCCGAAGTAAACGATAATCGGTTAATCTAAAAATTGAATGTTATTCACTAAAATATATCTTTATACAACAATAGTCTTAGGTATACTCTTGTAACAGCATAGTCGTAAACTAAAAATATATAATCGCACACAAGATAATTTGCCTGTCAAATATATGTTTGTAAAATATATCAAAATCTGATAATTTTAACTAAACATTTTAAAATAGTTGGATGATACAACTAATTTAACTATTTATAAACACATAGCTGATAACATCAAGTATCTATAAGAGAAAATGATGTAATGGTTAAAATTATATACCAAATAATATGAATAGTGTGTTTTTGTACATAAAAATAGTTTCATATTTTATTCTATACATATAAATTCCACTGCAATAATAATATTTAAGTGCATAAGTGTAAGTGAATGTCCGTTGTCTTGAGCAATGCAAAACGATCAACTCCTCAGTATTTTCCAAAATGTATGGTTAACATTTTTACGATTAAAATGTGAAGTAGTCCCATTGAAGTTTCAAGTGTAACAAATATAGAGCAAATTTGTCACTCATTAAATATTATATTCATCTGACTTGCATTGTATGATATTCGTGGTGTGTATTTATGTCGATAAAATGTAATTAATGAAACTAATCAAACGGTTTAATAAATACAAATCACAAATGTTTAGTAGAGAGTAGGTAATAGGTATAATATAATAATTTATATTTATTAATATTATAATGTTAAGTCGAATATGACCTAGACGGATAGTCATAATTTATTTACAATTATTATGGACAGTATATTTTGTAAAATCTTAAAAAGTATAATACCTCATAGGTTGTATTATATATGAATTTGTAATGAATTCAATTAATTCTGAGGGTTACCAGTCCAAAAACGATATGTCCGAAGGCCATTTCCACGTGTTTGAATGGTCAAGTGTTAGAAATGTTATGTTTGACGTGAACGGTTAAGTGTATTATATTATAGGTATATATTATTTTTAAGCTATCTGAAGTATTAGTGTAACATATAACTCATAAGTCCAGTGGTTTTATTTAGGAGGGTGAATCGGTAACAATTCTTAAGAGTTCGTTGTAGGGCATTTTTAGGAAATAATTTAAAAACGAAAACCGATGAATATTAAAAGACGTTTCAATTTTTAATTAATGTTTTTCACGAATGTTGTAAATGGTCCCATACTTCCATGGCAGTTCTACTTGGTTGATATTATTATATTATTAAGTTGACCTTTTCAGTTTTCATCAATATATCCATCAATACTGTGTCTCGTTTGACTCTGTTAAATGGGTCGTTTGGTTGTAGATCAAAATAATTTTATTTTAACTTTATCTTTGTTCTGTATCTTATGTCAGAGAATATTTTTTACATTGAATACTTCAAACGCTTTATTTTACGGCTTAAGACATTCACAGTAATTTGAAATGAAAGTTAAAACTAAAAATTAATTATTAAAATGTGTTTAAATATATGTGTCCTAGGGAATTTCTCTTGGGTATCTTTTTTGACTAGTAATGGAATTAAAAAGCTCCATTGAATATATAATAATATAATAAAACAAGAATATCCACTCGGAAAATGGGAATATGTAACGAGAACAAACACAACAGCAATAAATATAAATTAATTATATGATTCGTATTACGATTACATTCAGCCGTTCAGGCGTACTTCGTGATAGTGACAATAATATTATTAATTAATTTAGTATAATATATGTGATGAAAAAGTAAACAAGAATATTAATGTTATATTATAAGTACCTACCTCTAAACAGTAGAATAAACTTTTAAAGTTACGAATTTACGATGTAACTAAACAAAGTGTTCTTAAAATTATTCTCAAAAGAATTTTGAATCATGTTAATTTGCCAGGATGGTGTTCGTACCTAATAAATTGAAATCAACACGATACGTCAATATGACATATGACATACCTATGCGATATATCGCCAAGACGACACCAACGTACTCAGGAAATCTGTCTTGAAAATGAACAATTATAATTATTATATTATGGTATTTGTCCAAAAACCAGAGTTCTGAACTGTGGGGGACAAAATGTCACTGTACAATAGTATCCTTATTATTATACATATAAACAGACTAATCTCCGTCAATGGGTAATGTTTAAATTTTGAATATGTACTGAAAATTATCAATCAATTAGAGACCCGCACAGTTGTCGAAATTAGGTATTTTAATTATATTATCATAAATGTAAATTCTATGTTTCTAGTGAGCTCTAGATAATGTTATTAAATTATATACCTAGAGTTAATATGCTTTTACCTTAATATTTGAATAACTAATATCCACGAAGTTTTCCAATAGCTATGTAAGTATATACGTTTTAAAGTTTAGGCAGGCCGCGGAGGTCAGGTAAAATGTACAAGGAATAAATACCAGTGTGTCAGAGGAAACGCGTTATGCAATTGGTTAGCTATTGTATATTCGTCCGTATGAGAGGTGAAACTATGGAGTAAGTATAGGTACTAACAATAATAATGGGTACTAAGCCCTTGATAAAAATAAAATTTTAAGAGGACGTCACACCCGCATGTGATGTCTCCGTCTTACACACGTACAATACGCTAACTCGCTCAATTTTGGTTCTAGAGTAAAAATACCTATCATAAAATTGAAGTGTGACAATATTTCTGAAGGCATGTCGTTTCGTTTTTTTTTTAAAAATTTAAATTTTTAAAAGTTAAGGGTATGTTGAAAATGTTGACATTTTTTCTATTTCTAAACGATATAATGAACGTTATATTGGGTATAGTGGAAGAAATGAAATGATTTGCCCTCAGAAATATTGTCACGTTTCAATTTTACAATGGGTATTTTTATTCTAAAACCAAAATTGAGCGAGTTTTACTCAGACTGCGTAAACGGGTTTTGTCTATGTCGTACTTGTGTAAGACGGAGACAACACACATGCGGGTGTGAAGTCCTCTTAAGTGTCCACCGATGAGACCGATGAGACCGGTGAGGTAATATATAGTGAGAGTAAAGTCTTGACGTTACACGTTTATATTATACGGGCGAATACTATCTGGAGGGCAAACCACGGACGTTCATGGTGAAGCATAATATATAGGTAAGCGCGTCATTTGGACGGATACATTTGTTATATTCGTTTACTATTACCGTTGTTACGTCTTGTTATATTATTATAACAGTAGCCGAGAGTACTCCCGAGGGTACTAGGTTTGAATAGTGAATGTTATCGAAGTGGTTTGATATAAGTGAGGGTGGATATTATAAATTATACAACAATATTCAAATATCAAACTTATCACTTGAAATATATAATATATATTCATAATTTATAGTGTTGAGAGATGGTATCGATTTTTGACACTTTTCACTTATAGCATTATAAGATATAATAAATATATTTTTTTAAATTTTCGTTGAATATGTACAATGTATATCCTATAAAGAAAACATATCCTATGATAATAATTCATATGTGAAAAAGTATTCACAATATATTAATATAGCTTGAGTGACGGGCGTCAAGGTAAACACTATTAAAATAAAATATATATTATTTTTAGGACTTAAAACCACTGCAGCACTGCAGCACCTCAGAAAAAGAAAATGGTAAGGATTTTGAGGAAAGGCATGATAATTTAATTTTTATCAAGATGGTTTTAAAGTTTAAGGGACGGGTAATAATGGTAATAACTAATATTTTATATATTAACATACTATATAGGATATTATTATTCTTTAAAACATTATAGTGCACTTAGTGTAGTGACAGCTTCAAAAATGGTATTGAAGGCCTGCAGCCTGTAATATGTAAGGTGTGGTTATAAACTATAGACGTATATAATATCCATTTAAATTAAATATTTATAAAAATAAATATTATAAGTTATTAGTAGTAATTGTAATTTGCCCCAAGAATAAAATCTAATTTCGCTTAAAAGATACAAGAATAGGATGGGAGACGCCATTTCAATTAAAATTTAATATATGGGTGCTAGGAAAAATATTGTATAAAGTTATAATTACAATAAAAATTTATATGACATCTCACTGAATTATCATCCATGTCGTCGTCGGTGGCCAGAACCGGATGTAATACCGACAACTGTTGCGGATTATTATTTAATACCTCTGCAGCTCTTTTTACAACTATAATGAATAATGATAACGAAATATATTGGTTGTTTATTTCGATAAAAATTCTACAATTGTGTACCTGAAAATGCTTGGGTTGAATAATATCATATATAGGTCAAGCGTAACATTATTTGATAATCCTGCAATGATCCGACATGATATATAAATGTATGATATATTGGTATGCGTATATAATGATATAGAGCGCAGCTGGTGTACCTATATATTTGTTATTTATTTACGTTATATTTGCTCATCTGTTTCATAGTCTCACCGATACTGCGATACGACGTAAAAACGCGTATACTTACCGGGATATCTCATCTATATGCACAACATACCTACACACTACCGGATTGAGTTCATCGATAAACTTTTAATATAAATAAAAAATACATATACATATAATTCCATGGTATTACAGCGACTTGAAGTCGCCAAACGTCGACGAGGGACAATAACACGCATTTTTTGAACACACACATCGTATAATATAAGGTGTAGGTTCACCAAGCATGCTCCCCACCATTTTTTCATTTAATAATGAATTTATTCAAATTATAATTTATAGAATTTTCAAATATATATTTACTTTTTAATCTCATGTTTTCAAATCCTTGAGTTATTTTCTGTACTGCACAGGGAGTGTCCTGTTGTGACATAAATTTATATTTTTCGAACGAGAGCTCCCCGATTTTATTAAAAATTAATTAGCTCCATGATAATGGTTTGGAAGATCTGGGGGCCGTGCTGATTTGAATATTTTGGTGATTAATATTAATCTTTCAACATTTCTAATTTGTAAGAATGATTCAAGTATATAGTAAATATATATATCCAATATTTAATTCTATTTTATAGTTATGTAAAACCATTTTTAAGGATTATTATACTTATTATAAAAATTTTAATAACTCAGAAACTACTCGTTCGAATTTTGAATTAGGTAGTTCAAAAAAAATGTTCACTAAATAATTTACAATGAAAAAGGGGCCCTTGTTTGAAAAATTCAAGAATTAGAAAAAAATGGTCTTTGAGTAATGAGTATATTCAAAAATTTCAAAAATCAGAATTTGAATCAATTTATCATTAAAGAAAACAAATGGGGTTGAGCATACTTGGTGAATCACCTTGTATATTATAATACGTCTTGAAAGAGGACGTCTTTCCAAGGTTTGTTATCTCTGTAGACTGAGATTCTGTTCCTTGTGTGCACGGAACATTGAATAAAAACAAGTTCACAAAGGACTGTCATAGCACATAAATTATTGAAAAAGTGAATTTTGAGGTAAAACACCATTATTTATTATTTATATTTTTATAAATATTAAAGAAAACAACTGTTTCGATAATTTTGTAACCTTTATTTCTAAAAAACAAAAATTTGTTATGTGTTTGAGAAAAACCTGCAGTATTACTTTTAAAGTTCAAGAGCGGAGCGATGAATGTATTGATTTTACAATAAATAATTGTACAATTATGTATTTTATTTTGCCTTTTTTTTTAGTAATTTTTGTGTTTGTCACCGCCCTTTAAAGGATTAAAAATGTTTCGATCTTAAAATAAAGAGTAGTTCTGGTAGAAATTGAATCTTGTTAGTACCTTGTTGATATTGTTTAAATTATGTCGATATTGAATATTCAAAAGTTACGAAAGTATGAAACTTACAAATATTGAAACTTTTACGTGTATTGCTATTTATTATATTTTAATAGGTATGTACCAAATAAAATGGTGCATAAAGGCATTTAAAAAAAATATTTAAATTAATTTTAAGTCTATAGGTATACCACGAAGATATTATTCACATAAGTTTTTTTTTACTCAAAATGTTATATAAATATTAGACATTATTCTAAATTATAATGAATTACATTATAAAAGTAACAAAATAACATAATAAATGACATGTTTTTGGCAAAAATTAATTCAACCTACCTCATTTCCTTATTAATAACAATAAAATAAATAACTATTATAACAATATAAATACATAATAAATAATATTATAATATTATACAACATATCATTAGAATTTTTATCCTAGAATAAATAATGATAATAATAATTATTATTATTATTAATAAATTAAACTCATAAACCATAGTAATAATATCGTAATATAATATGCTGACACAAACTGTCTCCGCCAAAATCATTTTTTGTAGGTGTACAATGATTAAATGATTTATCATTGAATTCAAATATAATACTCCATTTTAGTGACCTACTCATACTTGACACCTACTGTATATAAGCAAAGTGGTAATATATGGGCCACTCATGTTTTTATGTAGTTACATTTTTTTTCTAGCAAATTTATTTGCTTTATCTTTTTTCTTTAATGCCTGATAGTATCGATTTTGGAAAAAATGCTCCGATAAATGGTATTCAATATTGATTTGAATTACCTGTAAGTATTTAATTTTTTTTAAATTTTTTTGTTTTAAAATTACTGGAATAATTAAACATCCATGCACCGTCTCGTTTTATAGTAGTTAGTTGACAAACTGACCGACAAGATAATTTGATTTGATTGATACTAAATGGCATATCCTTTATACCTAATAATATTATGAGATAAATATAATACTATTTTAGTAGGTATAATAATACATATTAAATGAGTTTCAATTTTTTTTCGGTTTCATTAAATATATTCCATTACATTTTTTTTTATAGATATTAAAATATTTGATGGTTAATTTGCTTGATTGAACAGCAAACAGATCGTCTGGTTTTAGTTTAAATGACACTCATTGCAATTTTATATTAATTAGTAAAAAGTATAATATACAAAAACGATTTTTATTTATCTGCTATACTATGGTCTTATTTAATTTGCTTTACTGTTTATGGTAAAATACATTTTGAAATTATCGAAACACGATTGTGTTCTAAACACGCAATTAATATAATAGAACGAAAAAAAAAATCTCTAAGAAAAGATGCTACGCATTAATAAATGAACTTACGCAGTCGTTCAGCATTCAATAATACTAAAAATAAAAAAAAAAACGTAAAATAATTTTGTTGCCTTGAAATGTATAATAGGTATGAGGTGTTTTGCAATACCTTTAGTAGTTTATACCTATATTATGATCTGTCTAATTGCGAATTTATAAATGGGCCCAGATAAGGATTATACAACGTATATATAGGTGTGCTATATCTATGTATAACACACGCTGTACACATATATTAAGCCCTGACAAGAAAAAGAGATAATATACAATATATTTAGGTAATTTAAATAGTTTCGGTAACAAATTATATTTTATGCCACAAAATATGTTTATCTGCAACAATTATATCCACCGAAAAAATTCCAAATTCAAGAATTTTTTTTGTTTATAAACTGTACGTGTTAGTAACTTTTCATAAAAAACAATATACGTAATACAGGGTGTATCGATGCTTCACGTATTCAAATTATGTATTTTTAATGCGAAACAGTTGAATACTCATGATTGTAGATCGGAAGTTAAGACTATATGTGTAGAAATCAATCAAATTTGCGTGCGGGGCTTGCAGGTGTGGCTCGGTGGTTGGCCTCAGTCACTAACGTGTTCTGAGGTCAAGCATAGACCGACGTCGCTAGTTCTCGGACTGGTAGCTACCCGGGGTTTTAGTGACGAATTCTCCCCTTATACACGTGTCCTTCAACCAACCGTAACCCCCTAAAAAAAAAATGCTAATACCTATAACTATAGTTGCTGATGCTTAAGGTCAATAAAAAAAAATTGTAATTTGAATTAATTATTCCCGATTAGTTGTATGCAAGGCGAGTTTATCAGAGTTAAAATAGACGAAACAATGCACACTTAAATCTAAAATATTCTGGGTATTGGCTAATAAAAATATTAAATACGCAAAATTTTTTTTTATTGTTTCAAAAAAAATGTATACATTTTTTAGCCATCTCATTTGTTAATATTTTTGTATTAACCTATTATACTATATTATAAATTGTTTTATAAAATAAATGAAAGATAAAAAAGAATGATCTGATATTTTGATACGTGGAAAACTATACTTACCGATGGTAATGTTAATTATTGAGCTCCAAATATATTATTGGTAAATACCTGGTATTAATAAAAATCTAATTATATATATAATTTTCAATACTTGCAAAGTTGAATACTAAATTACATAAATCATACAATAATTAATTCAACATCATTTTTAAATATTAAATATGCATTTTATGCACAAAATTGAAGGAATATGCAAATTATACATTTTTTAAATTCTTCATCCTATGTAAATACCTATCCTATACTAAATAGCTTAGTCTGCTTTAAATCGAGAGAGCCCATAGAAAAATGTGCAATTTCTACAACTTTCTAGCCCTAGTTATAGTTTGTTAATTACATAATATTATATTAGTAGTTATACTATATACATGTACTTACCATTATACGTATACCATGTACGACTGTACACTACCTATATTATTAATACTTTTTTTTTTATATACAAATATAACTATGATATAAATGTTATAATTAAATAATAATAATATATGTGTCGGGTCATAACAAAAACATGGGATTATCAAAAGATTTATCGAAAATATTGGCATTTTGCTTTTTAATTTGAAAAAATCTTTAGAGAAAGAAAATACTTAAGCGTAAAATAATTGAGTATAAAATAAATAACCCTACAAAAAAAGAAATACCACGGAATTTTTTTTCAAAAATAATAAATATGCAAAAAATGTATGTTAAACAATTAACAAACAAGCACATTTTTTAAAAAGTATGAGTATCAGATAGTATGCTATATGCAAAAATTCCTTCCTATGCATATTTTGAGTTTTCGTTTTTATACTCGCAAGTGTAGAAAATGGATTTCTTGTTTGAGTGTATTGGTCTACTATACAAATCGAGAACATAAATAGAATAATATGTAACACTTAGAACTATCGATCTTTACTCACGATAGGTACTTACCCCGTTTAAAGTATCAAAAATGGTAAGTGTAAAAGCTACATGCACCGAAGACGTAAAAGTTAAGTTTAGAATTTGGTTATTAGGTTTAAACGAGGTCAAGTAACTATACATACTATAATTATTATTATGCACAAGGGTAGGTTTTGTTTACGCTGACACTGGATTTATGCTGTATAATACATGCAATTGTGCATATAAAGATAATTAATTTACTTACTAATGGTATTTACTCCTTAGTAATACGTGTTGTTGTAACCCTGCGCGACGCAATAAAGATATGAAAGTTTCGCACACGCGCCGATTTTTTTTATTTTATTTTTAAAACAGTTGAGAATTCTTCGGATAGAACTCCGTCATTTTTGCTCGATTGCATCAGCATAATGTTTCGTTCTGTAGGTATTGGAAAACGTCAAAAATAGTCTTAACAATTTTATTTTATTTTCGGTGATATTAAAACTTGAAAACTGCCTACAAAAACCGGGCTCCGGTCAAATATAATTCCCGGCAACACTCGATTACAGGGCACTTTTTATATGCCAACACGTCGATCTGACTTTGCCGCTAACGCACCCCTCCCTTGAATGATGCGCATATACGATTCGTATACTGTTTATGACAAATTCGTACCTAGGCTATTTATCTATATTGTCATCACTGCAGTTATATCGCTCCTATATATGTTACTTTAATACTTATCTTGTAAATATTTTGTTATAAATATAATTGTATTATGTTTCTATCTTTGTAAAAGACAGTCGGTGCTCGTTTATGAAAAAAAATAAAAAAATAATAATTATTTATCGTAACCATGTTGAGAAAACCACCATGCATGTAAATGACAGGTCGATAGTGAAATGGCACGCACACGTAACGAAGTTATTATAATTTCTAAAATATTTAAATTTGTACATGACGCGCTAATACTGGCTGCAGGTTGTTATATTTTCACTAATTTGACGTTTTATAAGTATATAGGTATACCAAAGAAATTAGTCAAAAAGTTTATTAGGACCCGCGTGAATGCGTGACAATACAATACTCATAATATACGAATACCTCTATATATCATATTGGCACAATCAGATTATGATACAAAACAAAACATTTAATAATTTTTTTTTATGTTGTTCATGTTTGGGTACCAGGTAGATGACGGTACCTTATAGGTTTATTTTAGATTTTAGAATATAAGTATGATTTATATTATCAACTTTAGAAGACGCCCCGAATACTACCCTGCACGCGGCCACAAACCGCACGTTAAGACGACGGAAGATACCGTCCAATATCCATAATGGTAACAGGGGGAAACGTCTTATCAGCTATCTATATCATACAGACTGTATACAGTCTTTTACATTTTACTGTTTAATGTTTGACTACATTGACCACTACAATCGGGCAATGTAAACATTTGTCCACTTTGTGTCCGTAACAATCATTAATAAAGTGTAACTTATAACTATGTAAATATAAATATATAAATTTGTACCTACCTACGCGTATTTGTAACGCGTTGTACCTATATAGTGAATAATATAGTGTGCTATTTTTAATATTATTATTATACGATTCATGTAGCACGCGTTACCATAATGATTACGTATTATACATTCTATAATCAAAGTGATGACGTCGATTTGTTTCAGTTTTTTTTTTGTACGGCATTCCGATTATGTACCTACCAAACTAAAAAGAACTCTGCTAATGCGTATTGTACTAAAATTTTATACATTCAACTGCAATTTACTGCAGGAGCGGGTAAAACGTACAACTTGTGCGTATATAACTCAGCAACTTGTACAAAACGGAATATCTAAGCAATTTTGAACGGATTCGTGTACGAAACCTTTTTGTTATACACTGTTATTAAACTTTTACGAACACGGTTACATCAACACTCAATTTGTGTTGCACTTAGTCCAGCGTGCGCATGCAATTTTACAGACAATTAATTATCCTATAGTTATTTATTCCTGTGACATCTGAAATCGAGTGGATTTAAATATCGCAGGACGTGAGAAGTAAAAACCGCATATCCACACCATTGTGATATGATTGGTCGAGGGGGGTGGGGAGAGTGCAACCTAATCAAAAATTCCATAATCATATAAAAAGAATACAGCGTTATACAATAAGTTGGTACTTGTACATAAAATGTATGATCACTAAATACGAATTTGTTGGCACATTTAAAAAATATTCAGCCTATAGATATTTATTGTACTAAAGTATAGATCAATGGTTTTCAAACTTTTATTGAACGCGGTACAAAAAATGTTCACGGCTCACTGACCTTTTTATTTGCATTAAATAATTAGATGAACAAAATTGCTCTGAATTATAATTATATTAGTACATTTAATTAGAAATGTGTGCTTGACGGGCTATTTATTAATTAAATTTTTATAATTTTATTCTTGGACGAATAGTTGAACTTTCCGAAAGACCGCGGCACCCAGTTTCAAAATCACTGGTATAGATAATAGATTGTAAGACGTACCCATCGTACCCATATAGCTGCAACAGATCGCGATTGGCACAGTATTTTATTGCCAAGATTTGTCGTTTATAGAAGATGTATTTGAATCTACATGGAGAGTATTGTAGTCTATATTTTTAAAAGTGAAACATGCATTTCACCTAAAAGCGAATTAAATCTTTATTGTTAAAAATAAAACCACTAAATATTAAATTAAAAAACAAGATACGATTGTAAGTGCGTAAGAGAAACAATAATAATATAATATTAATTTCAATCTACTTAATTGACTTTTTATATAAATATTTATCTGCTTAAAAAGTATTATTATTACTGATTTTCGATAACACATATTACAAGCAGGTAGGCATGTAAAAAGTATATTTGTGAATCATGATGTCTTCATATGTAAAATTAAAAATAAAAGTCACAAATTCTTTAACGCTTGCGTTGATTTATATTTAAAAAATGTTATCATTGCCGTAATTATTGTCTACGCCTCTTTCAACAAGACGTATACCATATAACCTTGATTTTCATCCTACAGATACCTGTGATAAAAGAGAATTACGTGCATCTTAGGCCCGAGTACATTGTATTAATATTTAATACATGGCTTATCTAATAGTACGCGTACCAAACGAACGTGCCATAATTTTGGCCGATAATGTTAACAAATTTATGACCACTTAATTAGTTAGAATATTATATTGTTAAATTGCATATTCTGAAATTTTTGACAAATATTTATGAATTTATGTTGCTCGATATCGCATGAACATTTCAGCTTTGCGTATTACGTAAATAATTGCATATAGTTTCGAGACTTTCATCGTCATAATTACATCTTTTCCCAGAGGCATTTTTTTTTTGGTTTAATGAGATCTATTAAAAAATAATTAATTTATATGACGGCGAATACTGGCGCCAGTGTTGTACACAATACGTCTAAAACTAGTTTATTTTATCGCTCCAGTCCATCATTGATAACAATGATACAGCTATACAAGCACAATAAACCACAATAATATATTATTATAATAAACAATACATTCGAACGATATTAGGTACAATATTATTTTATTGCGTCTGTAATATTTTTAAAAACGAGCCTAACCAATAATTGATATTTGATACACATTATATTGATTGACTTATAGATAAAAATTCGTAGAAAATATTATATGTTACGGTAAAATATATAACGAGAGATAAAAATTTAAATTAAAAAAATAATAAATCGTTTTTACTGGGTAAAGCGGTTGTGTTTTGGAAGATAAATAAGTGATTCTAAAAACCTATCACTCCAATAATGCGTTATAATAAAATAATACAGTTATTCAACGTATTTCTTATACGTTTATTATAGTTAGTATGATATAAATATATAATATACATACAATTAATGTAAATCATTTCCATGCATGGCGATCGTTTTAAAGTGCATTCTACATATACTATTATAATAGGTACCTAGGTACTAATAGTAATTTATACAACAGAAATCGAGCCGGATCTAGGAAATGTTGCACCCGGGGGCCAGTGGCTGCTCGTGATGTTTAAACTGGGTGGTGCTCAAAGAACATAATATTAGGCGGAAATAATCGTAATAAAGTGTAAACCGATTTTCAAAAATCAAGATGCCCTTAATATCTGGAACAGGTTTACCCACTTAAAAAAGTTCGTTCAATAGACTGATTATAATTAATAATACTTTAAGCAAATGTTATAAACGTTAAAAGAATATATAAATTCTTAATTTTTACTTAATACTTATAGTTAAATAATTAGCCTGTTTAAATTATGAATTTTGATTTATAATTTAGTGCCTTTTTTTAATAATGTTATAGTAACATGATTTGATAATAATTAGAAATGTTTAAATCAGTTATTGAAAAATCACTAATGGCTACTATAGGTACGGTATACCAAACCGGTAGTTTTTTTTAAATTAAATAAATTATTTTGGCTAAAAAAAAGTTTTTATTTATTTTCAAGTTTTAACATTCCTTTACGATTTTGGGACCACAATATATATAGACAGCAGACAGTATTTTGAAATAATAATATTATAACAACATTATAATAATGTTATAATAATATTACAATCACGAATAATATTATTATAATGCTAAAATAATATTTTTAGTCAAACATTTGCTGTCTGGGATAGGTATAACTTACTAATAGCTGTAATTAAATAACGAATGTGTACAATATTATTTTCCTTTTTTTCTTTCTTGTAATTAGTTTGGAAAATAGTAATTTTTCTAACGAAATACATACCTACTTTACTTTTTTAATTTTTGACATAAATATTCATGTGGCTCTACAAATAGCACTCGTGATAACTAATCACCACATATCCGGAAAATCGATCTCTAGACCGTTACGAAAATAACATTATTTTAATAGGTCTTCTTCGATTTGATACTTCGTACCCACAAGCTACAGTGGTTATAGGCACGAATGTACGATTGTTTCTTGCTCATTATTTAAATTATTTAAATTGAAACCGCAAACATGTGGCAACAATAATCAATAATAACTGACAAACTGCAGCTATAATAGTCGCCTGTGATATTCGTTTCTAAAATATATTGTCCCTCCAATAATGTAACCCGTAGTTAATCGTTTGAAAGAGCCCAAGGTAATGGAATAACACATGTTTTTAAGAAGTTTTTCGATCATCGGTTTATTTTCTGTACTAATGGGTTCCTATTCTAAATAAAATATATAAATAAAAAAATAATAATAAAAATCGAACATAATAATACAGTATAACAAGCAAAATACGTAGGTACATACATACGTGTATAATAATATATAATATATATTATATACTGATAAACAATAAATACGAACCTAAACGCAATTTCATTGTCAAAGTATAATATTTATAGCTACGACTTCGTTGTTATTATAATAATTTATAAATTACATTTATAATAATATATAAAAGTAATTATAATAAGTATTAGTCTATTTATCTATAAACATCAACGACATATAATTTAAAATTTAATAATATGGTAATAATACCGAGCTCGAAAAAAAAACATAAGAAAATATCATACTTAAATACTATACAATAAATAATAGTAAGTAAAATATGTAAGCTTTACGCAGAATCACTACTACACGCCTACGTATTATTTTGACAAGATTTAACTATTCTGGTTTTAAATTTAAATTTTTAGAACAAAACAATAAAATTTAAATAAAAAATAATAATAATAAGATCTAATAAAAATGGTGTTTTTATACAACAATCTAAACAATAATCAAATAATCTATATGCTACAGATATACATAAAGTATTTTTTAATATTACAATAATGATTTAAGTTTGCATTTACTGTTTCTTCCGAATTTCGACATTTCCATCTACATAGTACAATATGCCAATATATAAATTTAACTTTTTAAAACGAGGTAAACATGTTATATGTAAATATTTCGGTTTTATATATATAAATACTAATTAACGCTAAATACTCAAAATAACACTAGTTGAATTCCGTTCAATAAAAAAGTAGAAAAAAGACATTTATCTAATGCACAATATTTGTCTATTAGCGATAGCATTGGCTAATTAATCAGATTGAAATACAAATAGAGGACCACATCTACTCAAATCATGACCTATTTTCTAAAATAAATAGAATAAAAATTTGTCTAAAAATGTTTAACAATTGTATATTATATTAATTAAAATGCAATTATTAATAACAAAACAAATTAGTAAAAAGAAAATTATAAACTATAATATAACGAATTAAGAAAACTTTATACAAACAGCATAAACAAAAACAAAAGTCAATTTACTTGCTTTTGTTCGATGTTAAATTATTTTATGAGCTAAAAAAAAATATATAACATTATCCTAATTATTGCGAAAGGTAAAGGTGAGTCCATTTCAGTATATCTGTGATTGTCTCTTATAACATTTTTATTTTAAATTTAAAATTATTTTCTTATAATACACATTCGATTTACTACCTTGGTGTTCAAAAATTACTCTAAAAAAATCTTAAAGATATGATACATAATATTATCCAAAAAAAGGAATACTAAACATTTTTGTAATTTTGTCTTTATCATAAACGATTTGAAATAACTAATCTACCCTGTGAATACATAAATGTTGAAGTGTGGCATTTAAGGTATGTATGAAGTGTGTGTTGTGTGTGTCTGTGTATGTGTGTGTGTGGGCATGTGTGAGTCTTTGTGTGTGTCTGTGTTTTATACTTTTATGATTTGTCATACATGTTTGTGTTTATATAGTGAGAAGTATAGAGAAAAAGAGAAACTGAAATATTGACAGAAAACCCGGGTCATACAGTGGTTCCCATTTAAATTGCACTTTTCATATTACACAACGGTCGTACACTGTTAGTTAACTTGTAAAAACTAATAAAAAATGATTAACAACAACAATAACAACAACAGCGTAAGAGCTATAATAAATAGATTGCGAAAATGTAGTATAATTTCAAAAACTTATTGCCTACAAATAAAATATAAAAAGTACCTATGGAATGTAAAAAGATAAAATAACACAAAATTCAACTAAAAAAAAATATATCACATAAAAGCGTTTTTGTTTGCTTAGTTGCTGGACCAAATTGCTTCAGTTGACTAGTGAAATTATAAAAAAAGAGAAAATGTACGAAGAAAATCAAATCATAATACAATAATAATAATAATCATAATAATAATAATAATAATAATATTAATAACTTTCCATAAAAAAAAACAAAACTGATTTTTAGTTATTTTTACCATACAGTAATTAAATATTACAAAATATTGCTTAGATTTTTTTTTGTCTTTTTAAACGATTTCAAGATTGTCAATGATGAACACAGTACAAAGACAAAAAAAAAAACATTTTCAGGCCAAACACATCGTAGGTACGTAATATATAGAAAGATAAATGGAGTTCTATTACGATGTATTATACAGACACGTGTGTGTGTGTGTATACATAAATATTAAATAATATATAATATTATTTAATAAAACCGATTATATCATAATACTATTATATTATATGAGAATGATGATATTATATCCGCACTCCACTAAGCCATGAACACATTAGGTATGTGATTAAAAAAAAAATGCATGATATGAAAATGATTAATATTATTGCAAGAATCCTAACAAGAAACGAGAACGCGTATATTATACGTTAGGTACTATGTGTAAGATGAAATTTTGATCGTCATTGAATTTCTATAACTACACAATAACTAAAAAGAACACACTTATTATACAAGATTGTTTCGTTGTACATGTACCCTATGTTATAATGTTTTATTATATATATATATATATTATATTATATATAATATTTATAAAAAGTTTATTTCGATTTACATAGAATTATTCTAATATTAGACGATATAGTGTTTTTTTTTTTTTTGTATTTTATTGCTCAATAGTGTAGTATAATAATATATAGGTATATATTATGTTATATCTTTGATCGACTTGACATCAATGATTATATGTTGTAAGTACTGCCGCGCCGACCGGACGAATATTTGGGAGGCGCATGCAGGTTTCGACAGGGGCGGCTGAAGCACGTTATTCATCGTAAATTTCAAGATTATCTTTGCGAAGATATTGTTAAAAAATTATTATTATTATTAATACATTTTTTTTCTGTTTTTGATTGTAAACACGTTTTGTTCGTTTAGGAAGTATTCGATTCGTTTCAAATAAAAAAAACGAAACTTTATAAGTATATATAAAAAAAAACCTGTAACAATAAAATAGAAAGATAATAATTCAGCCTTGATGCAAGTCCTCTTCGCACTTGGGTATGTCGAATATTTCGGCGAATAACGGTGGCAACTTCAGCATGTGCCAATTTAACCTAAACCACTCGAGGTACGAAACGTGTCGGGCACCAATGGTTCGTAGTTCGGGCAGTTTCGACAGCACCGTTTGAGCCAAATTCTTATCTCCTCCGTGACCTTTGCTTAGCTAAAAATTTGAAAACATAATAATATTAGGTATATTATATATTTATATATCTTCCTTCAAGTTTCTTTATCGTTTGGGGCGGTGGTTGGAACAGTGGTCTGCGATACAAGACAATTAGAATCAAGTATTTCCGTATAATTCTAATATTTAATATTGTCATCGAATTTACACCTGTTACCATGTCAACCAGCAGTGTAACATGCGGGGTGTACCATTTTACTGTATGGCTGTACATAATCCACCTAAGACCTAACCATAGGTGAATATCGAGTATCTACAATTAGTGTGAGGGACTAGGGAGGGCAAACATTTTAATATATCCAACTACTTAAGTATTACTATGATCAATGCGTCGTGAATTTTTTTTCACGTAGTGATAGACATTATTGATAAGTGATAGGAGCTTCGACCTCCAAGTTAAATACTTAATGCCCATGTTTTTCGTTACTTCCATAATTTTTCTGGTAGGAGGGAGGGGGTTAAATCGATACGTTACATTTGCGTACATTATACCCTGTGGCCTGTAATATGTAGGTATACAATTTAAGAAACGCTGAATTAAAATTGCAGGTATCGACTATTGAGATGTTGCTAGCGACTAGCTAGTACTTAATTCCAACAGTGACCACCTGTATACCCAATAAAGTTTGCGTATTCTGGTGATAATTTATATATTCCTGGTTCAGATTAAAAAAGTTCTCTGTATCCATGGACACCAAGTTACTTGATAGTTTTCTTACATTTTACAAATTACAAAATAGCAAAAAAAAAAAAATTGTACCACTTTTTATCAATGTAAATTTTAAAAATAATACTATGGATATATTATTATCAATGTCATATGATATAGAAAAGTTGATTTTGGAAAAAATCGATAATAATTGGTGTCTTTTATTGAACACTTAAGTGTATTAATCGTAATTACGATACCTACAGGATACAGGTACACTGACCGAGGAGTTAGGAACAAAAATAAGTCCATGGGTGGAAGAGTGATGTACACTTATGACATGACATTTTCTTCCCCATTGTTCCCATTGGACCACCATGGGACGATGGCGGGTACTCACTTGTAGCTTGAATGCTTCAACGATTCGGTCCTGACTGTGCTGTACGGTTTTTACGTCAGATACGCCTGGCCTGTCTGGCGTCAGCAGCACGATGGCGGCGAATAGACCGACTTCGGTATCTGTCAGCGATAAACCGTTGAAAGATGTCACCAACTGGAACACGTCTGTGGCGAACTCCACCTACGGATAATACAATGATCTCAGTAAATACAAACAATACGTTGCATGATGGTGAGGATTTGATAATAAATTACTGTTTCAATCACTCCTGTCAAAGTTCTCAACAAAAATGGAGAGAATTTATTGGCTTTAAAAATGGTGGACAAATGATAATAGTTTTAATGGTTTTTGTGTTATGTTAGAAAATTCTGTTTGTGTTTTGACTATTATCTTGGTTAAGTAGGTATAGGTAGGTATTTAATAAAACGATTGGTCAGAAAAACTGAAAATTTTTAAAAATAAACATTTTTATTAAATATTTTAAATTGGTGTTGTCTAACCGATTGTGACATGAAGATGAATTTCGTGTATCAACATTTTCTGACGTCTTTATTTTAGACTACAATATATACTTTTATAGCAAGCCACGCGGTGATCTGATAACACTATTTCGATTATTATTTTTTTTGAATGGCGATAATTTTAAAAACCCGAAATAATAGCTGAGGTATATTCGGTTTCCAAGCTATAAAAATGTTAATGATTTCGTCATAAAAATAAATCATAAAATTATTGATACTATGTATTTAGTATTTTTTCGTGTCTGTATGGTTATCACATGAATGTATTTTATGTCCTGAAATGCAATTACGATTCCATTCAAAGTACTAATCAAGCTGATATAGAATAGACCCAGAATCCAGATAATTAGTGTTCAAAGAAGATAATAGTTTGTGCGTAGGTACATTTATTATATTTCTCCGAAATTATTTTGATAAATCGTTATGAACTTGACATTTTTAAGTAGATCAACATAAATAATTTAATTCAAGCAATACGAATCCACTATAACGCAATTATGGGTACTCGTACTCTTAGCGTATTAGTATTGTTGTTTATTGTCGAATGTCTGCAACACAAATTCCGTCGCTGTTGTGAATGAGTGCATTTTTTTATTTGTCAAATTAACCATTTAGTACATTTATTTTGTTGTTTTATTAAAATACTTCACACTTTCCAATTGAATAGCATACGAAAATGTACATGTCCAGATTTAAGTGAAAAAATTAACATGATTTTCTCCTATTCAGATATTTTGGTGTGAGCCCCAAAAATTATACCTACTATAGCACAGACTTTTTTTTTAAAAAGGTTGTCTCTCCCACCCCATCGACCTCGTAATATAATTCTATTATTTCCTCGAGGTATCTGATGCGTAAATTCACGCTGGTTAAAATATTTTCAAATGCATCTTATTCATAATACATTGTTGTAACTTTGAACTGAGTTTAAACACAAAAGTTCCGAGAACAGCTATATGTAGTACAGCTTAGTCTTTACTATACAGAATAGTATAATGAAATGTGAATTCTTTTGAAAAACGCGATGTTTTGTCATATTATATGGTACATATTGTTCACGAATTTATTCATATTAATTTTAGTGCAAAAAAAACAATTCAGTAGTATTCTGTAGTACGTTTGCAGAATTAATTGGCAACATTAATTAATCAGATATACGCACGTGTGACGTGTATTATATTATCAGTAAGTAGGTATTTCTGTTTGTAGACATCTTGTGGGGGAAAAACAAACCTATCACTAGTCTCGTTGCATATGATAATTATTGAATAATTATAAAAGTATTTCAAATGAAAATCGCAATATTCAAAGACAATTTACATGGATCTATATAATATATTCGTTGTAAAATGAAATCGAAAACATTATACGAGTGCACTGTGCTCACAATATCATCGTCAAAGGCTCTACACTTCCATGAAATATACATGTTTGAGACTCCGTGAATGTTTAAGTAGGTACTTGTTAAAAATACTTTCGAAATGTATTTCAAATATGAATTTAAATATCTTCAAAAAATATTTCAAACGCCTTTAAATACCTACTTGAAGAGAACTTGAGAGCTTCTCAAGACCAGAATTTGTCCAGTTAAACTTATTTTTGGTACATAAATATTTACATACGATGGTATTTTTTACTTGAGTGGAGTCAATGTTAACAGACAAATTCCCATAGAATTTAGTAAAAGTATACGACCTAGGGATTTTTTTAGAATTTTGTATTTTTAAATATATAACCAGAAAATAAATTTGTTTTATACGTATACTTGAATGTTGTTCAATGAAAAAAAAAATACATGGGACATTCGACGAGATCATAGATTAAACATATACGTATAATATGCTTATAATCTTAAAAAATTATAATATTTAATACATATTATATCGTATATGGTTAGATATTGAATACGGGGAAACACTTGGGAGACAGAAACGCATCATCGGTTTGTAGACGGTTTTCCCGCGATCTTGACAGTGGATGTACATAATATTATAACGTCAACTAAAATGCTTACGTCGTAAATGAGTTCCAGCTGCTGTCGTGTGATGAACGTGCCGTCGTAGAAGGTGAGCGAAAGGTCCGTGGCCAACCTGGACACGTAGCACAGCCATAGTTCGAAAAATCCCACTTTAATGAGAATCAGCTGATCGTCTTGGCTTAGGTCTACGAAACCTAAAAATGAAACAGTCAAACACAAACGGCGTATGATTAGTACCTATGCCGGCAGGAACGAGCTTGGAGGTATAAAATACAAGTTCGACGTTATTATAAGCATCGTGTGTATCTAATATAATCTATATATATTAAATTATAACTAATTAACTTTTTATATTTAGATATTATTTTACTTAAAGTAAATGCTATAATGTCGAAAATTTTCTACGCTTAAAATTTGGTAATAACTTATAAGTTATAGGTATTTGAACTCTAATAATGTAATACCTAATATTGACCTAGATGCCACAATTTTAAAATTGCATATAATGGTATTTTAATACAGTTCCCGTTAGATGGACTGATACAATATGTCAGTATACACGGTATAATAGAAAGAACTCACAAATATGTTATCAACCATAACAAAAATTAAAATAAAATTTGTTTTAGATAGTAAATTAATTACATTTGAAAGTTGTTTTTTCTCTAGACTTTGTATAGAGGAATATAAGGTATTTTTTATTTTTTTTTATTAGATTAAGTCTTCAGTGACTGAGATCATTAGCCTGCAGACGGTTGGTAGGGTTGGTACGGTGAGGTTGGAACGGTTGGTATGGTTGAAACGGTTGTATTAATGTATTATCCTCTCCTTAAGTTGCTTTCAATCGGTTGCAAATATAAGTTTCATAAAAGTTGAATCTCTTTTCGGTCGCGTTGAACCTAACCAGTGAGAACATGACATTAGTTTAGTACACGCAGTTGCAGTTGTAAGTCGCTTTGATGAGAACGCCTAATAAAATCTTTGATGAGATACACACGCAAGGAAGTTACTGAAGGAAATAATATTTTCTTACCCGGCACTCTTTTTGCGAACTCCACTACCCTCTGCACGGTGGGCGTAATGTGTGCGGCCAATTGTTGCCACAGCCATATTTTTTGCTGTTCCTCGCTGTCTGCTGTTGACGATGCCACCTCTGGGCTGGAGCATCCCTGGGCGGGCTTCACATGCAAAACAAATACGAAATAATTAGTCAATACATACAACAGCCATCATTTACATAATATTATAATAAAACTATAAACCTAAAATATTTGCTATTACTTTATATTACATTTCATTTCTTACGTAAAATATAACAGAATATTCGTGTTACAATAAATTTGATTGAAAAAACGAAAGAAACAATTAATGTTTGAAGGAAATCAATAAAAAAAATTTTATTATAAAAACGGTTAAATAGTATAATGTTTACAGAATATTCATTATTAAAACTGTACAACGTAAATAGGTTCTACTTATTTTCATTAAAGGCATTAATTAAAGGCCTTTACGATGCGGCTACGATGCGGCAGCAAACAGTTATCATGACTTTATTTATTTTGTATTAAATAATATTTTCCCTTTTATCTCAACAAAAAAATTCTTCACTAATTTAATTACATACTACAACATGAGGACACAGAAAAAAAGATAATGTTCCACGATTTTTAATTAAAATAATCACATCATGTTATGTGACCTTCATAGTGAACGAACTCATCATTGTCTTTAATTCTGAATTCAACATTTTATGAATTCTGCTTATTTTAATATTATAAATTATGTAAATCACTATATTGCGCGTAGGCAAAACATTTTATTTTATTTTATATTTTACAACTTACCCTTTATAATCACATAGTTGTATTTGGAAAAACACTTAAGAAACTATTTAATAAAGATAAGTAAACAATAACGATTTTAATTTCATATAATTATAATAATCTTTATTTTATGATATTATCTTGGAAAATAATAATATAAAATATAAAAAAAGATTATTGATACTCGAGTGAAATTATTTCTTAGGTTTTACTTGCATTAAGACTCGATTTAAGGATATGGAACTAATATATAAGTACTACGCATCAGAAAATGTTTGACAAAATATGATAAACTATTTTAATTTCTTGTATTCGTCCAATTTAAATTCAAAATGAATATGTCCTTCGCTTTCAAAAATCTAAAAACAAATATACGCTCTGATGATTATTGAAAATTAAAATCTATACGCCTGTTTCAATGCGAGACAATATCATTGTGCTATCTGGTACCTAAATCAGTATAATTGAAATGCGAACCAGAAAAATTCGAAAAAAAATTCAAAAAGTGCGTAAATGCACGGATTCTTTGTGAAAAAAAACAAATTATGCGATGATAACATGGCATAAATGTGATTATTATCGCACATGCACATCGTTCAGCCTTTAAGAACACGTCTAGATTCCAATATAGTCCAGCTTAACGCATTACGTATACTTATGCTAGTATGTTATAATCTTTAGGATAGCCATTATATTTCTGGGAATCATAAGTCGGAACGAATGATAAAAATATTCCATACTTCATTGTTTGGAACAACTTCAGATGTTAGGTATTGGTGAGAAGGGGAAGGGCTACTATTTCCACAGGAGCAACGAAACTACATTGGCTTTATAAATTATAATGATGTTTGTTATTATTTTTTTCCAATAAGTATAATAATTGTATATTCACTATTAGGAGCGTATGGAGTTCCAAAAGTTTCTTACAGTCCCACAATAAAGTCGAGAAATAATTGGAAACAGATTATTTTTGTGCTCTCAGAGTTGGTTTCTGGAATTTGTGGGAAAAAAACGGTGAATTTGATGACAAATCATTCTGGAACTTATCTTGTTTGTTGATTATTGACATTATTGACAATTCGTAAGATTTGATACTTTATGATGTTATACTTTGTCTCCCCCGCAGAAAAAATTCCCAGCCCCGGTTTCATCAGCTCAGGCCTCAGGCTGACAAAATATACACAAAGAATTTAAATACAATACTTTATTACGTATCATTTGAAATGTTATAAAACATACCTAATCATTATATTCAAATTTTAACCATTATAGTTGATCATAATATAGAATATTTTTTACCAACACTGTTCAATGTACATAACTTTGTTACCTATTCGAAGATTTCAAAATAATTTTAACCCAAGTATTATGATTTATGTACCTATATTAATTATGCAAATAAATTACTGAAAATATGTACTTAAAATGATATATTTTCCACTCTTTTAACTTAATTATTATTATTTTTTTTTGTTTTAAGGAGAGAGTCTATAAGTCACTATATATTGGTCTCTCTCGGTTTTCATAAATTCACGAATAATAATAATTATGTATCATAAAAAATAATTACAGGAGATGCCACGGGTTTCCGGAGCAGTGTCCTGGTCAGCTCGTCCGTGTAATCGCAGTTGGTCAGGTGCGCCTGCGAAATGGCTGCGATCACGTCGTACGATATGGACACGCTGCCACCGTTGGTCTCGATCACTGCGGCCGGTCCGGTGCCGGTCATGATAGGATCAGCCGTGACCGGTGCACTGCCGCCGATCCCTATGGCCACTGCGGCCGCTACGGCTGCGGCCGCGTTCGCAGCGACTGTCGTCGTGGTCGCCGTCGTGGTGGTCACCTGAACGGCCGCCGCCGCCATCGAATCGGCGGCCGACACGGTCTTCGACTCCGACTCGAGTTGTTCACGAGACCTCTTCGGCACTCTTCCGTACCGAACGGCTGAAAAAAAACACACACACATCACGATAAGTAAATGGTAAAATAAATGTTGGTCCAATAAGCCGCTCAACTGAACATAAAATACTTGTGACTACCTAAATAACTTCCGGTTTGAAATTCGATTTTTATGTATAGGTATTTAAGTACTCCGAAAAATATTCTGTTTTGAAATATGAAATTAAAATTATATGTTGTCATTTAAAAATGTAAGAACTTGACAAATTATAACAATAAACAACTTGTAAAAAATTGAATTTTTTCAAAAATGCTGTTTTGCAATGCAATCAGTTAAAACTTTTTGAAATTTTAAGTGTATAGATGTATTTAAACTTATCACTTATCATCTGTATAGTGATACGTACCAAGACGTAACAACTAACAACAGTTATAAATTAATTAATATATTTCTAATTTCTATGTACGAGTATGAAATTTTGTTTTGAGTAGGTACTAAGAATTATGCAACAAGCCAACTTGCATGCTTATTTATTATAAAATTAGAGATATTCCTATATAACCTACATTAAATTATATTATATTATGTATATTGTATTGTGATACTTGAATGACATTTTAATTATAATTTATTAAAAATAATTTGAGAATATAAACATATTTATTTTTCGTAAGTTTGACGGCATAATGTTTTCTTTTTGCAAAAATTGATATTTTTAGTAACATTTTATTTTTATACGGTGTAAAAAATCAAAGCCCTGTTAAATTTTTTTATTTATAGTTTTAAAAATTTTACAACACGATGATTATAATATAAATTGTTATTTTTCACAATAAATACGACTCTTAGTAATATTAATAATAATATAATATGGGTTCCTGCGATTTCTCCTGAATGTATACGGCACACAACGTGCGGTAATGTCTAGATATTGCCTATGCCATTTTTGAGCGAGGAATATTTTTATCACTCAAAAAATACATATTAATAATAAACTAAACAATAATTATTGTCATTGCCAGTTTCTCTAACCGGCTTACACACTTCACTCGAATTTTACCGTTTATAGTTTATACAGTTCACTCGAAATTGTATAGCAGCCAGCAGGATGGTAGTGTAAAGTGTTATGGAAGATGTATTTATACAGAGTATACTATACATAATATCACATTATGTATGTAACAGTATGTAGTGTGTACGGTAATAGGTTACGATATATGATGGATTTGAGAAATATTGTGCCATTTTTGTATGTGGTATCGGTCTTTCTATTTTGTGCGATGTCGGATGGTGTTTGTGTGGTAATGGAAAACGCCTTTATACTATTTACTATAGGTACAGAGTGATTCGCCAATCATGCACACCACCATTTTTCCTTGAATAAAATATTTATTCAAATTCTGACTTTTAGAATTGTCAAGTATACAATACTTGAACGTCTTTAACACCATATTTTCAAATACATGTATTTTTAATCCCATTTAACATATTTTTTTTCAAACGCAAACCACTGTTTTTTATTGTAAATTATATTGTTATTATTTTAATTTTATTTTAAACTAAGTTATTCCCGTCGTCTGGAAATATTTGAATTTTTCGGTGACAGCTTAGGACATATTATAATTTTGTGTTCATTATTTGCAAATCCTAGTCCAAACGTGTACTATATCATCCATACTGAGAAAATCATGATGGCAGACCAATACGATGAAACAATGCAGCAATAATTTAACGTCACCATCGTGCATTTATGTCAGCAGCAGACCAACTATACGGATAAGATTAACCTACGATACCAATATACAAGAACGAAGACGAAGAACACCAGACAAGACGGCGGTGACCTGGGGAGTGGTACGTGAAAAAGCACGCACTTTGTCCGGGGTGTTAAACTGTTAAGTCACCCCATACGTTCTCTGCAGGTCATCCATGGAACGACGGTGGACATTTGCCGACATGCGATACCATGCATGATGCATCTGGCGGATTGGCGAGTGCCCACCAGCGCAGACGACGGGCGACAGCGGCGGCTAGCGGTGCCGTCGTGGGTAACGATTCCGCCTCGACGGTACCAGAGCAATGCGACGATGACTGAGTGCACGAAGGCGACTCGTAACGACGTCAGCATCGTCAGACCCGCGGACATATTTTTAACGTTTCTTTGACGCGGCAACGGATGCAGACGCGCCGGAGTCGGGTTTCCGGGACGAAAACCGGGGAGAGTATCAGGTCCGCGATGAGTTGCGGTGCGGTCCGCCGATTTTCTCCCTTTTTCGACTCCTCAGCGTGGCAACGGAAGACGCAGACGCGGTAGAGTTGGGGGCGAAAATCACGGAAAGTATCAGGACAATGGTGCGTTGTGGTGCGGTCCGCCGATTCCGCAAGAACCAATGGTTGTATTCGCTCGCTAAGTGTTTTTGATCGCCGTTAACGTCGTCACAACAGTCTCGTCTACAGCACTTGCACAATATCGTTTTCGCGCACTAGTCGCTCGCTGTCAACCTTCACGTCGCGGTCGGGCCTTGCCCTCCGTCACGATGGTTGTCATCCATGACCAAACCCTGCATCGAATACACTCGTCCGCCCGTGGGACCGGTCGTGAATACATATAGAGGTGACCAGTGGCCACTTCGCTATCATGTACGAAGTACCACTCCTCTATAAACTGCATATTGTGTCTTGTCTGGTGTTTTTGTTTGTAGGCCATTTTTTGGTCAAAATTTTAAAAATCTTATATGTTTTCATAAATTTGTTTGAAATATTTAACTTTTGTTAATCTATAATAAATTTTAAATCGTTCACTAAAACAAGATATTGTTTACCATCAACCTTAGTAAAATATTGTTCTACGTTTTGAATCTGTGCCACTCGATTCGGCGCTTGGCGAAGATGTGTAGGTTTGTTTCTGCGTAGGCGTATTAACAATTTCGTCTTTGTAGTCGTGAATTATTTATAATAATAATGATAATGATTATCATAACAATGCTAATGATAATAACAATATACTAATGAGTAAATAAGTTTTAATAATAAAATGATTTATGATGTATTATCGTGCAAACCACACTGCATCAGCAATCCTTGGTGAGGAAACGAATTGGAACGAGAGACATAATAACCTAACGTGTGCATTTTATTTCCTATATCGATCGGTTGGTGCCGCCAGAAGAGTATAATACATAATAACTACTAACTAGTAACTAATAAGTATACACTATATACCTATACAGTGGCAGATCGAGAATTTTTTTTTGAGGGGAGTGGGGGCATTGTTTTTTTTCAAAGATTTAAATACTTAAAAACGGCCCAACTTATCAACTTAGATGCTAGGCTAATGGAGGCTCTCTGCCCCCTCCATTAAATCCACCACTGTACCTAAATATATAATTATTTACAACGCGCGGTATTATTATAACAGTGGACGCATATATTGTATATCCCGGTATTCGTACAGCTGCTATAGTTTTGGAAACAATTTTTTTTGGAATGAACGAATGATGTGATAAAATAATAACAATACGACAACGAAGGATATTGAATTTCTGTAAAGAGATGTCGACGACGTGTTATATATAGGCGCATGTAGAGTGATATAATAATATATGTGAACGTTTTTCAATGACAATAGTATACACTATGTTTATATATTCTCCGTAAATATATTTTTCTGTGTATATTCTCTTGTGCGATTACTTGTGTGTACACTTTTTCAGCGTTGTCATCGACAGTTGTAGGTTTAGGTATAATATAATATTATACACTTTTACTACTCAAACGTGTATATCCGATATGGTTGATCAAACGAAAGACGCAATAATCGCCGAGAATATCGAGATGATGGTGCAGCGCAGTGCAATAGATATACGTCATAATAATATGTTACTGTCGCATGCGTTCGTGTATGTTTTTTATGCATTTCTGTGAATTTATAATATAGTAGTGGTTTATTTTGTGAAGGGTGGTGTTGTCGTAGGAGTGGACCAAGTAGGTACTTGAAAATATATAATTTATTATACTTTACATTTTCAACGTGTACCCTTCATATAGTTTTTCTAAAAGACGAATATAAGTTTTGAATAACGCTTATTTTTAGATTATACCTATGTATGGTTATACATAATTATAAGATTATGTTTTCTTTATAGTGTTTTTTCTGAATCTGCAGCAGTTTGTATGCACTAACGACCATCGGTTATAATTTATAATTAATATACATATCGTACACGATCCGTAAAATGTTGATTTTAATAATTATAACATAAAAGTTTAAATTATTGCTGAATGGGTTATTTTCTCGATAAACATTATGTCAATATGTTTGTTCATAAAAATACAACTAGGTACACGCTATCTCTGGAATACGAAAAATATCGGGGATTTAAGGATTTTTTAACGGTTTTACGTATAAAGACGTTATAGTAGATAGTGATAGTCATATAATGCTTACTTAGATTTTCTATTTTGCTTACTATGTACTATGTAGTATGTTTAATTTATTTCTTTTTAAAATTGGTACCTAAAAATGTCTTCTAATAATTAATATAAATCATAGTATAGGTAGTAAACTTGGGAATTCAATTATAATATTATATTTGAGAGCCAAGGGCATTGTGCATAATATAATAATAATGAACAAAGATGAAATAATCTCTTACAGTTTATGGGTCGACATAAAAATTCATTTTATTTAATAAAAATGACCATCTATTGAATTATCATTAATCTATTTCAAAATATTACATAGAATTATTTTTTTTCGAATTCGGGTTTATATTATAAGTTTAAGAGATAAAAAATTAATAATAACATAATATTTCATTATTTATAAAAAAATGAGAATAGGGCTTTCAATAGTGAAACAAAGAAAGAAAAGAGCTCTATTCATAATTTATTATATTATTTGATAAAAGAAATGTACGAGGAGTTTATTGTTTTTAATACTACAAGCATATAGTATATCTATATATAATTTTTCCATTATAATATTATTATAATCATACTAACAATATAATAATAAAAACAAATATAATATTACAGTAAAAAAAGGGGATTTTTATCACGTGTTCATATTAGATGCGGATACTGGTAATATTACAAAATTGAGAATACCTACTTATAATTGTTAACTGTCATGGTTTTAATTATAAAATATGTATATGCACTAGACTCAAACCGGTCGAATAGTGTAAAAAAACACACACATGCACAATATATGTAAGACTATATAACTGTTTGTTTTGTAAAAAGTTGATTCTCCATGTAACAACTTATCCAAACGTCATGTGGTTTTTTTAAATTTATAGATCACTTTATGGAAAAGGTCTTACGTAGGTACAGTTTCATTGACCCAACTCCCGTCCCTAGACAATTGAACGACAAAATTGGAATACATTCATGGCGCTATCTGTCCGATTCTTACGACTTTAAAAAAAAAATGTATACGGAACCATTTACGCGACTATGTTAAAAATCTGTTGTTTGCATTTTTTTGTTTATTTTTCCATGGGCAGAGATATACTTAAACCAATTTTTTTCATGAAGTTAGATATTATATTTAAACCGAAATACGCCAAGTGATGAAATTCCATCCCGTCGTTGGTGGAGGGTTGCCTGGTTGTGCATCTCTTTCATATTTGTATTTTTCCACAAACCCATGTACCAGATACTATAATATTAATAGTGGTAGCACACGTAGGATTTTTGTTGAGGGTTACCTATATATTATGCTAATAATTATTTTCCCGAAATTACATGCTAAAGGTACCGGTACTAGTGGAGGGATACTAGAAATACATTTTCATAAAGGAAGACATATGTGGAGAAGTGGTTGTGACCCCCCCCCCCCTCCCCTCGACGCCATGTAAACCGTTATCAAGTAAACCGACTTGCCCATGAACTGGTGTACAGTCAAACCGAAATACCTACACCGAGTGCCGTATTTTATATTTGTTAACTTTTCCTAGGGAGGATTCAGATAATACGCTAATACCATGTTGGTATATTAAATATTAATATATTATATTCAAAATGAATAACTAATAATAAATACGTACCTACAATCTACATAATATTATATCTACCTATATTTATTATACTTTGTAACTGGAATCACATGAGTATAGGTACATGACATTTGGCATGCATGCATATCATAATATACTATTGCTACTGGCAATAAAAGGTATACGTGGCCGTAGGTGTTTTCGAGCCGTTTGGACGACCGGTGCAGCGATGTCTAAAATATGTAGATTCGTATTGAATGTGGACGTTCGGCCACTGAACTCGAATCCGGTGTCAAAAGTGTTTGTAACCAGCCATATAGCCCGCGGGCGTGTTGACTAAGCCGGCATGTATTTAGTGTGTTGGTGTGTGGAGAGGGGAGAGGGGATAGTCTCGCGAGTCCCCTTGATCAAGTGTCACACCCCCAAAATATTTTATAATAAATTATATTATTATTATTTGTTGCGACAGTATCTATGTTTAAGTCTTGCCCATATCAATTTTATCATGTTTATGATATTATGCGATGTCATATTATTATTCTTATATTATAGATTTGTTCGGTTTTATGATTTAGATTTACTTTGGCCGTAATTAAGTAACCATATAGCCCGATATAGGTATAATAGGCTGGTTGAAAACAAAAATTATAATATATTTATATATTCTATCCATAAACACTGGGTAAACATTATTGGACATAATCGGCAACGGGTCTTACTTCTTTCTCATTGAGTGGGTGATTATAATAACATAATTATTATTATTTAATAACTACAGAGTCAATACGAAATAATAGCAATAATAATAAATTGTATGGTGGACTATATTATGAACAAATAATATCATATGGACTTAATAATATTAATTAATTATGCAATTTTTATAACACGCACAGTTGTTTACAATATAATATAATATTATATTATGTGATGTAATTAGAAATATGTTTATTGAGTTTTACAACATTGAAACATAAATAAAATAGAATATAGACATTTAACGCCAACACCAATATTGTTAATAGGTGCAATAGTCAATACTGCCATTATGTGCTAATAATATGTATGGGTGTTGGGTATGGCAAAAATAGAAAAAAATATGATTATTGAATTAAAAAAAGTAAGTACATACATTATTTAAAACACTATTTAAATATAAACGCAGACCTACAAAAACGAAAAAAATACATTCAAATCATTTGTAAAACAGTAGCACATTTTAGTGTATTTTCCACAAGAATAAACCGCTTTCTTTTGTGCTCTTGGCAGATTATTATAAAACGTGCGCTTTTAAAATGATTACTCAATTTACTTTGATTAAAAGAAAATCATAAACATTACTGTACATATTCAATCCATTAAAACGTTACAGAGCAGATGCATTTTCGCTCTTGATAAAATACTAGTGTTGTATTTAAATATCATAGTGAAAATAAATAGTTTGTTCTTTACATTTGACGGCGAGTACGTTCACATAATAATACATTCAGCAATTTTTAAATTAGTTTTACAATATTTTTCTAAACGTCTATTTCTCTAATACAACCCTATGCACACCCAGCGTATTAGTTTTAAAGATGCACGATAACATATTACATAAAAAATTGTACTTACAATCCCTGGACATGCCAACCGTCAGACATTTCTTGAATCGGCAGTACTGACATCGATTTCTGTTTAATCTGATCACCAAACATTTACCGTCCCTCAGACACCGGTATTCGATTTGTTTTTGTATACTCCGTCTGAAGAACCCCTGGAACAACAATTTTTCAAATCATATTACATATTATATTATATAGTATTTATTATATTTGAATTTATCTCAATGCACCGCGCTTCGTTGAACAAAATCGAGATTGTTGAGCTATGCAATTTACTGGCGAAATAGTGAAAAGAAAATTTTTCTTTATGTTTTGCCGTTATATGAATGTTATAATGACAGAAAAAAAAACCCGTCGAAGGTCAAGGAACCGGATAGTCCAACGGTACCGCATTATCCGCCTGTTTACATTTTTTTCCATCTACAACGTCTGATGACTGATATAATAATAATACATAATACATATAGGTACTTGCAAATATAACGAGAAAATAAACAACAACAATAAGTATACGTAATTTTAAAATTTTATAATTTCAACCAGATTTATGATCGTTATTGTTTTTTATTTTTTTTTTTTGTTGCTATTGTGCAACGAACGGACACAGTATTTATTACCGTGAAATAATAATTATAATAAAATTTTTCAATCGTGCGTAATAATGGACTGGAAAAAAAAAACGAAATGATCCGGGTAATTTCTTTTCTACTTTATAATTTAGTTTTTCCAACACACGTCAGCGTATTTGGTAGATTTTTAAGAATAAAAATATATACATGAAAAATTATGTACATAAACATCAAAGCGGAAGGACAAAAATATTTTCTTCCACATTAAAACGGTGCATACCTATTTGGCTATAATATTATATAATTACTTATGAGTAATATGTAAAAGTATATTATATTTATATATTATATGAACGCTGTAGGTACAGTATATTAGGTACAGAGTACTATGGACGAATTGTATATAGCGCGCGCATGTAGACAACGCATTGTCCGAACAGTTCTCATTAATTACTACCGTCAGGCCAAATCAATTAGTCAGTAGTCACACTTAATATTGAAACTATATATATAACATATTATACAGTGAACTGTACAGAACTACAGTGTGCCTATGTATATTATAGTTAATTCGTTAAGCTGTATAGATAGGTACATAATAATATATAATATCCCCAGAACGTCGTAGAAAAACCTAACATCTGTATGTGCATATAATAATATAAGTACCTGGTACATACGTCGGTATGGCAAACGGTCTGCTTATATAATTATTATTTCACCCAATCGCCATCAGTCACGATTTTATAACATTGAAATAATATGTTATTCAAATACATGATTAGGAGCTCGATATTGGTTTTACAGCTTACCGTTGCTTAGCACCCGAATCATTTATTCAGGTTTCGGGTTTCGGGTGTTCGGGTGCTGGGTGTATTCGGGTGTTCGAACACTGGAATAAAATATTTAAACAAACGTTCGGGTTTTAATAACCGTCATTATTCGGGTTAATATTGGTCAATACGGGTGTTCAGTAGTTTAGAAAAAACACAACTTTTGAAAGCTAAGCCCCCTAGGCCCCAATGAATGTGATTCAAAAATATTTTATCAAAAATATATTATTCTCCCTTAAAATTACTATTAATAGAATATTTAATTTTACAAATACTTTTTTAATAAATAAATAGGCACAATTAGAAATGTTATGTTATACTTGACTACTAGGGTTCAGTACTAACATAAAAAGATATATTTAGTTAATTTTGGTATCTACATTTGTATACATATTATACTTTTATAATCTTTTATCTTTTATTATGTTATATCTTATTATTTTAAATTATATTATATTATGGTTATCTATACAAAAATATTGTGAATTGGACGTTTGTACGTATTAATAAATAAATAAATAAATAAATAGGTACACCGATTTTTAGAATAGTATAATAAGTACGATTAGGTAGTTACTTTTATTTTTTGTTGATCGTAACTAATTTTATAGTCAAAAATAATATTCGCCAAAAATAATATAATTTTTTAAAATTATTTGTTGTCTTTATGCATGTATTTTAATAAATAATTGTTGAAAATTCAAAGTCATTGATCGTATTATTTTTTAAAGTTCGACAAAATGGAAACGAAATTAAATTGTAGAGTTCAACTAGGAACGTCGTGTATGGTTTATATAAGGTACGTGAGTTTTACTTAAATAAAAAAAATACTTCTGACTATTGGGACGATGTATGGGGATTGGGTATCCGGGAAATCAATTTAAACTTGGGGCTCCGTCCGTACTATTGATTAGAATAGAGGGGGTTGGGGATGCTGTCGCGAGGCTTACAAAAAAAAAAGGGAGAAATCAGACAGGTTACAGATTACATATTATATATTGAGTGTCGGGTACTCGTATCTGTTATAGCTTACCTCAACACAAGGTTGAGGTGGTATATAAATATGTTGGTTTTAATTAATTTTTTAATGTGAAATTTAAAAAGTGATAATATCAAAAAAGGTTTTGAGCGAAGCTCTGGAATCTGAAACGCATTTTATAAAAATATCGCGTATACTAGTATACGTTTAAAAATTAAAACCTTAAACTCATTTTTCCACAAACTAGGTATATATTTACAGGATGTCTCATAACGGTTGTTTTCGCAAATACCGACCCACCAACTAAGTTTATAACCACCACCTGCCAAAACTTTAAAACTTGCATAACTATACTTAGATTCTTAATGGAAATGAGTAGTTCAACTTTTAAAAGATTTACATAAATTAGCAATATCAGATTTTTAAGTAACACAAATACAAGCATTTTAATTTTATTATTTTGAGTTTAATTAGTTTTTAATATTTTATAAACTATTACAATATTATAATATGCTCTCTAATCCAGTATTAAATTCGCAAAATCATGTTCAAAAAAGGTGGGTAAGTGGGTACTCCTCTACTCTACAATAGGTATCGAGTGAGTCACTGTAACGGATGTGTTAAATTTGAATTCAATGATAAATCATTGCATACGAAAAACGATACTCAGCGAAGATGGTCCGTCACCCTATAATATACTTAGGCTAAGTAATAGTTATAGTAAGTATTTTTATGTATGTATTGCTATTAAAGTAATTTATTTTACTATTATAGTCATTGGTGCAACTAGGGGTGGGGGGCGTAGCCCCCTACAAATATCCCTTATTGATTTAGAATTAAGTCTCCAATAGGTTATTTCTAATAAATAGTTTTGTTAGCCCCCCCCCCAGAATTTTAACCTTAGTTGTGCCTATGATTATAGTACCTAATACTGTAGTAGGTTAAAATAATTTTTTCCGAAAACATTTTATCATGTATAGATAATAATAATTTTCTTAAACATCTTCAAGTACCCTGGAATAATATTTTATAATATAGCAAAATAATCAAAATCGTTATTCTTTGTTTAAATATCTAATAACATCCAAATTTGAATTTAGAATATAGGTATACCTATCTGTTATAAAAAATGACGTGCTTGTTTATTTTACAGATTTATTGGTTCCGAAATAAACTACTCAGAGTAACTTTGTATTATATGTTCAACCTTTAGCAATACAAATAAATAGTTTTTGAAATTTTAACTGTGAAATAGTTTGCAAATATTCGTGATTTTGACGAATTTTGTTAAAATTTAAACCTCACATGCTTATTAAAAATAATCGTGTATATTATGTATAATTAACTGCAATTTTAAATTACTTTAATAACAATTTATGAGTTATGAGCAACTTTGTATTTCAATTTTCAAGATTTTTTAGCGTAATATTTTTTATTGACATTTTTAATAAAAAACTAAAAAAAATTTAAAATTTAAAATGTCTATAAATAGCACAACAAGAAATATAATATATTGAAAATGTTAAAATGTATAGAAAATGATTATACAAAAATTAGGTAAACATGTCAAGTATCTACGGTTTTTGTTTTTAAATTACAACAAATAATCGAAAATTGATTAAAGACAAATCCAATGTCAAAAATATTTGAACTTCAAACGGTCATAAAAAATTAATTTGACGTTCCGATTAACTTTTTTTTCTTTTCGGTATAAAAACGTATGAGGAAACATTTTAAATTCTTAGGCATGAAAAGAAAAATGTTTATGAGTTAGTTACTAAATAATTTGCAAATAATGTTCGCCAATTTTTGTAAATTTGATGAATTTTGTCAAAATTCTAATTTCGCTGAGGATTTAAAATATTAATTAGACTTTAGAGGGAAAGTTGTCGATGGGGAAAGTAGATATTATATTTTATTATTATTGTATGTATGATAACTGGTAAGGATAAACGTAAATCAAAACTTAGTGTAATTATAATAATATTATATAATATTATGTCGTTTGATTATTATACAAAATACGACTACATTGTTATGGTATGAATTTTTTTTCTGTGAGCTATTATCTCGACACTCACATTGCGTGCAGTCTATTATTCTTGTCTATAACTCCCCATAAAAATGATATACAATTATTATAATGTGACAAATTTGAGTGTTGTATGTATCTATCATATATTCAATAACGACTAAATAAATAAATAATAATAAAATCACATTCAAAACGCGCGTAATCTTACTAAGTTGTACCATCGTATTAAATATTATACTGTAATAAACTTAATATATTTTTATATATTATCCAGCATTATAGCTGTTTTAGGTATACCTTGCATCCTTCGCACGACGTAACGCCATAATGGTACCCAGACGCTTTGTCGCCGCACACACGACACGGTACGAACGATTTGGCCGGTGTAGTGTTCGAGTCTGCTGCCGCAAAGTGTTGATCTGTAAACAAAACGTATATTGAGTATTGACAGGGATTGAAAATCGCGACAAAAGAATATTACTTAAAGTTTTATTTAAAAGGTAAACAATTGTTGTTTTTTTTATTGGTTAATTAATTGTGTCGACATATTCAATGCTTTTACAATGTTAGAATAAAAATATTACAAATAATAGACAGAGAAATATTTTATTTATTAGTTGTCTGGTTGATCATCGTATTGTCAAAAATTGTTTTATACTACTATATTTGAGTTTTGGAATCGTTGACAATGATACTTTTCACTAGTTAAAAATATCACTTTCGATCTTCTTTTTTTAATAAAATAGATTAGACATACATAATACACACATTGTATTTTTAGTGTCTAAACGCGCTTAAGGAGCTTTTAAATCGTACCTAAGTATAAGCGTTCATTATATTTTCTGCGCTCAGAGGAAAACGGCAATATCGTTTTGCCAAAAACTACCGACATCGATCCGCCGCCCGGCACTGTATATAATATATATACAATTGTATATTGTATATATACGGGGCCTCGGCAGGGAATCCATGAAACTAGGTCACCAGACCTGTCACGCCCTACATTTCACGGCACCCTCACAATATACATGTAGACACTGCAGTGTTTACCTATATATATATACAACACCAACCCCGTAATATATACATTATATATATTTTTTTTTCACCCGTCGACAATAAATCATGTAGCCATTTCAATCATTACAGAAAAAACAACTCGACGAGTATTTCTTGATTTTTCGTCTATACATACATATTTTATATAATACTGCGTATATTGTAAGTATAAAACAGAAAACGAACCAATGTAACTTATGCGCAGAGGACTTTGAGTTTTAACTATATGATATCGATCACTCATTATATGGACGTTGTCATATTTATTAAGAAGACAAATCGTGTATGTGTATTGACTATTGACTATTGTGTATATGTATGACTAATAGAATAAATAAAAAAATACTAAAATAAATTTCAGAGAGGATTTATTCACATATATATTATAATATCCGTAGGAAAACATCGGTAATTTAAATGTCTGTAAACATTGGTGATTTAAATATCCTTGCACCCGAGTGAATACTATACTTACTAGGTACTTATAATATGTACTCGTTCAATGGCTGTATTTGTACTTCACTATGTACTACAATTGAATATTATTTAATGTTGATCAACTCGAATACCATAAATATACAAAGATCATAACAATATTATATTAAAAGGGGTAAACATACGTTTAATATACTTGATCAGTTCATCAAACTGATTTTAACACCAACACGTGATGGTGTTTAGGTAGGTAGGTACTTAATTAGTTATTATAATCGCAACCGTTATAATATTATACATACATAATATAGACACTATGGAGAAGTATATTCGTGAATAAATACATTTTAATAAGATCAGTGAGTAATAATCCGATTGTCCGTCGTTTTTTTTTATTATAATATGCAAAAGGAAGTGAGATGAAAATAAAATGTTCCTAAGTATAATATTATGATAGGTATACAATATATATAATATACATACCAATCTCATAGGAACGCAAAAATATAGATTTGTAAACAATTGTTTATTTTCTAGGGATGAAAATCAAATTCATCACAATTTCTTAGCTGTATCCTAGAATGTATAATTATTATACGTGGAATGATACAATTACAATGTATCACAGTGAATGTCTGACAAATCGCGCATACAATTATACACACCGACGCCAAGAAGAAAACGGCTGAGATTCGCGCGGCCAAGAAGTGAACTTTAACAATATCCTGGAGGCCGTGCAATAACAATACACTAGGAAAAAAATATGATCGTTACAAATGTTTCCCATACGTACTTACATCTGTACGCGATATTATTGTAATATGAGAGTGACGCACGTGTTGAGATTTGAATGCCAAGGCGGCGGTGGTGGGTGTGTGCCGTCATAATAATAATAACATGGTAGGTGCACTACAGCACTGATGTGGTGTATAGGTATATATAGGTATACACCGGCATGATATTATAATAGTAACCGGGCTAAAAATATAATAGTAATAATAATATAATATAGAAAAATAACTATCTGCTGCTGGTCCAGTGAATACGTTTTATATTATATATATATAATATTATTATAATAGCAGTCAACAGTCGTGTGTATCTGCGCGGTCTACTGCCGTGTCTATATAGAGAACATCACGATTACACGTTATATTATACATTACGATGAAAAACGGTTATTATCTTCTCTTTCGTATAATATATATAATATACAGCAGAGAATAGCGAGTGCAGGACACGCAATCGCTGAGTAACAAATTTAAACCAAAAGCGCATTGGTACTTATATATATATACTTTAATTTTGACATATGAGTAAAAATAAGCAATTTCAATTTTTACAATTTAATATTCAATTTAGTTGTTCTGTCTATTATAATATTATAATATACATTCATGAGAAAATGCAAAAAACCGCTAAAGTACTCTCAATAATTATAGGTATAACGAAGGAAGTTCCATTACGATTAAATTCTGCATCGAAATCTTTCGAGCAAAACTACTATGTATCAATACAATTATATAAAATCTGATATTTGAGACCCTACAGCATATATTTATATATATTATAAAACTTATATTATATTATTATGAAAATCACACGTCATAATACCAGAAATAATATGTTGGTTAGAGGGTACTGCAGTCATTGTCGTACTGATAAATGATAATGTTCACCAGCAGGCAGTAACTAGCAAATTACGGAACCCCAATAAAAATGTGGACAAATCTAACGATCATATTATATTACTTAATATTATTATTTATAACCAAGGCCTAAAAGTACCTATACACATCCTACTACAGTACTACGTGATTTTGAACAAACTAAATGGTAATTACAATTTAGTATATATTATAATATAATATGTTATTCAGTCATTGTAATTATTACAATATTATTGATGCGGTTCTGACGTGGAAGTTGGATAAGTAAACGTAATACCTACTTATAAGTTTTAATGGTGTTAAACATTAATATACTGCATAACATATCACAAAAATTCATGAAACTATTCTAAAGTGAGATCGTCAACGATGCACCCAGTGGTGCAACTAGAGAGGTTGGGGGTATTGATCCATCCCCCCCGAAATGTTTGTGAGGTTTTTATGAATTTTACGTAGTATGTAGTTAGTTGTACAATTTGTATATAGCAATTTAAAACATATAATGTAGCAACATCGTGTACGTTTACTGGATAGATCAGTGAGAATATATTGTTATTTAACTTTGACTTCTTATTAGTTATGAACTTATGAATAAAGTATATTGAAATATTTAATACGAGTCCAAATTATTTTCCAAAAGTTATTATATACATATATATGTATATACAAGAACTTTTCTTGACCAATTCATCATCGCCTGACCGGAACCGCCAAAGCTATGAGTGAAATTTGGTCAGTAGTTTTGTTTTATGATGCAAAGACCCACTAAGAAAGGGTTTTCTAAAATTTGCATTAAAAGAGCACGGATCTTGAGATTCACAATGGAAATGAAACTATTTTTATTAATAAATAGTTTTCGTTTGTTGTAGATTATAATAGTAATACAAGAAATTAGTATTTTTTTGTACATGAATGGTTACTCGGGCAGATGAGGTAAAAGCATAGCTACATCAAATTTTCGTTTAGCTTATATATTCAAAAACTACTCGATTGATGTTGATGAAAATCTCTAAGTTTTTGTCTAGAAATATCAGAAAAGCTTGGAGAATAGTTTTAAGTTCAAAATGTTTAAATGTAATGAAGGTAGGTAGTTTAAACTTTAAACTACCTACATTAAAAAAATATACGAAGTACCAAATCCAATCCGCGATTTGCGGTTGCCCATCCAGGTCGAATTGTTTCATAAAGCTAGGTATACTGAGTACTGACACCAATTTGCCCAGGAGCTGAGGTACACTAAAACCGAGGTACACCTATATAGCGCTGTATTTTAAATTTGCTCATTTTTCCCAGGCAAAGTCGTGTTTTACAGCTATAGTATATATAAATAAAAGTTAAACAATTTAATTTGCAATTTAAAAATTTTACTCATAAATCTAACTTAACCTTACCTCACCATCAAACACCTGCCAAAAGTTAATTTTTTTTTCAAATTCATAACCACTAATCCATAATTATATGTAAGTATAGAGACGTATAGTAAATAAAGTAGCGACCTGCAAGTCTATTTTGGTGTGCATTTTAATTTACAAGCATGCAGAAAATGTATTGTAAAAATATTCATCTATACTAGTATACATAATATATTATATTGGTGTATACTGTATACACTATTATAATACGTATATACTGTATTTTTTTTGCAAATATTTAACACTACAGCAAAAATTATAAATAATATTATGATGCTATGATAGTTCAATATTAACAGTATATTTATAAATAGAAAAATGGAAAATATAATTTGTGATTTGAAACAAAAAATAATCTTTTATGCGCAAACGGGCTGGTATAGGAAAACTTCCAGCTTGGATTATGGAGAGAAATTTGGATACGGGCACGATAATATTATAGAAGCGGGATAATCATTACGGGCTCAATTTCCAAACAAGTCGTTAATATATGAAAATAATTTTATACAAAGAATAGAACAATCAAAATAAAAAAACTTTTTACCGAGCGATATCGCGCATAAACGATTTTGTTCGTACAATGATAAAATTAAAACGACCAGAGAACGAAACGAATTACTTTATAGGTACGGTGGCGCGCGCGTTTAGACGTCAAAATAAAACGTCGTTTATATAATATAATATTATGATACCGCAGCGGGTAGGTATAACATAGTGTAATGTTTAGGACTCACGCGATCGGTATATACCTAAATACTAGATAGTGTTCGCGGTCCGTACCAAAAAAAAAAGTCAAGTATACTTCAATTATAAAAAAATAATGTTTTCCAAAAAAATCACTGCGGCAGTTTAATATACTTAGGTACTCTGCGGCCGAGTTGACGGCTGTTTTTTACAGTCTCCCGTATATATGTTTAATACTCGACAGCTATAGGTATTATATTATAGGTGGGCTAGGCTCTACAATATGTATATATTATATTATATATATAGGTACGCGAGCATAACCGGTACTCCGGTCGTATACTCGAATAATATTATATTATCACCTGTACGGCTGTACCATCGTCGCCTTGTATTCACGCATACTATATCCATGCTGTATACATACCTTATAAATATAATATTATTGGTAATCGACTATACGACTATACGACCCCACGTCTTATTAATTTTCGTTTACACGCACGCGCTTCTATATGTGATCCCATCGCCGAGTCATTCATATGAGAATATAGGTAATACATATTATTAAAATGTTTTTATATTATAATAAACTCAGATATCTATATGCTATTGTATCCAGTGGCGTATCGCAGAGTACAACCACTCACCTGAACGTAATTTCAAGCGCCTTGTTTTTTGAATCTTTAGTTTAAAACCCTATCGGATTTGGTCTTTACATGTGACCACTGACCAGTCTTCGACAAACAAGAATCCTTCCACGATTAAAAGATTGTATGTGCTACCGATCACACAGATTTCGAATGGAAAATGCAGCACTCATATAATTTTATACTATGACAAATATTCAGCCAGGTCGATGAATAAAAAAAAGTTTGTGATTGTGACGGAAACGATTGATACAATTTTTTGATTTATTATTTTTTCGAATTGAATAGTTTTAACGCGTAAGATGGTGGCCAAATTTGCAGGTACTTAATTTGAATGGAAATTTCAGTTTCTATATACTTATACATGAAAGGGGCTTAAAAATATTCTATCGATATCAATTTGTAATAGGTAGGTGAGGTACCTATCAAATTGTTTATGAAAATCATTTTTTACTTCAGAAAAAAACCATTATCTAAACTCTAAACATTTCCGAGTAAGTCGGAAATCATTTCAACCCAGAACGGCCAGAAGACTATAGAAAACTTATTTAAACACCCATGTCCGACGTTGATCATTGACAGACACCGCCATCGATCATTATGCGACAAGACAAATATTCTCTATGCACGCGCTTATACATATTATAATATTATATACACAATAATACCACGCCTTACTCCGTGTAGATATTTTGACTTCGTGTGGACACACGCTCGGCGGTGGCATGGCGTTTTAACGACGCGATGCCAACGTCAAATTTCATATATGACATTGCTTTCGTTGTCGAAGAAGAAGAAGAATGGAAAAAACATCGCATAAAATCCAAGTATATATTCAACACTAATGGTCGCATACACATTATATGACATCAAATATATATGTCTAAGTTTACTCCTTGTATTTGGACGATGTATATATATATATATACTTTATTTGTTTTCATAGAGTCGTTATTTATTTTGTTTATATAGATGCCCAGCCTGAGGATTCAGCTATTTTATTATTGTGTCTCCCCTCAGCGTATATATATTTACTATATTTGTACGACCGCATTGTTCGTTGAAAAGATTCGATAAATATGAATAATATATAATATATATAGTATATACACAGAGTGGTTGATGATTTCTGAGTTTATTTTTGAAGTGTACTCATTGAAATTGTGGAGTTTTCACAATATTCCTAAATACTATATAGTATATTTTGAAATAATTAAAAGATCACGGGACATTTCGGACATAGTCTGAAATATAAAATTAAGTATGTGTTATCAAATTCTTAAACATAATACATTTAAAATGGTTATTGAAATTCTACGCTCTTTAATAATTACATAAAGTTAATTATATTTTTAATTATTCCTGTTACATATTTACATATTATATATTTAAGTAAATACATTAAAAGGCTGTAAACTATATTAAAATCATCGTGCAATTATTATTATGCGAAACGCAATAATTATTATTTTTAAATTGAAAGTCCAATATTAATATTTTTAGGTAATAATTTTGGTCGGATACAATAACTGATCAATCTAAGGGCCAGTTTCACCATCTACTTTAAACTTCGTTTAAAGTTAACCGGGGTTTAATCGGCCGAATTTGCCCGGTTAAATATCTGTTATCTGTTATCAGTCGATTAAGCGTAATCGAAGTTTAAAGTAGTTGGTGTAACTGGCCCTAAGAAAATTCATTTAAAAACGAATGAATTGAAAAAGGTATAGGTGCCTAATATCATATTCATTCCGCGTTTAATGAACTTGACTCGAAAATCAAAATATTTTTTTAACGAAATCGTACTGTCTCAATCATTTGAGTCGGGTGTCGGAAGGAATTCTATATAACAATAAACTACGCACGATCCAGATGTCTGAACCGATATGATATAGGTATAGGTACGTCATTTTAGCACACCGAGTTACGCGACCGAGATACGTTGCGTAACCGACTGTTCGTAAAGCGAAAATAATAAAATATAAGTTAAAAAAAATAATAAACAATAAATATATATATATATATATATCATAATATAATATACCTATATATTCGTAGAGGAAATGTCATAATGTAATGTATAATAATTTAATAAAATACAGCGTCTCCGGAAAACGGCAAATCTCGGAGACACACGAAACATAATAATTGGAATTTGTGTTATTTTTTTCTCTTAAAATACACGGATGACAAAAAAAGTAAAAAAGTTGAAAAAAAAAAATAAACGAAACACGACAAAACGAAACGAAAAAATCAAAAAGAAACAGCGAGACACAACAATATAAAATGTATAAATGTATATTATTATATTACATTTACGCACACTCACACGTATTATATTATTATACGTACAGCGACGGAGAGTGTGGAGGCAACATACGATAGCAGCAAAGGATTCCGTCGCCGGACAGTTCAATAACCTTGAGTGCTTTCAGAAACATACACACACCCATGTACTATAAACATCTATACGAACGCGAAAGACGGCGTGCGTGTGCATTCGGGCTATGGTACGGCGGTGTGTGCGCGCGCGCGCGGCATAACCAGTTTGCCAACTCTTTTTTATAATTTTTTTTTCTCTACCCGCAGCCTCACTTCTCCCGCACACGCGCGCTGCCGGGGCTCGTCCGTACCAAAACTTAAAACACAAAACCAGTTCCGACGACGATAAATAATTATTAATCGCCTCTCTCTCTCGTCCCGTCTCCGTCCCGCCACGCGTTTTTCCGTCCTTCCTGTGCGTACACACACACACACACACACACACACGCGCGCGCGCGCTCGGTGGTATTATATATTATCGTACGCTCAGTACACATGCACGTACACGGCTTATGGTACGTATATAGGGGTACACATATTATGTATAGGAAGTTAAACGCACGCACCGCGCGCACTGCTGCAATATAATATGCGTACACGCGGCGAGTATGCAAGACGCGCGCGCGCGACTGGACCGACGTACGCGTACCTGCAGTGTACCGATATTATTGTTATTATTATAATATAAAAGTATTATCATTGCGGCCGAACGTCCGCCGCCGCGCCGCATATATATAATCCGCGCGATTTCGTATATTCCCGGCACTGTATTTTACTCCGGAGTCGCGGCCGTCAATCCACCGAACAGAGCTGTTACTATAATGTGATGAGCAACTCGCATTCTGCAACGATACGACGAAATGTCGGCCGAGTTGCGCAGCTTGCGCCATCTCGAATTTTCATAATGTTTGAAAACTCCGTGATAGCCTGCACACATTAATAGTATGGCCACATAGCGTCACTAGAATTGTCTTTATTATCATGACCAATACCGCGTATCAAACCATTTTTTCAGAGGGGATCTTAAAAATATGTATACCCTCCCTTAACGGACACCTCCAAATAGCGGATGTTTACTTGAGAACCAAACTATTAACCTTCTATAATTTGAACCCTTTTAATAGCGGGCACCTCCAAATTTCGGTATTCGGAGGTTTCACTATAAACTATATTGTAATTTTAGTCAGCACTAAATTTAAATTTTGAAATTTGGTTAAAAATATGAAAATAACAACATTCATTAATCATTACGACCATTTATGACGAAATATTTATGCTGGCGGAATGGCGTCAAATTTTTTTCTAATAATTTGTTACATTTTGGGGGAAATTTATCCCCCCTCCTCTTTACAGATATGGCCTTAATTACAATTCATAATAATATGTTATACGTAAATAATATGTATTATTTATAAAGGTATACCAACAAAAACGTTAACTATTAAATTGTTATATTATTTTTCTGCGATACTCATAATATGGACCTGTGGTTTTATTATCTCGCGTCACTCCTATTAAGTAATATAAAAATATGACCGTTACAGGGTAGGGCTTGAATAAATTTTGAAATTTCGAAACATAAAATAGAAGTTTTAAAGTTCGTAAAAAAAGTTAACGAACATCCACTATTCAAACCATCATTATAAAATATAATGTGTGTATTATGTATTACGTATTACATTTTTGAATTTATAATAAGTTAACTAAGGGAACAAAGTAAAATAATGCATGATTTTACACCAACCAACACCCGATAACTCTAAACTTCGACAACTAGATGTTTTGTTGATCACATTCTGGAGATCCTGCAAGATGTAAAATAATTTTATCGTCACATATCATCTATATAATATATATATATATATATTATATTTTATACAATAATGTTATAAAGCTGAAGAAGAGTTAGTAGGTATATTATGTTTTAACGTGCTAATCTCAGGAACTATGGGCCGATTTCAATAAAAGTTATATCAATAGATTCCTTGAGATTCGTTTAGTGTTTTTAGTTTCTTTTGTCAACCCCTATAGGTTGCTATCAGGTTTATACATTAATTTAGTTTTGGATATAGAGTTAGCATTGATTACAGACAAAAAATATTATTTTTATTTTTGGACTAGCCGATTCGCCAAGCACTCCTGCGATATTATTTTTCATATTGAAAAAAAATTATATTTAACTAATTGTTTGTTGCTCAAATGTATAGCAAAAGGCAATGCCTTTATATTTGCGGAGTTTATAGACTCAAAAACTACTCGACCAATGTTGATGAAAGTTTCAGAGATTGTTCTAAGAGTTATTCGAAAAGTTTAGAAAGTAGTTTAAACCAAGTTAAAAATATTCCAACTACCAAGTGCTATATCCAATTCCCCAAAAGCGGATTGCACATTTCGGTCGAATTAGTTCACATAGCGATAGGTACACTGATGCCGATTTTCCCGAGAAATGAGGTACACCACAAATGAGATACATCGATATATAGAGGTGTATTCTGTGTTTCTCCATTTTTTCCCAGGGCGTAGTTAGGTTTAAACCCTTAGTATATATTATATACTACGTGGCACATGCATTATATAACATGACCGCCGTGGAAATACACGCAATGGGTAAATTGACGGTTACTACAGTATTCAAAGGTGACCTGAAACTGCAGTTGGTAGATAATGGTATTATGGATTTGTAGCGAACATATATATAATACAATAAAAAATTATTTTTGCACATTATTGCAGTCATTAAGCAGTACTTCACTTTTGAAAAATCTTGAAGACGTTCAGAATTATTATATTTTCAAAGATATACATAGATATTAAAAAAAACTTGTGATCATCCGGTAGTTTAATATACACGAAACAAAATAAATCGGAGTCACGTCCGATCGATAAAAGCTGGTAAAATTGTTTAAATCTCGTTGGGTTTCGTTATTCGTCCGGTTCGCCTAAAAACGGGACTGCATCAGTTCAGTGGGCCACAATATTATATTAAAGTAATATATTGGTTATAAGTTTGCCGTGATATCGCGCAGTCCGTTTATTTCTTTCGAGTAATAAGGTTACAGTTAAAAACTGTTTCTGTGACCCGTACGGTAAACTGTATGGTCCACCGTGATTTACGATATTTCCATTTGAAATCTTTGATAGTTATGATATACTAATTTTTCATAAAATGAAACGTTTATTATAAAATTATACTATCACCAATACGTATTATATACTTATATTTGTAATTTATTATGAAATTATTATTATTTTATACCTAACCTAACCGACCTGCAAGACAACAATCTATTTTTATTATTATATCATATATACCTAAATATTATAAATTTATACTGATGTCTGATTTCAATTAAATTTTGTTTGTAAAAGTCGAACTGATACAGTTAGTATAAGTTACTATGCAAAATTATTTAAACATTTTTTTATTATTACTTATTCTTCAAGAAAATAATGTGCCCCACTCAACATGTGCGGCCCAAACGTAATACTATAAGCTATATTATTTTTGAGTTGCGAGAAGAATGTTAAGGTAAAATATTCACCCAATGCACATTCCGAATGAAATACTTAAAGCTCAGATGGCCGACGGCGTGGACGAAGTTAAGTAGAAAAAATACACAACCGGCGCGTTTCCCTTTCTCGGGAAGAAAGTAACAAGAATACTATGCGCAGACTGCATACGCTCTTGAATTATACTTTATAGTACTTTATAGTGTATACACTATACATATCATGTACATATTTAATATAAGTGGTAAAAGTAGAAAAAAAGACACTCTTTTAGCTATTATTATGTCGGCTGCAGACGACCCGAAAAACGAAAAGTGTTTTTATTAATCGAGTCAGTGTAAAATCTCTTCTAATATAGTTTTCACTATTTTAATGATTGGAATTTAAACGGCATTGAAAACGCGTCGATTTATCAACTAAAGTCATATCACAGTATTATGTTACTCATTTACTTATAAATTGTTCACAGTTAAAATTTCATTAGTTTTAGTAACTTAACGCCAAAGCTACTAAGTATTAATAGTATTATGTTTTTTTTTATTATATTTAAGTTTTTACATAAAATTGCATATAATCCAGTTTGAAAAACTCAACATAATACATATTACTCTACGGTTGGTATTTTGTTCTGTTGTGTTTCGTGAAAATACGAGTGTTTGACTAAAAAATATTAAACGTATATACTTGTAGAGATATCCAATTTCGATGAAACCCTAAACACGTATTAGCGACTAGCAAGTGCTGACATTCTTATAAATTGTCTCAGTATATTGCCACTATAGGCGTAAGTACCTAATTTATAAACAAGTCCCATTATAAAATGTCAAAATAATCTTAATCTGTTAACTGTGAATGATGCTTGCTGATAATATGTTATTTATACTTTGATTATAAATTGTAATATTATCATTTGTATATATCTTCTAATGAACGCTTAAATACAGTAAATATTATTTGTTAAAATTCAATGCCTAGTTGTGTTGTTCACGTATTATACCTAATATTATAATGTATTATTTCAAAAATACAATAATTATTGATTATTATTTATTATTCTTAAGTTTATTTTAAATTGTGTAATGTAACTGTATATGTACAGGTTTTATAATTTGTACTACCAGTGAATATTGGGCATAATATGAGTATTATAACATTATTCCGTGCACAAAATATGGACTTTATTGTTTTTGTCGCGTGCGTACTATCTATATAACCGTGAGCCCTGACATATTGTGTGTATAATATATATATAGGCACTATATATGTATATTCTGCACTGTACTGCAGGGACAAGTTAAATATTGATAGAGTTTTCTTGTCGTGTTTATGTTTGGAATCCATGACAAAGTAATGTCTTCATAAACAAATCCATGTAGTTTTTTGTATAAATTATAAAAGTTATTGATGGTGGCTTTACAGGTATCTAAAAATTATATTAGTTTCGATCAATTTTGCATTTTGTATAGATAGGACAGATATGTATCATAGACTATAGTAATTTTCAAATAATATCATCGCGTTTACATGCATTGTATTTGACAAAAAATACAAATTTAATTTTCGTCCGATGTTTATACTATGACGTATAGGTATAATATAAAAACGATGAAACGATTATTAATTATATATGGTTTAAAAATATCATCCAATATAATATGAGTGTAGGCGTTACGACATTCTGGCGAAGGACTAGGTACATATTATTATTATCGACTCGTCTACTAAAAATTTATACCGATACCGATAATAAAAAATATATTATGCATAATAATATATCAATGGTTGGATTAGCAGAACGTTTTTTGAAGTTAGGCTATACAGTACCGAGCAAATTACTTATTATTGAACAAGGCAGCGTATTACTGTCTTGTTTCGGTATAATAAAGTATAACGTTTATAAATAGTGACACTACGATTTTCCACTGTAAATAACACAAATATCGTTAATCTGAACTCTTTGCTAGCTATAAGCTCATTTCCTTATACATCAAATATAAAAAAATGTGCAACTCGTGAAAATTGAGTTTTCGGGGCAACTGGTAGATTCAACAGAGTCACTTGAATTTTTCATTTCCAAGTTTCCAACTTGCAAGGCCCATTCAAAAAGTAATATTTTAATCATGCTCGCTCTATTTGAATGCTTAAATTATGCATATAGGTATTCAAATTCTGATTTTTGGAATTTTTAATACCATTTATAAATGACACTGTGACACAACTTCTGTTTTTAAAATAGGAACTCACCTTATTCTCTGTCAATTATTCAGAAGAAATTTTTTTTAAGAATTTTGATATATTTAAATTTAAATTCAAACGAGTAGTTTTTGAGTTATATAACTTTGTACACTTAGGTAGGGCTAGTAAAGTACTAAAGTGTTGGTTAATGCTAACCTACTGAAAACAGATTTTTATTACCGGCAGAATTTGGCTGGTTAAGTGTCGGTTAACTTTAACCAGACATTGTAAGAACGGTCCTAAAAATAATATGTCTATGGCGATGGGTTAAATATAAATGGGTGCTTAGATGATACCATAGAGACTATTGAATTATCAATATAAAACAATTGTAATAACTATTCCAGTATAATAAAAATAACATCTAATATTACATAAAGTTTATATTTTTGTAAAACCATTTTTTTTAAATTATTATCCTTAGTATGAACGTTTTAATAACTGAGAAGTTTCTTATTAGAATATTGATTTAGACACATCAAAATGTCCAATAAAATCGTCCGCAAAATAATTTTGAGTAAAATCCCACTGGGTTCTTATTTCGAAAATAGAAGTTTGTACCACCACAAGACACTTTTTAAGTGGTACAAAAAATATGGTCTTTAAGCCAACTTAAAAATTCTAAAAATCAGAATTCGAATAAATGTACTATTTAATGGAAAAATGAGGGTGAGCATGCTTATAAATCGCCCTGTTATTATTATACCGCTAGGTATTATTTTTTCGACTAAAAAAAAGTAGCATGTAATGAAGTACCTTACATTTGCATAACAGTAGCGATGATTGTAGCAAACTTTCATTTTATTATGTTGTGGTAGCGCACTACATCATGATTCATGACTTTCAACCACTATATTGTATTATTTTCTACGTGCACATTTAGATACAAAATAATTCTCCGAAACACTAAATTATCGTCAAATTAAGAGACAACACTACCTATCTCACAGTTAAGAAAAACTGTATGTTTTTATAACTTTATAAGAGACATTATCAACCACTCAGAAGACAGAAATAGATTTTTTGGATTTCCCGTAAAGTTACAAAAACTGAGATAAGCGGTGTTGCTTTTTAAGTAACGACAAGCAATTATTCTACATTTACAATAGCAGCTCTATTTTTTATTATATCATTATAAAGGTTCAAATTATGTTATGTGGGCTGATACATTATAAGCCATAAGGTATCCTAATTTATTAACTTGTTATGTGAAAATATTATTGATTATTATTTTTAAAAGTATTGCCGGTAATACTACTAATAATTTAAAAAATTACTTTTCTTAATTAAAAATATTTTTATTTGAATACTTTTATAAATAAATTGTTGTTTGAACCTTGGTCTAAAAGATTATCATTATTTAAAACTTTGATGCGAAGACGAGCATTATATAATATAGGTATGCATTACAACTTTATTCTTTTTAATCTTAAATTTAAACCCATATGAATAAAAACTCGACTTCAATATTTGATACATAAAAATGTTCATAAAAAAATTGTGCTTCAGATTTTCAAATTTATATTTTATATTTCCATTTTGATAATTTAAAATTGATATAGGTTTTGAACTTTCAAAACTATATAAAATAAGGGTAGATGAACGAAATAAAAGTGATATAAAATGTAAGAATGAAAGTATCTTAAATTCTCCAGAGTAAAAAGGTAAAAAAAAACTTTTTGAATTAATGAACGTTCATTGTTAAAACGTAATAAATGGTTGAATAATACTAGCTCTTTGTATAGATCCCTAATAGTAATTCTCTGTCTTTCCCGCAAAGCTAATACTTGATAAATTAACACCACCCAAATTACATGAGCTTTCTTCGGTCGTTTCAGAGAATTCTACCTCTTGCAAAACTATGGTTAATTATGATTGTTAGTTTTACTTTGCTCTAACTTTTTGGAGCATAAATATTTAAAACCCTATGTACAACTTGTTCATAATCAGGAATAATATTAATGTATACAGATAAACGAATATTACGTGATAACTGCAATTAAATATTTAATTTTAAAAACTTTAAGCGGAAAAGTATATTTTTAAACCGCACATAGTACATGCAATAATAATAATATATAGTCATTACAGCTACTAATTTAATCGCTGGTTAATACAATAATAATCAACCATTTATTCAAATAATTTTCGTAAAACTTGAACCAAATCATATATTTTGTTTTATAAATTATGACATATACTTAAAAAATTGTATGTAGAACTGTTCGATTAATTGAATCAAAATTACCTGTAGAAATGTCATTACAGATAACACATGCAGAACTCGTTCATATACAGTGTGATTTTTTTTAAAGATAACACTAAATAATTCTGTCCATTGACATCGGATTAATATGCGGTTTTCGGGAGGGGATAGGGAATACATAAATACACATTTCTTATTGATTTTTACATTTTTAGATCTTTCCGTGGGCACATGCGCAATACAACTTGCATTTTTTCAAATGGCAATAGGTTTTTTGAATAGCAAATTCGGATAGACCGAATTTTTTTAAGTCGATTTGGTCCTTTTTACCATAGCTCTAAAATCAAAATTGACCAAATGGCAATCAGTCAAAGTTTCGATTAAAATAATTGAATTTTTCAACAATCATACTAGAATTTTTTGAATTATTATGAAATTTTAAGTATTTTTTTTTGTTTCCATAGGTTTGCAGATATTATTAAATCATTTAAATTTAATTTTAAGAAATTAATTAACCTCAATTAGACGTAAATGTTAGTTCATTTACTAAGAAAAGATTAAACAAACTGATATGATTTATTTCTCATAACTTCTATTATTAAAGTTTCTATTTAAATTATTAAGTATTCTAGTATGATTGTTGAAAAATTCAATAATTTTAATCGAAACTTGCGCATACTACAAGAGTTAAAAATTTGAAATTTGTCCTTAAATGTGTACTTCAGTACCCCTAAGCTATTGCAGCAAACCGTATTTAAATCTAAGATTATCGAGCTGAGATATTTAGTGGTACATTTAAAACGGGACACACTGTATATTTTATATTTACTTATTAATTATTATTGGCAAAAACAAAATTAATGAATACCATTTGTCAGTTATTGCATCTAAAAAGATATTTTTGTCGGGAGTTAGGATATATTACATTATCATATTATGTATGAAAAAACGTTCAAGACTTCGTAGAAAGTATATTCTTCATACTGCTTATTTTATATTAGTTTCCATGAGGCAAAAAAAAAACCGGGTAAAATTGAAAAATAGGTAACCTTTTTGAAGTATATGCCGCAAAATATCATTTGTTTCCAATATAGGTGCCGCGAGAGACTTTTTGAACTTTTTTATTGCTTTCCTTACCCCGAAATAAAATTTAAAACACTAAAAATGCAAAACTTCCTAAAAGACTCCGTTAGACTAGGACCTTGCTAAATTTGTAATACAAATGCGTAAAGGCATCTGTACATAATTATTAATTGTTTAATTTTGTTTATGCCTATACAATGAGTCCTATGGTGGTACAAATGTTTTATTCAAATTAAAACCTACATTTTTTGCTGTGAACTGTGTAGCTAGGTGGTTTTTTTTGAAAATGTTGGTATACTTACATATATATAAATCGCTATTCAAATGAGCAGTATCTATATAGTCAATATACGTTATTAATTTTTAGTTATTAATGATAATAGTCTACCAAGGTTTAAAATACACGAGAGGTTTGATAATTCAAAAATAATTACTGTAATTAATATTAATCTATTAACATTTTGTAATTTGTGCAAATTATCCCAGTACAATAAGCACTAGTCTAAATATTACATCTACTATCTATTTATCTGAATTATATATAAAATCACAATAATTAAAACATATTATAGTTTAATTGCACTTAGAGTCTCAGAAATTACTCGTTTGAATTTTGATTTAGATATATTAAAATTGTATGTAAAAAAATTTACGGTAAACATTGTGGTTTCGTTGAAAAAAAATAAATCTTTACTAAACTATGGTGGACACCCAAATTCAAACATAAAAATCATTGTCTTTAAGTATAGGCACTTACTAAAAAATTCCATAAATCCGAATTTGAATGAATATGTTATCAAAAGATATAGGGGAGAAGAACATTCTTGGTGAACCACTCTGTATAAATATTTATTTATTTCATATACCTAATTAAACAATATACTGCAATGTCACAGCCGATCTACGACAGCAATATTATCAGAAACGCTCAATATTAATTTTATATTATTGCCTACGATCATTAATGTAATACTATAAAATTTGAAAAACATAATATTATATGAGTTCAAATACTGCGCATATATACATATACGATATTATTATCACTGCTGTAGTGTATAGAATATAATATTATTATTATTTATTAGTATCACGATTCATGGATGGCGTTATTATATTATATTTGATATTGATTTGTAAGCGGTGAGCCGGTGACCGGCGCGGCGCACAGTTGAAATGTATAGGTATAGCTACATAGTATTTGGTTCTGTTGAAAAATTAAATACTTTTGTCTGGACTTGCGCCGATGGTATAATATTATTATTATTATTATTCTTGTTCCCGTTTAATAAAATATTATTCGCGTGTAGTACAACAAAACATATCGAACATCGTACAAAAAACATAATATACGTCAAACAATAATATAAAACTTATATTAATAAATAGTAAATATAATGCGTGGGTATAAATATAACTCCAGCGATGTGCATATGATTTTATTTTTTTTAATCCCAAAATCCCATGATACAGAATAATATTCATTATCATTCATACGGTACCTTTAAGAGAATTACCTACCTAAAAATAAAAATCGAGCAATATTTATAGTATAATTTATAATATATTACCTATGTATCATTTTTAAATAAAAAAATTGCGATTTTCATTTAAATTAATTTTTATCATCGTCAATTTAATAATGCAGCGTTTATAATATATATATTTATATATTATATACATTAATACAGTAGTCACGTACATAGACACGTACGTACCTAGGCGTGAGCGTGTTTCGAATGTCAAATTATTATATTATTTTTGTATATATAGCATGTGCAATAATATTATTAGACGAATTGAATTCGGATGAATTTTAAACCGTTATGAAGGCATTCTAATACTATACCTACTACATGTCTACATATTACGTACCTAATAATATTATGGTATAGTATATGCTTTCGTACGATTGCATACACAATATTTATTTAGCGAAATTATCTTGATAGTATCCTAACATTGAAATTGGTTTATTTATGAACTTAATATGCACATTGCATACAATATAGATACCAGCCAATGGCCATAGTCGCCGAGGTTATATTTAATAAAAATAAAAAAATAATATAAAATATAGATACGAAATATGTATATATTCTAATTGAAAAAAATTGTAGAGAATATAATATGTATACCTATTACCTATAGTATATCTGAATATCTCTATATTTTATGTTATATCTGAAAGAAATTTACCCGGAAGGCTGGGAAAAAAATGAATAAATAAACCAGGTAGGTAGGTAGGTATGTTATTAAATTACGTAAGTTTAAAATTGTTTGGCATGAGACCAACGGTGAACGGTTTTGGTAACCAATGGCATAGGTGCGGATAGTGCTCTCTTGGCGAATAACTAATATATATATATATAATGTGTGTGTATGTGTGTGTATATATGTGTGTGTGTGTGTGTGTATGCGTGTGTATGTGTGTGTGTGTGTGTGTGTGTGTGTGTGAATGTACGTATATTTATATGCGTTAGTCATGGTAACGGTACACGAGCAAAGTGAATGATCTTCAACATCAACAACATTGACCAATCGCAAGTCGATGATCGATCAACAGAATATAATAGGTATAGAGGATGGCTGAATGTGCATGGAAAAAAATAACCGCATAATCGATACGTGCATGTATATGCGCAGGCACGAGATAATCATATACGACCGGTGTACCTACACATATATATATATATATAATATCCGATTTTCCTATACTTATGTCTTGTATATATGTTACATACACGCATAGTTTACATGATATATACGTGACCTTGTGTGTTTCGTACTTATTTTCCGCGATAGATTTCGATCGCAATAAATTATTTTTTCTTCTATCACCGACGATGATTTCTAGCTGGAAAGTTGTTTTTAGGGTGGGAAAAAAATCGATTTTCGTTATAATCGCGTACGTTGCATTTTATGCGGTCGATGAAGTCTTACAAAAGTTCCAACGACGTTTCGTGCAACTTCTTGCAGAGTCTTTTTAGTGAAAACTTTTAATCCTCCTTGTATATAACTATATATACGAACTAATTACGATGAATTCCGGAAAGTGCTTGATGAAAAGTTTCGACAGACGCATCTTTAGTAAGGTCTGATGAACAAATCGGCTTGAACATTTACTCCTCGAACTTCGGTGCTCGTATAAAATATATAAGCCCGATGAATATCCTTGAGATAAGCGGGAGGTTTTTTGGTTCATAAATTTATATTTGTATACATTTTTATTTTATATTCGTTGAGAGTATAGGTAAATATACCTATATTATTATTATACCTAGTTAATTGTTCATATTTATCATCCATTTATTATAAATCAATAAATAACAGAGACTTGTGTTGTATCGTCATTAAACTCAGAAATTTAATATAATATACGATTACAGAATAGAGAATAAACTATAACTTACAGACAAAAAATGTGAAATATAGTTTTGATGTCAAAAGACGCGTAAATAATATCAATATACTACTTGTATTTAGTAATAACTAATAGTATATAGTCTGGGTAGTATATGTAGATACCTATACCTACCATCGGATACAATAACTATTATTTATAATACATAAGAAAAGAATAAAAAGAAAAAAATACTAACATCATAAAATATGAACAAAGTAACTAAAAAACAGCTCATAAAAACATACATCTGAAGTGTGGCATTATACGGAAGTGAGACCTGGACAATTAATAAAAAAGAGAAAGATATGTTAGAAGCTCTGGAGATGTGGTGTTGGAGAAAGATGCAGAGAATAAGTTGGACTGATAGAAGATCAAATGAAGACATCTTGAGGACAATATATGAAAAACGAACGTTGTTAGACACTATAAAGAAAAGGAGATGGCAGATGATAGGACACACGTTGAGACATGGAGATGAATTGCATAGTTTAATAATTGAAGGAATGATAGAAGGCACAAGATCAAGAGGAAGACCTAGGGCGAGATACATTAACCAAATAATGCAGGAGTCACTTCCTATAAGGAGCTCAAAAATATGGCGAATGATAGAGAAAGATGGAGAAGACATTAACTGTGAAAATTTGTTAAAAACCAATCTTTGGATTGATAAACTAAATAAAAAAAAATATAATATAATACATAAGCAATAAAACAATATTAGTATCCAAACAAAATAACGCTTGTGTCAGATGCAAATCAAAAGCGTAGGTACAGGTTTAATAAAAGCAATATAAATATTTTAACGTAATGCGACTATGCAAGTAATATTATATTATATAGACACACACACGCACATATTATCATATAGGTACCTACTATAATATATGCACCTATAATATATTAAAATAAAATCACATCCTAGAGGCTATATGTAGGTAATATACTAGTTGTAAAAGATTGATTATTTTCGTATACTTTCACTGTACATGAAAGTTACATACTTACATATATTACATAATAATATATTATAAATACCGAATGATCTATTATGCCTAAATAATATTTCCTCGTAAATCGTATAAACGATATATTTTAAGCATATTATTATTATTTATTATACCTATATCGCACGTAGGTATTTCTAAACGTATCGCACACGGTCATCGGAAGTAAGCGCACGTAGTCCGTTTATATAAGTATATATTGCAGGGTCGAAATTAAACGTAGAGCGAGGGGCGTGAGAACCCGGGCCCCGAGGACACCACTATAAAACTGAAATACATCCGGGCCCGTTTATAGATAAGCAGATCCCGAGTTCAAAAAAAATGGATTCTACAATTTACCCAAAAGTTTGTAACTCTACAGTTGACTTCAACGTCGTTTAGAAAATATATTAGTTTTGGTGAAAAACATTTGTATTTAAACTCCGGTCCCGTGAAATCGTTCACCCATGTTCGTACAGGATAAAATTCGTGTAATAGGTATAAAATATTTTGTTTCATACAACTAAATACTACTAATAATGCAGTAGATATATGAATGGCTGAATGGCACGACAAAAATTGATACTAACAATGAAATCATTACCACTCAAATACTTGTTTATTGACTCAACACTTGTTCACTAGATATTTTGTCTATAGTGGCTACAGGTTATTCAACCTGCCAAGGACTTGGCAATTCATAAATTCACGTTTACGTTTGAATGTAAAACCTCGTGCTATACCCGGTACTGTATATAAAAAGTTGCAAATGGAAATAATTCGTATAAAAATTGACTAATTTAAGTACGACGACGCGCGGCTGATGGGTATGATAATATTTTGATAATCCCCATATTATTAGGAGTATGATATAAATCATGGAGATTCAAGTAAAGTCTAAACGGCTATCCGTAAGTATAAATTGTTATATATACTGAAATGGCATGATACATGTTGCCATTCATCTGGTATCAGAAAGTGCGTAAAATAACCGTTTGTGTTATATGCATTGCTCTATATCAAAATGTAAAAAGAAATAACTCATGCACAATGGCTATACGTAATCTATCTACTACCTAGGTATGGTAACTGTATTGGGACGAATAAAAACATAGCAGTCATGGCGTGTGGTACCTATAGGAGTCGACCGGGAAAATAGCAAATCGCGCTCGGTTCGAACACTGACCTGGTGCGGTGGTGGATGAGGATGGCGTAGAGTTGGTGACGGCAGCCGTCGGCGGTGGGGGAGGTGGTTGAGAGGCGGCCACGCGGCCAGCGTACGCGGTGGGCTGCCGGTATGTGGAACTGGTGCACGGAGATTGGACGCGGACGTCGCGGAAAGCGGCCGCAGGCGTGGACGTGTCCATGGGCACAGTGGTGCAGGGCTCGTCGCTGAATCCCTGGGTAGGCGGGTCGTGGCTCTCCGAGCCTGCCGTATCAGTGGTCGTGTCATCAAAAAAGCTCAAGTTGAACTCTTCCGTGGTGCCGGCGCCAAACGACACGTCGGCCGTTAGCTTGTCGGCGGACGGTGCGCCACCCAGCCCCGCCGCTAACGATTGATCGAGCTTGAACACGTCCATGTTTTGACGATTATATATGTTTATGTGTCGTCGTATGTTGTATGATATTATGTCGTAGAGCGTTCACGAAAACAGATGATTCCAATTATAGATGTTTGTAACGACGACGTCGGTGGCGGCGGCGGTGGTTCAAGTGCGGCCGGTGTCCGACGAGGGTCGGCGGTCGTCAAGTGACGGCACTGCGACGGTGGAACATGTCGGTGGTGATGCTGCTCCGGTAGGTGGTGGTGCATAGCCACCGCCGCCGTTATACCGCGGTGGGATTTTCAGGGCGCAAATTGGCGAGACGCATTTTCAGATGGAAAGCACGACGATAATTCACGCGTGATTTTTAAAACTTATCTCTCTAACTCTCCGACGATAGGAAAATACTATTTTGGAAAAACGCGCGTACATACAGTATAGAATAATGTAGACCGATCGAACGCGCGCCTAACTGGATTCTTTATAAATATAATATATACATATATTACTATCGTTGTAATAATAATATATATTATAATTAATATATTTATTATGTATGCGTTCTGTGCACGTGCGCGTACACACGATGACTGCACTGGAGCACCACAGATGTCTCACACGGACACGTCGGCCGGCCGGCGATGGTACGCACGCAAAAGACGACGACGACGACCGCGGCAGGTAAGCTACTACGACGACGACGACTACTACTACTACTACTACTACTACTACTACTACTACTACTACTAATAATAATAATAATAATAATAATACTAATACTACTAGATACAGAGATACTACTACAACAAACACTATATAATACGACTACGATCCGGCCGCCGTGTAAGCGTGTGTGTGCGTGTGTTCGTGCGTGCGAGTGCTGTTGATAGTTCAGTGACCGACGACGACGACGCTGCCGCCGCCGCCGTCGCAGGTTGTCAGATGAAGTGGTGGCGGCAGCTATGCAGGTGGCAGCGGTGGCGAAGGTAGTATACGGCCGCGGTGTACGTACACATAAGCGGCGCTCGGGGTTTAGTGGGAGTGCCCCGCGGATCCTCCACCGCCGCATGATTCGCTCTAAGTGCGCTCTCTGGTCGTCGTCGTACATATCCGAATAATAAAATATGCTACGGCAAGCGTGTGACCGAGAGACGAATACCCTTTCGCTCGGTCTCCGAGTTTTCTTCCGGTTTTCCGGCTTTCAAGTTCACCGATCCACTTGGAACGCCCAGACCAAATGTCGGTGCAGGGTGACGAGGATTGGTAAGGAGCGCACTTCCATCGGTGTCTCTTGTTATTTTTCGAAAATATTACTATATACTACCGGGGGCTCCATCGGGGGAGGCGCAAAAGAATTCTTGCCGGTGAAATAGCTTCCTATATATCAGATTTACTTGTATACAAAAATATTTATTGTATAAGTTATTCATATTTCTTTCTTTGCATTTTTAATGTATTATATGACTGTTTAAATTGATTTGATACATTCATTAATTATTACTATACTCTGTTCAAAATAAGAAACACAGTCTGCGGCCAACTTGTGCGCAGGAGCGTGGCAATACTGCACGGCAGGGTGCAGGTGGGTTACTCAGGAGGGGGAGCTGACAAATGGATGTTACCTGACTTCAGCCGACGAAAACTGGTCGCCACCGACTGTGTTTCTTATTTTGAGTATGAGTAATAAGTACCGAAGTGTGCCTTATTGTTTGCTTATACCAACAGTCAATATAGGTACTTCTCTAGTTTAAGTATGTTAAACTATTCAAGTATGCACTTTTTAGGTCAATTATTATTAAAATATCTTTTACGCTTTTAGTTTCTGTACAGAAACTGCGGTTAAAGTTACCACATTTAAAGAGAGTCAAACTTTTTACGCTAAGCGTGTAATCCATAGAGTAATAAATAATAAATATTAAAATTTTAAATGCTTCGTTTTTATGATTAATGTAACGCGACACTTATGTCTTTCTCACCCTACCAAATAACATGGTTATACCGACTATAATACCTATACCGCTGCAAAATGCAAATCTAGCATATTATATAAAACAAAAATAATAAATCACGATAATAGTTTATAGTTCTTATTATATTGTATACGTTATATTATATAGGTACTAAAAATCGTTTTATTTGTTAGTCGTCGGCGTCTGTAGCCTGTATTTCACCAAAGAGTGTTACTTGGATTTTAAAACCCTACACGGCTATATACTGCCTATATAAACATGTGTACACACACAAATTAAACGTATCTACAATTAATTTTCAAAAACGGTCACCTGTGATTAATATCGGCGAACGATTAAATTATGCGCACCTTGCCCCTTGAATCTTGATGAGATGCTCGACCTGTAGTCTTATTCGGAAACTGTCGAAGGTGATGGTGCAGTGGCTCGCTTTATTGGAATGTTCGTCCATGGTTGCTCACAATTACTATGACTTATTAGCACTCACGGAGGGTGACGCAAGAATGGCTTGATTGATGATATCAATAATCGAACGGTTTGTGGATACACGAAGAAAACGGTCAGCGACTAAAATGTTCACGTCTGAAATTTTTTTACGGTTTTCTGAGGGACAGAGCTGGAGGGTGTCTCGCGGTATTCCATTACGCGGTATACGGGGAACGATGATCGCGTATGCAATGTTTAAGCCTTAAACGACGGTCGTTTGTGTTCCATGAATTTAGACCCTTTGTAGAGTTTTGCACTCGATGTAGATTCAAGGAAACTTTACACTATACTGTGATAAGTGATATCCTAGTAAGCAATAGTTTTAATATCCATGGAAAGTTAAACGGCGTTTTCCCCGAAAAAAAATTTGACACTATGATTGGCTTAAGCCTGGTTCACACTACGCCGTGTCGTGTGATTTCGTATTTTTATGTTTATACCAAAACGCAATATCAATGATATAAATATTGTGCCTGGTGATAACATAATATTATTTTTTTTTAGTTATCACTACATTGACCACACGGTCAAAAGTTGAATATATTCAACCACGGTCTTGGAAGCTATCTTCTAGGACCGTGTATTCAACTATGCGGTACTTATCGTTTGGTAACTATGGTATCTGTGATTATTTTATACCCGGCTTTAATCTTGGGGTTGTAATTTAGTATGTGTGGTATGCCGGTATACCTAATGTTTATAAGTAAATACCATATATCTGATAATAGAACCAATTCTACTCTAGTCATAAGGCGGGTTTCTACTATGCACGTACGTGTGTACGTGCATACAAATCCTTTGCTGTGATTGGTTGGTTAGGTTAAGTTACCACACGATTAACCACGATACCATGTTGTTGGACATAGCTGAACATTTTTCGTGTACACGGCAATCATGTATAGTGGAAACCCGCCTATATGTTAAACTAGTTACCACTTACCATTCAGATCACATTATAAAAATTACCATAAATCAAAAAAATGATTTTTTGCCAGTAACCGTAGATCTCGTTATGTGAAGTCATCACACGTGCGCTGCCGAAAAGTTTGTACCGAAACCCCACTTTAGAATTTATTTGAAGTTGACTTCTCGGTTTTTGTCTCGTAATAAATTTATTGAACATCCGATTTTGCACCGTTCATGTATGATTTATTCGATGTGCTTATACACATTTCATCGATGTTATTATTTTAATTGTTCCATTCGGCGAAACGACGTAGTAATGCATGTTATTACTTATCGTTACAGATCCTCCTCCATCGTCACCGTAAAGTAGAAATGTTCAAATGTATAATCATTAATCGTTGATGAAAAAAACACTTTTAGAAATTCGGTATTTTTGGCTCTCGAGACTTTCGTATAAATCAATTAGGGTATATAAATTGTGCACAGCACGAGTGTTTGCTAAAGTATAATGTAGAAAGCTGCAATTGTTAAAAAAAAGAAAAGGAAATTGTGACAACACGACTTATGGACCGTAGTTTCGAAAAATTCTTTTTCGGATTGTTTCCAACGAAAAATACGAGTTGCGAAGAACAATATTAAACGACGTTAATTTATAGTTTGCGGGGGGACCTTTCTTTTTAGTGAAACACCGAGCCAGCGCTATGCTGATAAATTTTAGCCTTACAATCGTCTTAATGTTTACTTAATCTTAAAATGCGGACTGGTGCAGAACATATTTACAATCACAAATGCAGTATCTGCAAAGATAAATTCATATCAGTTTATACACTTTTATATGATAAATACTAAAATACTGATCAGTTGATAAGCATCTAAGTCTTTTTTTATATTCTCATTTTTGTGGGGAATCAAACATAATAAAGAAAATTCAGTTTTTATTTTTGGTACAAGTTTATTCTATGGTTACATTGTTTTTATTTTACCTTGCACATTGAAAAATGTTTCAATCAATCATATTTACGTCCAAAAGATAATATTGCATGTCAAACACTATTGTTTTTTTTTTTTTTAGAAATATATTGTACATTTAGTTTTTAATAAATTCCATTTTTACTTTCAATATTTCTTATTCTTAACAGTATTACTCAAATCTGAATAAAATATGTATTTTAAAACTCAATTTTTTGTTACAATTGTCCAGATAAAATATCGTGTAAATAAAATATATTAATTTTTGTTCACTGTTTCAGCCATATTTACGTTAGTGATTTATTTAAAAGATTTGTATTTTTATTTGTTTTATCTAAAAGGCATTTTGCTTGTTCTATTGTTAAATAGAGCAAGGAACAACGCCAGTTTATATAATATTCTATGTACCATCACTTTTGAGTATTAAATGCTGACAAATAAAATATTTAAATCATTACGTTTTGAAGAAGCATATTATATTATATTTTTAATTTACACAAAATTACTAATTATACGAAACTAGTTTCAAAATCTTTCAACGAAAACTTAATGACCACATTTTAAATTATTTATCATCCCAATCAAATTTTGAAAGATCATAAGTATGATTATTGTTTGTGTAAATATAGATAAATTATATAGTTTCATTATCATCATCTCATAATTGTTTCAAATATCTCTGCGTTATATAATATAGCATGTTAGCATGCATGACTATTATATATATATATATATATATGGATACATTTTGATGTTCTTGAACTTGATTTAATTAACTCAGTGTTTGTCAATAATGTATAGGTATTGAAAAATTCGTAAATTTTGGAGAAGTCTCATTGATTCACATTACAAATTTAAAATACAATATTGCGACACGTTTACTATTTCCATTTTCAAAACGTAAACAATACAATAGATCTTAGAACTTTTGGCGAATCATGTCAATTGTGTTGATTGTTGATTAGTAGTTGTGTAATAATTTATTTGATATCATATGTTTTCTTATCTATGAGAGATAAAGAGTTAAATTAGCCGCAATTTTCGCGTTATCTTATACAGTTATACCAAACTTGCAAATGTTACGAGCAAATGCCACCGATAATACTGTCTATACCGGAAAACCAGTTTTTCTTCGCAGTTTATTGGCTCCTTACAAATAATTACATGCAGAGCACACCAAGTCCATAAATTATACTATAAATATGAAAAAACGTGTACTGCAGACTGCAGAGGCTATAGAGAGTGATGTATAAATGTAGAACTTGATAATCGCAATAATTAATGAAAAAAAAGGTTTTATAGAAATAGACTACGTGTTTGAAATGCAGGTAAAACTTCAACGAATTATAATTAAATTGTTTCCGGCAGAGAAATGTCCTATAGGTTCCATAATAATTTATACAATATGCCTATAATATTATATACATGTAAGAAGATATTTTTATTAAAATATTTAAAACGAGAATTTCTGACAACCAAATGTCGTTAAAACTACATTTTTTAATTTAAATTTTTAATATATTCGAAAATATCGGTAATAACATAATCAATTTTCCAATGTATATTACGTAGAAACACACTTTGCTAAGTTTAATATTGAATAAAAAAATCTAGTTGTTCATTTAAACATTTATCGTTTTGGTATTTTATGTTTAGTTCTTTGGTAGCTGCGTTTGATGACATAAAATAAAAACATTATATACATAACATTATACAATACACACTGCGTCGGATGGAATGGACGGGTGTCACTCGAAAGAACTTTTCAAGCGACTTGGCGGTACCTATTTGTTTATAATTAAGAATACGTATATTTCCTGTAAAGTACTTTTGGCATGCAGTATATATGCGATAATAACGCGTTTTATGTTTAATTAAAAGTTAATGTAACCACAGTGGCTCATCAAAATCCTTCATAATATAATTTATAATGTTTAATTCGTAAAGTACATCAAAGTTAAATTAGGATAAGCATAAATTTAAACACGGGATTTTAAACGTGGCTTATATGTTATGTATAATTAGTGGGTAATTTTTTTTGTCTAACCTAACATTTATACGGCATATTGTTATTATAACAAGACATGAAGCTGTAGGTTTTGATACTTTTCAAAATACAGCAGTACATTTACACTTAAAACGAAACGAAAAGTACAAAAGATATTTGAATAATTGAAAAGGATGGGCACATACATATATAATACATCCATTGCAATGAAAATTAATATATTTACTATTTAGTACTATCTATAATAGGTACCAACCTATATGGTTATATTATAGCTATGCATATATATATAAATATTGATGTACTCGCTACACGAGTAGACTACAGTTGAGTTATAAATTATTATTATTATATTGTGCTTGTGCTAGGTAGTTTCCCCAAAACGGTTTGCCTCGTAATATGACTTCACCATGAAAATAATACAAAATATAGGCACTCTTACGCGTGACTGCAGTCATGTATATTGTATATTATATTGCAGTTTTTTCTAGAGGGATACACTATATACACACTATACACAGGTTATCCGAAATTAGCCTCAGCGCCACGGCTGTTGACATAAAATTATATCCGACACGAACAAGTTCGACTAATTTGTAAAAAAAAAAACCTATTCAACACAAACGTCAATTATTTAAGTCTACCAAATCAATGGATCTTTTGTTTGGAATGCAGATCAAAAACAATAGCGTCGAACGAAAAAAATACAGCACGGCACGGCGTCATGCAGTAGGTACAAAAGTGCATGTCTTGGCGTCTTACCATTTATAAAAACATTCGTATATAGGTATTAGTGTATTATAGGTACCACTGAGGCCATTTTGGCATATTTTTCCTCCCGCTAAACATCGTATACGGTGTCGAGCGTTTTTGGTATTAAAAGAAAAATATAACAAGTTCATAGGTATCCGATTAATTTATGATACGCTTTTGGCTGTAGTGTGTACGACTATAGCTGATGCTTTCAGTGATGCGATGCAGCAACGATGTAACTAAATATTATACACACCGCCACACCGGTCATCTCTCCCTGCGGTGGTACTCTGAAGAATGTTCTAATATATACGAATTATGATTATCTAACGACTAGTCGCGCGTAGTTATTGGTCTTTTCACCTCGCAGCTATAAATAGTATCTATAAATAATATATTAAACTATAGCCATGGTGTAAACCGCTTCGTTATACGCATAGAAGCATAGTTGATATTATAATGTATTATAATATATTATTAAGTATATGCATATAAGTATATAACAAGTCTCGCGTGTGCCCAACGAACGAGATGCTAAGTCGGCAAGGCTATAGGAACCTTTCAATGCGAAATAACAGTAGGTATAATATGGAGTATCGACCGTAGTGGCGTACAGGCGTACTGCAGGGGTATAATAATTTAAATTGTATTTTCAATGAGCTAATTGCCGTGTAAGCCATGCGCACCTTGAAACACATTTTACAGTGTTTTACGGTCAATTTTTTGATACCACAAAATTTATTGTAATTAATTATAATATAATAAGTAGGTAACTAACTGCCTAATATAAACAAAAAATTGAAATTTATATGCTCCCGGTAAATTTCAAAAGCTTAATGATTGTATTTTTATTTTTCATCTAGTTTTGCAATTTTCTATCATAACACATTATATTGTAGTTCATCGTTGATTGTTCTCATATTTGTAATAATCATAATAATTATAGAAAAATGTTCTGACGAAATCTGCCACACCTCTAAATTGTTCAACTCTTAGACACACATGACACATACTGACTGTAGAAATCTCGAAAATATTATTTTGTGCGTTTATGTTCGGTCATCTTTTTCCTAACCTTCTGTATGCTTACCCGCTGCACTTTACAAGCCATATTAGTTAAACAGCGGTATCGATATTATTAGGTACCAGGTAGGTACTGTACAATAGTCATCGAGGTATACGTGGTATGTGCAGCGAAATAATAATGCCGTATAGACAGTCACGAAATAAGCAACTCCGAAAAACGACCAATGAAAAAAGGTCAAAAGAGTTCAAGACGAATTAAAATAATGAAAATGAAATAAATTATGTTTTTTTATTAATGGTTATTCCGTAAACCGGTTGTGTCTGGAAAACAAACTCGTATACTGGTATGATATTTTTTAAACTTAAATTATAAACCAGTTTTGGTTCCGAAAGAAAATATTTTTGGTACCTTCCACTCATTTCTCCTAGCAAGTACACACGAATGTCCAAGTAAAAAGTGCAGTGTTTATATTATGTATTATAAAAATTTACATAACTATTTAAAACAGATGTGTTAAATAATGTAATTATAGCTGAAACGAGTTAGGTATTTAGTGACTTTTTCAATCAACTTGGTATTTTGTACAAATTTAGAGTGACAAATATTCAAAAAATCTTATGTTTTGAATTATTTGTTATTAATTAATTTTTAAAAAATTTAATGTTATCCAATTATTACTGAATTGCATTAGCTATGCCTACTGTTGTACTGTATATTATATACTATTATAGTAGTATAATAGAACTCATAACGGCAGAACTATATAAACTCATTACAATTACGAACGTATTTTTATAACTATTCAATATAACATTCTGAAAAGCTCGATTATGTAATTCAGGATACCAATATTATATTATAATATGTAATTTTATGAGTGTATAAATATACTTTATACTATATAATACACATAATAAATATGTCCATAATGTTTGCTCTCCTTTATCATTTAATATTTAAACTATCATTAAACAATTTTCAAATGTTTTTTATATAATATTATAGAATAGATTAGTACCTACCTAGTGTTTATTTAACGTCTTATACTGGTCTTATGATACAAAATTAATCATTTAAAAATAATAATTTCAACAACAAAACTGTACAAAACCAGAAAAAAGCTGAAATTAGATACTATAGGAAAAATGCTTTTTTAATTTATATCATGACATATTATATAAAGTTAAACATAGTTTTATTAAAAACAAACTTCCATAAAATGTTGAAATACTTTTTCGTTACATGTTACATAACAGTGTAAATATTAATCTGTATGACTGTATAATTAAGCAAATCATTTCAACAACCAAATTTAAAAATAATATTTAATATTCGACTATTTTTCCAATCACTAATAATTAATATGCAACCTGCAATTGGTAAACGCTTAATGGTATGTAAACGCAGAACCACAACGGATCTACACTACTGCAGAGTGTAAAATCGTTGAAGCGGGTGAAAGGCTTTCACCCGTCGTTTTAGACAGCTAGGGCAGATGTGATGACAAATTTCCATAGTAAAAGGAACTGCTGCGTGTTTAATCGATAAAGTAAGCGCGTGGATATATAAAGTGATTGAAAATCACAAGACCGAGAAGTCCTGTACCGAAGTACCGCCGACTGCCGTGACACCGACGATGCAGACAGCAGTTCGCGAAACATTAGGCCTCACTGCAGTGACTGCATCACCTCTGCTTCAACACGGCGGTCGTCGAACCAAAGAAAAGTTCGAGAAACCGGAAACGCGCACGACGTCGTCTCACGTGGGTAGCCGCAAAATTGCAGGGCCCAGCTGTGCCACGTCCAAATAAAAAACGGATCCCTTCGGTCCGGGCCAATGACCGCCGTGGACCTTTATAGATTTTGGCTGTGGACAAATACATTGTTATAGGCTATCGTGTTGTGTGTCAAGTATCAGTCGGCGGACGATCTAGTCCAGCCCGATGCAGTGCCGCAGTGGCATTGAATTACGGCGGAACGGTAACAGTCAGAAAGTCGAACGATGAGCCAACAACCGCCGACGACGTACGCGTGTCCACTACTCCCACAGTCGATTTTTAATAACAGGGCGTTTAATTTAACATTTTAGAAGGGTTAGAAATTATAATATCATGTTATGTCACATAAATGTATTTTCTCATACTTACAGCGGCCGTAACAGAGCGACGAACGTGTCCATGGTGCATCGATATTAATTACGTACAACGTTCTAAGTATTTAAAAAAAAGTCTATTGTGGGGAGTCTGCATGTTATTTGCACGTTGTCTACTTATTTCGAACGGCTACAGTCTGCTAGGCTGCATCGGTGGAACTGTGCAAGTACTCGCGGTAGCATCCATCTATGCATTACGTTTTTACCATGATACCGATTTGTAAGTATTGCAAGAATCATCAAAACTCTGAATTTACGGAAATATTATACAAATTTTACTATATTCCTATAGGTAGTGTAACAATAATAATATTATGGTTGTTTGAATAAAATTATAGTATTACAGAAATCCTCAAAAAAATGGAAGTAGTTTATAAAAAATAATTTTAATAATAATGGAAACATGATAAGCATTATTGTGTATTGACACCAAAAGCTATATTATCAATAACATCTAAAGCATCTCATTAATAACGTCGTGATCGTTATCAGTTATCACTTACTGCTCAGGAGTCTGTTGTAGACGTTACACATTATTCTAGATGCTTTCGATTTATTGAAAATCAAGCTAGAGATCTATTATGGATATGGAATAATAACGGGATAAAAAATGAAATTGAAAAATGTATTTTTGAATATTTCGTCAATTTTAGAAAAAAGTCAATATTTCTTAATTTTTATATGTTTTTATATTGTGTATTTAATATTTTCTAAAAAAATTTTTCTTGCACTACCTATCTATATATTTTATACTTAGTTATTTTTTTAAGATTTGTCCAAACTAGAAAAAATCCAATTATTTTAACTGTTATCTAATGTATATGCATGGCCTGCAGTGCCTAACAACGTTAACGACGTATGATTTATTCTTTGTCCTATCAGTTTTTCACCATATTTCATTAATATCATTGTTATTAAATTAAAAAATAATATTTTAAATACTATTTTAATATTATGTAACTGATAAATACCAAGTTAGCTTAGCCCACCCAAAAGTCCGTCAAGCCCCCTCAGTTTTTAGTTGTGTAAGATCGACCCCCCCCCCCCGGCTCACATTGATGTTAATAAGGTTAGCCCTCCAAAATTGTAATGGTTTGTGCCTGTAATCACACTATACTGAAACGGCCGGTATACTGTATACATGTTGAATAACAATATTATAAATAGTTAAATATAATTGACTGTGATACAACATAATGTACCTACCAAGAAGATTTAATTTATTTATTATCCAAAATATTGAACAAAAATAATACTTTTATGGATTTAAACTCGTTTTAAAGCCTGAAAAAATAAAGGTATTACTGTTGAATAATATTCATATAAAATTGACAATGGTATTGGTAACTATGGAAATGAAAGCAGCGACAGATACTATAATACTACGCGTATATCAGGCATTATATTAACAAAGTTTACAAAAACTTAAAAATAATAATGCAAAATGTACAGCTTTGGAAAAAGGAAAATGATGAACAATATAGTAACGAGATTTCTTTTCATACATTTTAAAAACATAGGAAGTTTAGGTTTGTTTAATAATTTAAAAAAGAAGATAAAATAAACATTTTTTTAGTTCCTACTATATGATTAATATTTTTGTATTTTTCTTTCTTTTTAAAACAATGTAGATCATACATACAAAATATATATTTATATAAAACATTAGCATAATATTATTTATTGATAAAATTATTTGAAAAATAATATTTCTTTAAATACAATTTCATAATAATTAAATCAATTTTACTGTATTTTCGCCACAGATATACGTCATAAAAATATATACACAATATTATCCAACCGTTATTTTAAGTAAAAATGAAAACAAATGACCTTAAATAACTTATATTATATATGAATTTCGAACCATTGCCAAATCAAACGAAATTAAATACAGAAAATGTAGTAAAACTTGCATGTGTACTAAATACCACAACACTACGTCCAACTCTCATACTTTTTACCACTCCTGTCATAACAACAAACTTAAAAGTCAAAACTCAAATGAAAAAAATGTATTGACGAGCAATTACACATAATATATGCCCCATATTATTATAAAAGTCAAACATTACTATTAAAATAATAATTAATATATTGTGAAAATGAATGGATAAAAGTCTAGGTACTAACATTTTAGAGGGAGGAAAAATGTATTTAACACCGAGAGATTTATAAATTACAATATTAAAGGTTAAAATACGCCCATATTTCAGAGGAAATTAGCCCCCCTCTCCCATAACACCTACCAACTAGAAATGTATTATAGTTAATAGCGCTAATTTACCGACATCACATCATATGGTGAACCTAAGCCTTAATCATTAACATCTCCAATACACCAGCCGTAAAACAGCGGAAATGGTCAACAAGACCTTTTCTCTATCTCTGAAAAGTTTAAACAGACTTATAAATTTATAAAATATTAATAATATTTTCAATTCACCAATATCAATATCTTGAATATATTTTAAATTCTATAATACACGAAACCAAATTATTCAAAATACTACGTTTCAAGTACCTACATAAAATATGTTTAGGATTAGTTAGAATTACAGTTTTAATCTTATTCGTAATAAAATTATATATATATGGAATTATGCAAACGATTGTTTCAAAATTGAATAGATAATACATAATATATTATTCTGTACACATAAATGTGAAATTAGTTTTTTTATTAACATATAATCTCGGAACTTATACAAAGTAAAGGACCGATTTAAATTACAGTTATTTCAGTAGGTATTCCTTGAGACTTGAAGGTTGTTTTTAGCTTCTTTTTTCAACCTCAACAGGCCATCTCTACATTAATTTTATTTTTGATCACGATAATTTAATAATTTAATAAAATAATAAATAATATTAAACGTATTGTTTGTTATGCAAATGTGCAACAAAAGGTAATATCTTTATATTTGTTACTTATGTACACAAAACCTACTCTACCGATTTTGACGAAAGTTTCAGAGATTGTTCTTGAAGATATCAGAAAAGTTTAGAGTAATTTAAACCATGTTCGAAAATATACTAAGTGCTATATCCAATCCACTACAGGTGAATTGCCCATTTCGGTCGAATTAGTTCACATACCGAGATACAATAATGCCGATTTTCCCGTAAAATGTGATAGGTAGGTACACTAAAACCAAGATACTGCACCAAAATAGCACCATGTTTTATGTTTGTTCATTTTTTCTTGAGTCGTGTATACAGCTAGTACATAATAAATATTAAACACTATATATTTGACATAGAAATCAAATTAATACGATTTTCATTACAACCCATTTTATTAGTTTCTCTGTAATTTTTGAATCTCATTCAGAATAACGTTTAATACTGGCATACTTTGTAGCTCGTCAATATTATTCAACCCCTCAACTCTGCCAGCACTTAATTACTCGTATTCAATTTACAAAATAACTTTGGCTGTTAATATATGGTATGAATTGCAAATTAATATGTGATTTTAATAATAAACTTTCATTTTATTTTTCACCAATGCAAAATACTATTTAAATATAATTATTAAATATTTTTTTTATTTTATATACTGTCAGTGAAAGTATATACTTTATTTATTTATCGTGTTTAGTAAATGTTTACAACAAACTGCTTCCTAAATATACTTTATCAATTATTTTTAATTATATACTTACAAAATAATCTGAGGATTATAAATAATCATAGAAGTTTTAAATGTATGAAAACATACAACATTTTCAAAACTCTTCTCCTTTGTGGTTGTTTATTTGAATAACGATATTTTATTTTGATATCATCTTATTTCTCTTTAAAATAAGATATATTTAGTAAGATAAAGTATTAAAATGTTGGTATAACTTTAATATCTAGTACACTTTTTAACCAATTATTACACGTCATAAAATATGCCATGTATGGATTTCCAAATTCCCAAATGCAAGTAATCTAACAGCGATAAAAATACACACAGTCACACAGATATATACTAGATATTCTTCAAAGTTCGGTGTTTTCTAAATGAAATTCTAAAACATTTTTGTCAGCAGTCATGTATACAAACGGTACCTAGGTGTGTGCACGAAGACTTCAGGTCAGTTAACTAATATAATCAAATTAATCAATGATGGGATTATTAAAATTAATTAATTATATCTATTAAATGTTTTATAATTTTGGGTGTTTCGTCCCCAAATTATACAACGTAGGTAGCTACAAAGGTATATTACTTTTAGTTTTAATTTATAATAATTTTAAGATAATATGCATATTTTGTGTGTATATATTTTACACAATAGATTATGTGCTAAGAGAAAAGTTAATAGTAGGAACCCAAGTAAGTGCTAATAATGAGATAAGCCTGCTTGAAATGATTACGTGAATTCAGTGATGCATGAATATTAAAGGAAATGGTATAGGTAGGTAATGCAAAAATTATATTGACGTTTGATGTTGTTATAATTCTAATTAGGTATAAACCATATTCATATTAGTAATCTATAATATTATCGGCGTATTATCATAATATTGAATATTGATCTTGTATAAAATATTTATGTAATTTTGTATACATTAAGAAGTATTACATTTTAAACGTTATTGAAAAAATATCTAAATTATAAAATTTGAGGTTAAAAAAATATGGCTTTAAAATAAAGCATGTTTAAATAATTTCACACATAAGTACGTTAGTATAATATGATAAGCTAGAACCAATAAGTTTGAGAAGATTTTAATTTCTGGGTGTTCTTCGAATGATTTGATGCACAAAGTCCGCATAAATCTAATGTATTGTATGATAGTGCTTTTAGAATTTTAAACCATCGTGACATGTATTGATGATTATAAATATTAAATAGTCCCTAATATTAATGTAATTTTACACATCTAGTTTTACTAAGAATATGTTTAATAAAATATATGTACGAAGTCCGTGCGGGGTTTCAGGAGCTCATATAGTAGGTATAGCCAATAGGGTGTATTATAATAGATTATATTTTAAATTTTAATTATTAAATAAATATATCTAAATATAGTACTTTTGAATTATAATTACTTAAATAATTATAGTTAAATAGACACCGCTTATTTACGTTTGAATAATTATTTTATATAATGAACAATATATTCAATTGTATCAAACTAATAAGTGAATTTTGAATACTACTCAAATAATATTATTAATATTAAATCAACTAGCATATTAAATTATATTACGTAAAATTGACATTGTTAGTTTGCTTAATGAAACCATTGAATTCTGAAAATTCGATTTAATAAATATTATATCGTGCAATCGTAAATTATTATTTCGAAAATGGAAATTTTAATTTTTGAGTTGAATGTTTCTATTATTTTATTTTAATATGATAAAACGAAATATTCACGCGATCGAGCATAAAAAATATATTACTTAAAAATTGCTTTTCATTTGTATGTTAGTGTCTCGTCCCGTTATTTAAATTACAAAAATACAAAGAATCCCATATAGTTAGGTAGGTACACTATTTATATTTAGTATTTTTGCGTGATTTCTTAAACAAACTAAATTGTATGATTGCATTTAAAATATTTAAATACGGTAATCGTATATTTGTATCAATGTAAAACATAAACGAGTTGCTAGTTACATAATATCACACGACTTTGGTACTATTTTTATTACGTATAATAGATAAACATACGAAAAAACGCACACAATTTTCAATCATGACTTTAGGTTTATTTATTTTTATTTTAAAACTGTAATCATTTATAAGCATGAAAGTATTTCGAATAAAACAGACGTTTTAAAATATATAATCATTATGATCCATGCCGGGTATATAATATATACAATTTCCGAAACAATGCATTTGATTCACCACACCTCCAAGACCATTATTATTTAAAGTCGTGTACCTACAATAACTTGGCTTTCAACAGAATCTCTCCCACGTTGCTACAACTTCATAATCAACGGAGAATAAAAATTGTCTAATCATACAGTGTGTGTGTGTATGTGTGGTACTGGTACTATGTAAGCATCAGTGGGTATATGCATATGTAATGCACCTATATGTACAAACTAATTCATTCCCGAATTTTAGTATTATATTTTAACAACCGCGAAACTGTTTGCGGCCCTATTATATTATGTTTTACAATGCGAAACTCTAGTTACCCGTCCGGAAACTCGAAATGTTGTTTTCATAAAATACTTAGTAATTTGTTTTCACTAGGTACCTACATTTTCTTGTATAAATTATCATTTAATTAGAATATTAAATAACCAATATTTTACAGCGACGTATTCGTACCCGGAATAATATTATATATTCACTTAGACAAGCAAAAGCCACATAAACTATCTTAATTACTCAAAAATAATTTATTATTTTTAACCGTCGGTAACAAATTTAACGATTTCAGTTTTTTTTTTAGTTAAAAGAAGAATTGCTTTTATGCGCAAATTTTTGTTTGTTATACAATTTAAATTAGGTATCTACTTGTTGTATTATTATGTAGAACTAACAAAAGATTCCGGGAAATTGAATTTTCTATAATATTACACATGTTCGTTCACAAAAGTCGTATATTATGAAATGTGAATTATTGATCAAATTGTATACAAAATGTTTTATTCATAATATGACGTTTGCCATACAATTTTACTGCCGCAATTATTGAAAATGTAAAATATTTCTCCGTCAATAAACTAATTTATTTATTTTTAATATGATTTTATATTTTAAACAGTTACTCAGCAATGAAAACAAGATTCTAATTTAAAAAAATTTAATCAACAAAAGTTATTATATTATTTTATTATTGACTTTATAGTTAATGTACTATTTATAATTATTAAGATATCTGAAAAATCATAATTATATATTTTTGAAAATATAAAGTGAACTTTCTCAAAACTAATGTAAATTGTAAAGTAATTATGTTAAAATGCTTTTATTGAAACGAGTTTAAAATTATTTTAAAATTACCATAATTATATAATAGGTACATACTTTAAGTGTGTATACAATAAACATATATAACGTATTCATCAACTTGAAAAAAAATAATATGATTTTGATAATTTATAAAATTACGCTTGCACACGACTAGTAGACACTTAAGTACCATGAACATAATAAAAACAAAAACATAAAAATTCAAAATTATCCTATGAGACAATTTCTCATAATATGCCATAATATGTCAACTTCTCTGCAGATAGGTACTTAAGAAATTGAGAGACGATAAACAGAAGAATCAATCGAACTTTGTTAATTTTAATATGAGAGTGAATTAATCTATTATCAAATTTAAACGCGAGAATAGTATCCTATTAGGACTATATTGAAGCAAGTTATGAACATTTTAAAACTTTAAAGTATTTGTTATATTATAAAGTGAATCTTAATCGTTACCTAGCTGTTGTTCAGCGAGTTTGGAAACCGAATAAGCGACCTATTTTGACGTGCGAACTACTTAGCAACGGGTTAACATTATGATATTAATACTGCAACACATCTTATAATCGGTTTATACTCGTATACATTATTATGTAGGTACTTGCACCTCAGTACCACACGTAAACGTATTGATTTTACGGTGCAATATATGTATAATATATATATTGAACTTCAGACTTGTAACTTTTGACATTTAAAAACAGTTTCAATCGGTCTGCAGCATTATCAGGGGCGTGTTTAAAGGTGTAATACACAAAAGACTATTTGCCTATAGCCCAAGAAATGTTTCATACCTTAAATTTACTGAATAGGATGATAATATAAAAATAATTAATTTTTTAATTAATAACAATTTATTTTGTTAATTATTATTTGTCATTGAAATACTAAAATACAATCGATTCATTAAATAGGTACTAAATATAATATTATGTTAAATTTATAAAAATAATAATAATAAAACGTTTTTCATAATCTAGATTTTGTTAGAAAATGTATCAAGTATTATTTCTTTATTTAAATCTTTTAGAATGTATTGTTTAATGCTTGCAGATAAAGTCAAGCTACCAAAAATATTTTGCTCCATAGACAATCATATCCAGGAAGATCGTTCACCAATCACAAGTAACTGTAGTAACGGTGAATATAAATGCTTCTTTTATATTTTTCTTAAATTTAGTAACACTGATTCATTTAAAACTTTTATTAATTCATTAAGTTCCCATGTTTCTTATAATAAACAATTTTTGCTACCATACTTACCCCTTTTAATAATTTATTTTGAGCTAATATTAAGTAATGTTTGATAATCTATCTATTTATCTGTATATTATATAAGAGACAAAAAATATTTGCGACTGACTGACTGACTGTGTCCTTTATGCATTCGTAAATCGTTTATCCAATCCAAATGCAATGAAATGTGGCACAGAGATAGATTAGAATTTGAGGAAGGAGTTAGATTACATTTTGTAGTGAAAAAAGGTAAATAAGAGGTCCAGCCCGGGGATGTTCTCAAACAGGGATTTTAAAATTATTATTATTATTATTATTTTTGCTTATAAATGGTTGCTATTGGTTTTAATAAGAATAATTATTATTACCAATGCGATAAGCCTATGTATTTAAATACAGAATGTATCGAGTTTGAACCACGGTTTCAGTGGACCAATTTTTTGAATTTTTTGATACTTTAGAGTTGTATAGAGTACTCTATACTATACACTTACGTACGCAACAATACTATCCGTTCCAGTTGTAGAAGTATATCTGTAAGCACTATTTCCACTGTCTTTTAAGTAAAATATTTTTAAAAGTTTTTCATTTCTTTTTAGAATTTGTCGGTAGGTACCTCAATATTTACATCAAATCTTTAGGAAACATCTAATAGTGCGTCCCACAAACATTTAAATGACTGTTCATATAATTATTCATTATAGTCGAGTGCGGATGAGTATCATGTTGATCACAGTGATGCTGCATAGTATATATATATATATATAACGCATATTCGTATTGTTACAAGGACGCGTCATTGTCATGTTATGTAGGTACATCATAAAATATGTGTGGGGTGCGAATTGCTGTTTCAGCGGTCAATCTCGCAAAATGGCAAATTCAAATTCGGAAAAAAACACGTCTGGCGTCACAAGAGGCATATTACGCCTAGGCATACTTATGCAGTGTGCTGCACTTTATGGCGTTTGTATTGGAAATACCCGCAGGGGTACCAAACATGTTCATATTATCGCGTGAGGTATAGTCGACACGGCGGCAGAACAAATGCCAAGGACCAGGGAGACGACGTTATCGCGCGTGTTCATGCGTCTGAATAGGCCTTTCGGTGGCGGCGGGTGGACGAGCGAAAACTTTATGCCACTGATTTCGCCAAATGATGTTTGCCGATGTTTGTGCCGCGTAAATTTGCCGACAACTCACGCAAACTAAAATCTTTACACGTATTAATACGCCTAACTACGCCTATATTAATACGCCTAACGGACGACAATCGACAGACAATCGGCACGACTGTCTGTGCGCTTTAATAAATAGGCGTGTATCTGTAAAGGATTCGCACAATAAATTTAGCACTGAAATAGTATAATTACATTTAAAATGTTCATGATTTTTCCAGATACGCCTTACGTACACACAATTATACACACACGTTTATAGAATATCGTCCATCGGGCGCGAGTAACAATTTATTATTGCATTATAACATGGTAAGACGTTTATCATTATCGGCCGCGAGTTTGTAATGCACGAGGGAGGCGTATAGGTTGTATATGTTATTATTATTACGACGATATTATTGTGATGGCGACGATGCTGATGACTATACGACGACGATGACAGACGCTGCTGCGGCAAAGTGCGTTCACCTTGCCAAAAATTATTATACGATCTGCCCGTGGCTGCGCGGATAATGCGTACTTGATGATCTGCCGCCGCAGCTCGGTGATTACCGGCCGCGCACGAGATGAACAAACGCCAAAATAGGTGTAGAGTGGCTATAGATTGTAAAGTGGGAGGGGGGGGGGGGTTAAAATTACATACTGCTAAAGAGAAGAGAAAAAAGCCGCGGAAGAAAAAACCAGAAATGATTATAATATTATATTGTTATTATTATTATTATTATACGTGCGAGTATTATCGCGCGATACGTACCGTCTATACGCGGCCGATCATCAATCTAACTCGCGCGCGTTAACGTGTAATCAAATCATATACATTTTATTTATACATATATATAGTATACAGGTATATACGTATACAGAGGTACTACGTGTATATAGTATTTACGGTGTTTGCGCGAATAATATTGCGTTTCGCTGTTTTGCACATTAGTTATATGGAAAAAGGTATATACATATAAGTACACACGCGGTTTTGACGGTGAAGACTGAAGACAAAGTCGATAATCATGTTCCATATAATAATTATTATGTATAGAATCACCACGGACTCACCATATATAGCTAGTATATCTAGTCTTATTATTAGTTGTTACTTATTACTACCTATACATATTATAGTATACCAGTACTATTATTATTAGATATTATCATCATCATCATTATTATCAATTCGGTTTACCTGGGTTCCTTATGATCACCGAATCGATCAGCTTGCCCGTAGGACTCGATGGTAAGGACGTGGGTTCTTTCTTGATGCTATAATAATAACAAATATAGAAAAGCCAAATTAAAATCGTGTGCATTGCGATATCGACAGAGAGCGGAAAACATCTATCTATTTAGTACAATGTACACAAATCAAATCATATCGCGAGCCTTCCTGCCACGCGATACATATATTACATCTAGCTGGAGTAGGTACCTATATATAATAATGTTATCATATTATAATTTATAACATAGCACATTGCAATGATGATATTTATATACTAAAGATAATAGATAATATTTGAAATAGCCAATAGGCACCTATAATACGCATTATACACATGTGCGTGAAGGGTTGAAAGCTTAACCATTGGTTGAACAAAAAATGTTTTTATTCCACAACCATTACATTATAAAATACATTCACACGAAGTGATGTATAGGGTACCTAAGTCAGCACCCCCTCTCCTTCAAATTAGGCCCACGAGTATCTTATATTTTACATTCGAAATTGATTTATATTTTTAACTTCTATAGTATTAATGACCACCAATATTAGTGTTAACACTTTATAACCCCCTCTTCATATAAATTATCTTTGGCATATCACGTGTCATATCATATACATACTCACATATAGACGTGAATAAGCCTAAAAACTAGATAAATGAATGGAAACCGATCACTGTTTGCCCCCGAAGTTACGATTTGTTGTGTACATCTACATTTTAAATATCAGTTTATTATAAAAAAATAATTATTTTGTACGGAATTCAACAGTACGTCCACTGCGACCCACACATTACACCACTGCACACCTCACGTTTCAGACACATCGCACATGACATAAAATCATAATATTACTAGTGGGTACTGAAATACGTGCGCATAAATACATTCCATACCATTATTACTATCAAGTTAGGGGTGCCTACACAATATCATACGAAGGACCATATTTATGACATATACAATGTGAGAGTGCAGTCTCGCGGACTTACCTGATGGTGCTGACCGACGGAGGGCTAAGCGGCACCGACGACGACGAAGACGACGACGAGCTCGTAGCCTCCATGAGAGCCTCCAGACATACCCGCACAGAGTCCGGCGCAACCCTCGCGACACACTACGCGACCGTGCGACAGTGTAGCAGCGGTGGCGACGGTGGTGGTAGCAGTAGTGGTAGTGTAGCGTAAGTATAGTACCGTAGGCGGTGGTGTTGGTGGCGGTGCTGATGGTGGTGGTAGTATTAGTTGTAGTGGTTGTAGTAGTGTGCGTACGCCAGCTAGTGTTATGCTATCGCAGCGGGACCGGCGCACGAGGTGGCACGGCGGCGGCGGCGGCGGCGGCGGAGTAGAATATCGTCCGCGCGCGCAATACCGTCGGCCCGCGCCGCACGCGCTCTCGAGCTTTCTCGCGATCGATAACAGCCGGCACAACAATGTAATAATACGCGAGCTTACGGACGACGACGAGCCGCAATTGTATATATACGTGCATACAAACGCAACGAAAGCGGCAGGCAGACGGGCAGATATATAATGTTGCTATCATTTCTATTTTATATTTTCCCCGTCACATCCACCCTCGCCAACCACCCCTCGCCAACCATCCTGTCGCAATTACTTCGCCTCCAATGCCGCCGCCGCCGCCGACCATTTCCAATTTTATTTCCATCGATGATGGCGTCGTTATTCTTCGATATTCTCATTTCTTCCGGAACGGTGGTAATACGATTCACGGCGACCAACATCCTGCTGTCGTAGTACTCATAATTATAATATTGTGCACTTGGGCTCGCGTCGTGTACGACGTTATAAGCGACATTATTACTGTACAGCTCCGCGTATTTGCATCGATAATTAATAGTAATATATTATGGGCTATGGCGCATAATATGTGGAACCGTATACGTAGTGCACATATGTACACGTCATGCTATAGTGTCTGTACGGTGCGACTTGTCTGGCTGTACACTGCAGCAGTACTTCGCGAAAAATAATATGAAACGACATGGACGGAAATCAGTACGAGTATAGGTAGTTTCCCAGTTGAAACCCTGAGCTATGAGGAGACCACCGGCGCCCAAGAGTGAGCTCAGTCCCTAAGAATTTTACAATTTTACGATTTCTAACTACCAGTGTGGCATGGCCAGCTACAGCTCAGCGTACATGAATATAAATAATACTAGGCGTTGTCCGGGGATAAATGTATCTGTAGTTGGCAATCCACCTGCGGCGGATATTAATAACTAATAAGTAATTATTCCAACTATTCTGTTATCTGTAACCAATTCTTGTAACCCTATAATTTTATTAAAATAAATAAACAAAAAAATATTCGATTTTTGAGAGCCGAAACAAAATACATGTATGAGCCATCCTATAGCGACCTATATGGGTTAAAAAGCGAACTTACAAGTCCTCCCCAAGTCTCAAGGAATCTATTGATATAACTTTTATTGAAAACGGTTCAGTAGTTTTTGAATTTATAGAGGACGAAGGACGAACGAACAAACAAACAAATGAGTATTTATTTTTATATATAATAAGACTATAGCGCTTACCCAGCAACGCTTCGCTGTTGATAGATTTCAGTATAATATTATATACTGTGTAAATGTATAATGTAATATAATTACTATAAGTATATAAGTATACAGAGTGTATCAAAAGTCTTTATCCGTTTCCGAAAATTCAAATTTATTTTAAAAATGAAGATATTATAAGGGTGAAATAAAGTAAAATATATTCTTAAAATAGGTAAGTTTTATTAATACATGGTTTACTAACGTGCGATTAACCGTTGGAACCATATCAGCTCGTAATCGGATGAAGACTTTTGAAACACCCTGTATAATACTTTGTCGTTACAGTATTAAACGGAAAAGATTTTAAGTATTATAATAGATTTTTGTATTAAATTATTTAATATTTACACAAAACAAATGTAAGACAATGATTTTTTTGTGCATTAATTTAAATTTGAAAAATTGTATTCAAGTGCTTTAGGATATACAATATTTTTTATCTTTCTGTCTTTTGCATAATCAAATACATTTTTTGGCTGTCCAATTCGTGATCACGGGACATATTATAATTGACCATGTATAAAGCACAGATATTCTAGATTTAATCCACACACTTGAAGCGATTGACCTTGTGCCTTGTTGATGGTCATTGAGAATGCAATGCGAACGGTGAACTTCGGTTGTTTGAAATCGAACGGCATGTCACGGTCGTTTGGAATGGTGGGAATCGCAGAATCATGAGCACATCTTCTCCGTTTGACTTGTCATTCAGAATTATTACTTCGATGACTTTTGACAGCAAGTCTGGTTCCATTGCACAATATTGATGGATTAATGTTTCGCAAAATAATTATTGGTGTACCGATTTTGAGAGACAATTTGTGCGGTGGCACACAACTACACAAGATAGGTCCAAAAAATTTAAAAGTTCAATTTGAAAATTTAAAATCTCTTCCGCATTCATGACACTATCAACCGGTTTATATGTGAGTGACTCACCTGGAAGTTATTCGTGGATTTCGTGGTTGATTGCATTGACAGATCATTGTCTGTCAGAAGTCATCTGCTTTTGAAAGTTGGCATATATTGTTCATAGAATACTTTATTGGCTCCAGAGGATGTATCATTTGAAACGACATATTGTATTTTCATATTTTTGTATAAGGTGATTTGAATCGGCTGAGTTGCCAGAGAGTAATGATAACAGAGGTTCAGGCAAAGTAGGAAGTTTAATTTTGCCATTTGCTCATCACATTCTTGGTGTTTCATTGTTCAATTTCCGCGCGCCGCAAAGCCCATACCTTATCCATTTTGCTGATGTCTACATTTATATGCAGACTGTAGTCATAATTAATTAACATTGTACCAAAATGCGCCAAACTACAGGTCAAAATACACGGTTCGTCGGGATAGTGTGGCTCTTATTCGTTCTACTTTGGTTTTTACTGATCGTTGGTCTTCCAACTCAAATTCACGCAATTTATCGACTTATAAACAAGCTCCTTCGTTGCTTGCTATTTGTTTCCCACTTATTTGAGAAGCTCGTAATCGATTTTTTGTTTCATGCTCTGAAGTTAGATCTACCAATTTTGGAGGTATAAAAATGAAAATAATAGATTTACAAAAAAAAAAAAATACAAAATCAAATTACGTAATTTTTGGGCGATTGATTAATTGATCAATTGAAACGATTTATAGTGAGGCAAAATCAGTCGACTGTGAGCGATGACCAAAAACTATAATGATAACTATTTTATTATCTGTAACCAATGGAAACCATTTTGCTAGAGTTGAAGCAAAATTGACTTGTGATCCACCTAATTAGCGACATATATGTGTTGAAAATCGAAGCTACAAACCCTCCTTAAATTTCAAGAAATTGACGAACATAGCTGATTGAAAACAGTCCAATAGTTGTTGAGTCTATAGAGGATGAACAACTAAACAATTTTATATATTAGAAGATATAGGTATAAAATATGTATAATAGATATTATATTCGTATATTTAATTTATTATTTAATTATTTATATTTATTTATATATATATATATATTAATATTTAATTCTAACTTTAGATAATGGCCATAGTCGCCGGACTAAGTTCAATAAAAAAAAAACTGTATGTTTTACAAACTCAAAAAATACACAAATAGATCACCCCAAGTGATCCCCATTAAATGTATTGGAATTAAATAAAAAATAAAATATATGATAAAAAATCTTGATAATCTGTAGAAACTATTATACAGTAATATAGGTATAACAATAGGACAAATAATAATACAAACAATACAAAAAATAATAATAACACAAAAGAAATCTGGTGGCTATTTGAAGTTTGAACGTACCGATTTTTATAGAACAGGAAGTTAAGTAATTCCAAAACATATATTATTCAATTTAACAAACAATTAATCAATTTTTAGTGGAACTTTACTAAGAAAATTAAACAAACTATAACAGTTGTGTTATAAGTTATAATACATATATAAGTGTATAGTAATTTACACTCGCTATTACCTACATATTATATTATCTAGCCTATCTAGGAAATAGGAGTTTGGATTTATAAGTACTTAGTAATGCCGCCGAATCGCACAGAATACAATAATATCGTCGAATCGGATCTGTATAATATCTAATCCGAGATAATAATATTAAATACGGACGGTGCAGTATAAATATATAATATATTGTAGACGTGTGTTATGATGATGAGGACATGCGTGTGTAGACTTTCGATGGAACTAGACCTTTAATCGCGTACAAAGAAGCCCAGAAACAATTTCGTCTGTGAATAACACAAGTACTGAGGTACCCACACACATGAACGTACGTGGGTAAAAATGATATATATATTATATTTACAATGTATGCTTCATTAAAATTTCTTTTAATCTAATAACAACAAAAAAGCGTGGATGGGATTCGAAAAATGCGTTGATTTGATTTCAAAGTAAATTGGTGGTTATTTTTTAAAAAAAACGCTACCTATTCAAATAAATTACTAAAAACGCGTATAGATTTTTCAGGAGACACATGAATGTAAGTATTGTAAAAATATGTAAAATAGTATTATAATTATACAAGTCGAAAATAATACTATATGGGAACATGTGATATTTCTGTCAAAGCTTTGATAACCGATTTACACAATATTTACAATTTACTTGATGTTATAAGTATAACTATAGCTGATATTCCCGCATAAAATGTTTATTTACATTAAATTACTTTTAAGTTTGTATCTCTTTTGGAAATAATTGGGTGCAGGTACCTACGTATCCCTTGATATCATTTAAATATTTCAGATTTTTTTTTGAAAATGTTCATGTTTTTTAGTAGGTAGTGGTTAATATCTACTTATCTCAAAATTACTTTTTATTTACAAGACATTGCTTTTTCACAGCGAAATGTGTACAATATAAAAGAAAAATATTTATAATACCAACGACAAGCATAGAAAATGTAAGTAATAAAAAGCGGAAAAGTGGATGTCGCTCTGCTGTACAGTAGGTTACCAGTGGGCTAATCGTCAATGTATAATGGATTATATTCAACATGAATTCAATGATATAATATCATTGCATATTAAGAAAAACGATTCTGAGCTGAGACGGTTTGTCAGTCTTGATATTTTATATTGTTATTATAATTATTATAGCCTGTAAGTTGAATTGATATTATAATATTATTATTTTTTATTCGTTTCTATGGTGATAAATGATAAATATGAAAAAAATTCTAATTACAAAAAAAGTATTTCATTTAAATTTTAAATGTTGTTAATTATGGTTTCAAGTTGTTATTACGTCCAATCTAATAATAATATATTACAAAATTAAATATGGTTCAATTATCGTTTTTTCAAATTATCAACTCTACTCTTTAACTCTTACAACAGATTTTTTTTAAATTAATAATACCAATTATGTTAAATGAAAAATATATTAGTATACACAGATATTAATATATAACTGTAGAAAAAAAATAAAACTTATGGTTTTATACTTTTGTCATACCATAAACGACGAAATCGGTAATTAAAGATTCGTGTAAGTACTGGAAAACTAATATTGTATACTTTTAGTTTTATCTTAAGGCTTAGGCCATCAATCTATTCGTATAACTAAATATATTTTTAATACAATGTACACGCATTAACTCGGTTTGTATAGGTAATAGGTATAGAATATTAAAAATTCTAAAATAGAATACAATAAAAATAGAAGATTTTTTCAAGACTTCAGCAGTTATTAATAAGTATTAAATAAAAACGTTATGACTACACTGCATAAATTGAAAATGTGAATTAAGCGTGATATTTAGAATATTATGCTTTTTACCGTCAGGTTTTTAATAATTCATAAACTATTGTATAATAATAAATTAGAGTCCAGATTTATATTCTGTTAAAATATTTAAATATGACGGTTATATGCAACAAAAATGTATGAACTATTCCCAAAATATTCTCACAAAGAGAAATTATTTTAATTTAAGGAACAATTTAAAAAAATCTTAATCATTAATATTTATTAGTAACTGACAATAAAATATAAAGTAATAAATACTAATAATAATACAACCACTATAATATAACCTCTAATTTGTATTAAATGTATTCAATATTAATGACACATGCAATAAAATATAGATACATCAATATCAGAAAAAAAATTAATACTTAAAATACTTTATTAAGTTAAACAAAATTAATATATCATGCAGTCATGCTGTAAAGGTAATAATTTCTAAATAACACCAGAAAATAATGAGATATGAGTACAAAATGTTAGGTATTGAAGAATTTATAATACTACACTTTTTAAAATTGTCTGAAAGGAAGTTAATTCAGTGGTATTGTCTCATATATTCTGAATGATCGATCGCTCAACATTTACAGACGTTATAGAAGCGTATTTTAGGTCTGTGACCATACCTACTAGGAGATAAATCTTGTGAAAGTATCATGCTGCTGTCCCAGCATAAAACTTTAAAAATTTGTTCCATTAATTGAAATTCTTAATTTGACTGTATTGAATCCATATTCGTTATGACTTGTCAAATATAGTGTTAAGAGATTATTTCACTGGTGCATAAGTTAGGTTGGACAAGTTGACTCTTGGTATAGTCGATAGATACCTGTAGTTAGTACCGACCTATAGGCTCACTATTTAGCACAAAATAGTGTCCTAAATAAATGCAATACATTGTTAATAATAAACGTTCAATAATATAACCGCCTCAATTGCATTTCATTTATAAATAGGTACGTCACTTCTAAAAACAGAAGCTTTAAATAATTTGTATTTAAAAATAGATGACTAAAATAAAAAATAAAATGTATTATTTTCAAAATAACGCCCACGTAGGTAGGAACTACAAAAATTTGGTCAAAACAAATTAGTTTAAATTGTTATCTTTGTTTATGTGACTTCAGTGTCTAACAGATCTACCATTAGTTTTAAGTATTGTATTCTTCAAGCTTAAACTAACGAATATTTTATGTATTTCAAATTATTAATGTGTACATAAATTGTAAATCGTATGGTAAAATTATCGTACCTACATCAAAATTCATCCCTGTCAATTAATCACTGTATCAATTAAGTACACGTCAATAATTTACCACATAGTTATAATATATCATATAAAATTTGAGTATAAATAAATTCGAAAATGGTATTTTGTGAATAAGTACCTATGATGTCGTACTTTTAAATGAATAGGTTTGAAGGTTAAGTTACACTAACTGAAGTTATAATCTTACTTAATTTGTTAGATAAGCTTGTAATAATAATCGTATTAATTCATAACTCTTTTTGTTTGATAGGTATACCACAATTATTTACGTCTTGAAGTGTAAATGTACAAAGCTACATTTTTTTAAAAATTAAAATTGATTTTATTATTTATGTTTGGTGATCATAGTTTTTGGTTTAATATATACCAAATCGTTTTAATTAAAAGAAAAGATGTTGATTTCAAAAATCGAAGCATGCTTACTATCCGAAATGTTATTGTTTTAGGAGGTTTTAATTTGTGCTCTTTTTTGCCAGAAAAATTATTAATTGACAGGTATTAAAATTTAAAACCAAATAATTCTGAAATCAATAGATTATTCATATCAGCAGTATATTGAGATTATTTTTTACAACCTTTACGTTTTATATTTGATACTCATTTTTGTGATTTGTCCTAATAATTTAGCAAAAGGGTAAGCTCTGCTGACAAATAAAATTAGTTTGATTTCAATATAGGTCCCTTGAAATATTGACACATTATACTATACTGTTTATATTCTATATTAATCGACAGTTTATATAGTAAATATTATAGTACCTATACGGCTATACAAATGTAAAATATTTTATTATAATTAATAAATCTATTTTATTTAATTATGAATTATGATTATGTATAATCTTCAAACAATTAAAAATGTATGTACTTTCCTTACAATTGAACTTGAATAAACTTTATAATCAAAAAAATACTATTCTAATTGATGACAAAACTTTAAGCCTATTTTATTTTAAATGAACAAAACAACAGAAGTTGCACACGAAATTGATAAAAGTTGAAGGCTCCAAATGTTTTAATAAATATAAACTGTAGACGAAAATAATATAAAAGATTAATATAAAATAACATTATATACGTTAGAATGTACCTAAAATAGGATATTAAATATGTATTTTAGTTATCACGTGGATGAACATATCACGTACTTATATAAGTATTTCATACAAAGCATATACAAAATGTATATTTTATTCCTTTTATACGGATAATAGTTTTATCCACTCTCGTTAAGCACTTAACAGAAAAAGTGAAGGTACAACTCATTCATATGTATTATATATTTATATTTTTACGAACGTTTTTTAATAAAGTACAGCAATTATAATGATTTTGTTTTATATTTTTTTTTCAATGTCGTCTATATGAGAAAAAAATGATTTTTTCAAGTTTTAATAATTTCTCCAACGTAAAAATATATTTAAAAGGCTTTTTAAAAAATGTTGTTGTAAAATAAAATAAAACTACCCATAGCTGCAGGAGAGCAATTGGAACAATATATTATAGATATAAAATGAAAAATTACAGACTATATTATTATTAATGCACGTTGAAGGATCTCGAAGTGTGCGGGTATATGCTGGGGGCTTCACCGTAAAGGCGTCAATAACATTTCTTTTATCTACTAAATATTTTTGAAATAAAGTTTCGGAAAAAGATTACTGTGGCTATAATAAATAGGTACCTACTATTATATTATATCATAAAATTTATTATAGTTGGCTTACTACACAAAATAAAAATAATGAAAGTTGTGTATCGTGTCTCTTAAAATATTCTTAGGTATTAGGAGGTATTCAATTATGGGCAACGGCTAAAAAGTCGAACATTTACAAAATGCAAACGTTCCAATCAATATTATTTCGTATAATTACCAACGCTCCCTTCTATGTTACAGACCATACTCTACACTCAAATCTTGGACTACCAACTGTAGCCGATGTGGCCACATCCTCCTACAAGCGGTACCGCTCTCGCCACCCCAATCCACTTTTTCTCGCCCTCAACTCCGCAAACATTCCTGGCAATCCACCGAGAAGATTAAAGAAGCGCTGGTGTTTAGCTAGCTAAATTTGTTACTTAAATAATTATATAATGATAACAAATTTAAAAAAAAAAATATCATTAACATAAGTATGTATAATGTATATATGTAAAATAACCTAGTGTGTCTACTGCGAGTGTTACTGCTGGGTAGCTACTCCTCTCACGTCGTCAAAGCCAATTGTATTCCATATTTCCATCCCATATGCTCATTGTAAATTATTACAAATTATATATATTCAAATAAATGTTAAAAAATAAAAGGTATTAGGAAATTCCTTAAAACTAATCAAGTATAAATAACTAATTAAATTTAAATATTTTAAATTTGAAACATGTTACATTCTAAGTATTTTAGGGATTAGGCTGGAGGTAGGTGATGCATTAAATGCATACTATTTTATATGGTGGGCTGGCGTGCACGCGATAAGTATAGGAATTATGCTGTATGTAACACCTTGTACAGCATATAGACATAATATGTATATGGTATTAACCTACCTATACCGATATACTGTGCGTTATATCCATGATGCATGTATGTATAATATATATATTATATATGTAACACACGTCGCGTGATGAAATATTAAACTGACAAGTTAAACAATGCGATAAAGTCGAGCATCATATACGCACAACGGGTAAGCAAAATAATTAAGGCATGTTCATAGACGTGTGTGTGTGTGTGAGCTTGCGACGGTGTGATTTTAATTAAACTGTTAAAGTAGGTAACGGAAACCCGTGTTTTCACAACGTAATTGTGAAATTCCGCCAAAGAGACGAGACTATACAAGAGAGCTGAGCACCACGCATAGCACCTACCTATATATTAGCTATAACTTGCTGTGTTGCAGTGGTGTTTTTATAAAGCACTTTTTGCGCGGCCTTTGATCACGTCGCAGCCGAATCGAATTTCGTACAGGTGCTCATAGGATTTTTTAAAAAGCGATATACTCAACACTTTAGCGTCAGACTATGAAAAGACAACATTGAACATCACACACAGCCCTGCGCTCTTGCAGGGGCGTCCCTAGACCCATTTGTTGGATGGTATGCAAAAATTAAAAGTTTAAAGTTTAAACACAGTCTTCGAAAATTATATTTTTAAATTGCTTATTTTATTATAAAATATATATTTATTTACATAAGCATATTTTAAGAGGACGTTATATTAATTATTGGGGCCCTCACAGGCTTTTTTTGGTATCCTACCTTTGAATCAAGTTATGATAGTTATATCTAAAAAAGTTTTAATTTTAACAAAATTGGTCATGTAAACGAAAATATACGATTTTGTTTTTTATTAAGTTGTATTTTAGTATTATTATGTTGTATTTATAGTTTAAAAATATAAATTATTGGAACTTTATATACACTTTTACAATGATATTTTAAAAATATTTAGACTAGTTTTCAGTTATTTATATCGTGAACCTATCCACACCTTTCTACAGTATGTGGTTAAGTGGTTTTATAAAAATAATTAATGATTTGAAATATGTGATGGTTTGGCAAAAATAAGTTCAACACACTGCCTCCACTCAAAATAGTTTTTTGTACGTGATAATTATTTACTGTCGAATTCAAATTAATTGAAAAACACTCGAAACCTACTATATATATGCAGCAAGGTGACTTTCTATGCATTGTTTTTTTTTTCATCTAGAAGACCAGAAAGAAATAATTGTAGAGACTACACATCTACATTAAGTATTAGCATTTTCTAAACATGAAGACATAGTTTTTATAATGTCTTAGAATTTTTTTTAGATAAGACATTTTAAATGGTCGAATATTTCAGTGTTTTCCGACTAATGTTGATAACCTTTTTGTTACTCGATCATAAAGCTTGGAAATGTAAAACAAGGTCCTAATATTAGGTATGTTTTTCTTATAGCAATTATTTATAATTATAAAAAATACCTAAGATTTTTTTTATCACAATTTGTTTATAAGCGTTTTAAGTTGAAATACAATAACAATATTGGATATTTAAACTAAAAGTCCTTTGTTTTTTTTAGTTATTTTGGTGGTTATGTTAATCATAGAGAATTGATACTTTTTTCTACTTCAATTACGTATGTAGGTAGGTAGGAACCTATTTTATTATTTTGTATATAGGAGCAAACTTAAAAATATTTAAATAATTTTAAGCTATTTACATCACGAACCTATCAGATATGTTGGTATTGACTTATAAGTTATATGCGAATACCAATAAGCAAGTATATCTATTATATACATGACTATATAACATAGGTAGTTAACCTTAACATGTAAACTTTATTAATATAAATTCAAATCATAGTAGACTTTTCTTTATTATAAAATAGTTTGTACAATCGTATATAGTAACTGAAGAGTAATATAGAAATTGATAGTAACAAACAAGCAGTAAATTATTAAACGTCTAACCATATTATTTTAGTGAATAAATTAAGCGTAAACTATCATGTTGGTTACCTATACTAAAAAGAAATTTGTGATTTTCTAAACTTTTAGTAATAATAATTAATAGAAATTTGTTTTTTATATCGTACCTATACATAATTTATATTACCTATTAATTATTATACATAATACACATTAATACATTATAATTTATATTACAAATAAATCTACAATATTAAAAATAAATTATTAATGTTTTTCATGTTTGATATTAATACAATTTCCCATGTTGGTAAAGAAAAAAATTAAATTAAATGAAGATGAAATTAATTATAATTTATGGTTATAATACTTCATAAAAACCATAAATATGAAGATAATTCTTGTTGGATCAGGAGTCCCGTTATACGGATTTTTTTTACGAAACTTAAGGTATCTATAATATATTTATATTATATTATATACACTGCCGTATAATTTATAAATGTAAATAATCGTAAGCCACAAAACTATGCTCTGTGTTTAGTGCTCACATACGACAACCAAAATATATTATTATGGATTATTATGAATATTATAAGCTTTACTGTTGTACTTGTCTTAAATGTTTAATTGTATAATATACATCTCGAGTTATATTATTTACTGGTCGATTATATCCATCATAATTCCCTATTAACTGGGATAGACTAGCCGTGGCCATTATCATATTATTAACACAATAACACCTACCAGTGGGATTTTATGAATAATACGAAATAAATGAGAAACATATTATTGTAATTAATTTACGACTGACTGAAAATATGTATCTATAGAAGCCAGAACTGCATATTCAAAATTCCTACAATCCTCACAGAATCACTTTTCTCGGACCCCATCACATCCACCAAAAATCTACTGGACTTCTTCAACCATACGCTTGTTATTTCTTATTTCTTATTTACAATATAATCCAAACAACCTAAACACAAATTTAATGTAAATCAATATTAGCCTAATATTTATTAACTAGTTAATTAATAATTAATTCATAGTTATGACGGGATATGGCGGTTTAAAAAAATAATCGATGATTACAATAATAACAATATATCGTATACTCCGAAATAATAACCCAAGTGCGAACGCATATTATACAACGATGGCCTGTATTATATATTATTTGTACCTACTACCACCTACCTATAATGTGTAAATAATTTAAAAACGAATCAATATAATGCAATGAATAGATGTTATGTGTACGACAAAAAGTCCAAACATTTTATCGAGTCGAATCTGGTTGCAATATATATTAATATAATAAAATGTATTTTAAAGTATATGATAAATAGTAATATATTGTAATTGTGTGCGTGTGAGTTTGTGTTAATATGTTACCACTTAACGTCAATGATGTAATTTTGGTAATAACGTAAGTGCCAAGACAATAACATTGATATATAATAACGTCAATGGCTAAGGCTTAAGCAAATAATGTATCCAATGTAAATCAAATATATTTATAATATAAACAACTTTGGCTATAGGTAAACGCACAAATTAAATTAATTTTATTTAGTGGTACAACTGGATGTGTTATATTGCCACTCAAATTACCTAAATAGGGGCGTAGAGCATTATTTTTTTCTAAACACATCGATTACCTACTTTTACAACCCGTTTTGCAAAATAAATTCATCTTATATATCATGGCCTTTTGGTCCTATATACTATTCCGTAGTCAGCAGCAGAAGGGCCTATTTATTTCATATCTACCGACATCCGACATTGTGGATAACGATAAAGAAGGCCAAAAATATCGTAAAATACTGATTATTATTATTACCTAAAAATCATATTATGCATTTTTGTAATTTCTTAATCAACATGTTATATATATATATATATATTATGTATTCAATCTAAAATATCGTTATTGACGATTCCGATCAGAATATTTATTCATCACATCGTTCAGCAAAATCAACAATAAAAATTTGCAACATTTTAAGTAGAACGTCGGCTGTTCAGTGTTTATCGAACCCGAAACGCGTTACTACCTTTGTATAATTATGTATAATATAATATTAATATGTTAGCATTGAGTGATAAAAGTTTTTGACAAAGGTTAAATAAAGCATCTATCAATTGCACACTGTACATGCTGTTAAAAAAAAACACGCAGTGCCCACGTATAGGTTCGAGTGCACCACAACATATCACATTACAACGCGTCTTATAAATTTAAAAATGTTATCTGTAATATATATATTATATAAACACGCGTATATATATTTCCAACCGAATTGGTCTTGTTTTTATTAGAGTCCTGCCAAGTTCGAGTCAACGTCACACGCTCGCTATCGCATGATACTAATTTTTTTCAACAAGAATATTGCATTGTTATTATGGAACGATACAAAATATTAAATAATAACATCGCACCATCAATCTTCTTCCCGGTGGACAATACTAACGTTTAATTTCGTGTAAAAGTATTATATAATAATAATTCATCTGATTAAAAACGCGTATTAGGTGAATCCTTTGAGCCGCAAGATATTATTATATATATATATGTACATATTATATACTTGTATATACTTTATATACATTTATATTATTTAGTATACACATTATAATACTTTGGTATTCAGAATAACGATCCATTGTTAAGGTCCAACCCTGTGTTGCTGTCGAACAAAAAAAAATATATTAATATTCAGCGAGGTTAATCATGATTGAAGTGACTAGGTCTATGCACGTGATGAATTGTTGTTGATTATTTTTAATGTTTTCTTTCTCTTTTTATCTTTCCTCTCTCTCTCTCACTCTCGTCGACCATCTTAATAACTGCTGAATAATATGTATTATAATATGTAGTGGCCGTTATCGAAACGATAGGTACCTATGTGAATAGCCCCCCCTCTAAATTTAAGAATCCAAAAAGAGATATTGTTATTTGCTACAGAACAGGTAAAACTCTAAACATATCTGAAAAGAGGGGGCAAGCTATTCGTTCTATACAGCAGAAATATTTCTAAAAATAATTGACTGTTTACATCAATCAGTGTGTATCATGTGTATTGTGTACACTCTAATATGAGTTTAGAGCAATATTATTATGTTAATAAATGTTGTCTATTAAATTCTGAGCGAAGCAATGAATGTATTGATTTTACAATGATGTGTTTTTTTTTTTGTGTCTGTCATCAGCTTTTAGGATAGTAAAAGTGCTTGGATTTTCTTCAATAGTAACTTTTCTGATAGGAAAGTGAATCTAGTTGATACTTTGGGGGGGGGGGGGGTCAAAAGTAAAAATTTCCCAGTAGTTTTCAAAAGCGCCGTGAAAAACAAAAGAAAAATTAAGGAAAAACGGGAATTTTTACGCAAAATCTGTTTTCGAGAAAATCGATTTTGGTTTTTGGTGCAACTCAAAAACAAATGACCGTAGATACTTGAAAATTTCACTGAATGTTTATATTAGCATTTTCTATACACGATAAAATTTTAAAAATAATTTGACTCTTTTTGAGCTGTTTACGGACATTGTCAGTTTTCAATTTTTTTAGTTTTTTTTTTCTGTAAATATCAATAAAATTTTATTTGTTGGTTAAAAAAGCTTGAAAATTTAATAGAAGGCTCCTGGGTTATTGTTTCAAAGGCAGATGAAAAAAAATAAAAATCCTTAGTCGCAGTTTTTATTTATAAGCATTTAAAGTTCAAATCTTGATAAAATACGAAAAAATCACGAAAATTAGCAAATTATTTTGAGTTGAGAATTCATAAAAATTTTTCTTTTTAAATCTAAGATTTGAAAATGTAATTCAAGATTTTCCATAAGTTTATCTACCTTTATCAAAAAAAAAAAATTTTTTACAAGAAAGTCAAATTAAATTTTTATGAGCGTTTGAAATTCATATTTTTACAACATTTGATATTCACTCGATTTCTCATATGACGATTTTCTTATTTTGTTGTAATTAAAAAACGTATGACTGTAGATACTTGAAAATTTCACTGAATATTTATATTAGCATTTTCTATACACGATAAAATTTTGAAAATAATTTGACTCTTTTTGAGCTGTTTACGGACATTGTCAGTTTTCAATTTTTTTAGTTTTTTTTTCTGTAAATATCAATAAAATTTTATTTGTAGGGTAAAAAAACGTGAAAATTTAATATAAGGCTTCCGATATTTCGTTCTAATAGTAGCTGAAAAATATTAAAAATATATAAGCACAATTTTTTTTTATAAGCATTTAAAGTTCAAATTTTGACAAAATTTATCAAATTTATAATTTAATAATTATTTTGTAGTTAAAAATTTATAAAATATTCAACTTTTATAGCTAAGGATTGAAAATTTAAAACGAGGTTCCACGTAAATAGGTTATATATAAATTACTTTATTCACAATAATATTATCATCAAATATACTTGGTAATATCATAGGCTGACTGACCGTTTTCGCTCAGAATCGTTTTTCTTATACAATGATATTATATCATTGAATTCAAATTTAACACCATTCATTACAGTGACCCATTTGTAACCTACTGTACAGCAGAGCGACATCCATTTATACCCACCTTTTTTTTATTTTAAGACGGTGATGGTTACCGAGCAGCACAGCTGCACTTTGTCTTAAACTTTTTATTCCGAGATTGGAGTTAGAAATAGGTAGTAATAATAAACGCTCAGAGGCAAAATCTTTAACCAATCGTTAAAAATGTTTAACCATCGGCGGCGTATGGGTATGAGCGCGCTCAGTGGCAAAATTATTTTTGCTTAATGATATTCTTATTATTTATGCAATATTAGGATTTAGAATAATACGTATAACTGTATAAGTACTCTATATTATTTTGCATATCTATTATTTCTGTTTTAACTACCAATAATTTCTTTAGGCAATATTCCTCTTAAGTAGGTAATACATTAAATTCTTCAACTTTACACATTCGGTCTCATTCTATAAGATATATTATACCTAATGTCTCTATTGTTAGTTTTAATTTCAAAAATCAGCAGTATTAGTATTGGTAGTACAACTTCGTGTTTATCTGTAGGCTAAAATATTGTTAAATGTTGAACTAATTGGTGTAAAATCAAATTATTACAGCAATGGAAAAACAAATGCTATCGTTGTATCACGATATTGGTACCTATATTTACACCAGTCTAAAAATGATTGTCAGAAAACAATGCATAGCACCATATCAAGGATTTGTTTATCCGCTTATAATAATTTGTATTAAATAGGTTAGAATTACCATACGATAAATATAAAAAATAGGTATCAATACACTTTATATACCTATATATGTATGTACTCCCACGATGATATGATATATTGATATTAAGATAATCGGTTAAAAGTACCCAGATACCTATATAAATATATTGTGTAATATATAATATGTTGATACACAGCTATTGGCTATTGTGTGTAGGCATCTACTTAAATGTTTTCGGCATAAATCAAGATGCTGTATAGTGTATAATATATAAATATATTAGAACATACCTATTAGTAGTCTAACAAGATTAGGTAGATACCAACCTATATTTTTGTGCTTACACACTGCGGCTCGGCGCTCGCGGCTTTATCACACGCGTGACGTGTCAGATTATAAGTTTAGGTATTATATAAGACGTATATGGGTACAGTCGTATAATATGATATATAATATATATATGTAAGCCTACGACGGGCAGTTTTAGTTTCAAATTTCAAGTTAGTGGGAGTGAGGACTAAGCGCACAATAAATTGTCAATGTTCAATTTGAATTATGGATTATTTTTTTTTCTTAAGGACCAATAGTCCACAGAAACAGGAATCAGATAATAACTAACCTAAATCAAATCATGCCCAATGCCTATAATCTATATAGGTAGGTAATGTATAATATTATATTTAATAAGACACACGACTCACTCCCAACTTATTTATATATAATTATAGGTAAGTAGACAAGTAGTAAATATATACTATGTATACACTCAGTTAGCTCAATGGATTAAAAAATAAAAATGCGTATTTGTAGACTACAACATGTACCTAGTTAAAAGTTTACATTGCAGTAAACACACGCATGGTCCCAAAACAGTTATTTATGGATACTTTTATTATAACTATAACAAAAAAAACCTATTCCTACCTAAATTATCAGAAAAACTAATTAGCTAAAAATTATGGATATCAGATTAAAAAATACCTACTCTGATACAAATTCGAGTTATTGGACAATCGTCTCGCTATATTAGCATTGATTATAAATACTAATCAATGCTATTAGGCATTATAGCTATATATTATTCCATATCAAATTTGTCGCATTAATTAATCATAAGTCAAAGTGGAATCCGATTAAAACTGCACTTGTTGATATTTCATCTAATATTTTAATGTTTCAAGCAATTGCAAATGTATCCACAGAAAAAGATAAAAAAAAAAACTATGGTACCTACCTACCTATTAGATACGGAAATGGGCGGAATGTGCTAACGTTCTCATCCTCCTGGAAGATATTATCGGTAGGTATACCTAGTAAAACTTAATTTGAACCCAATCGCCATTGGCCTGATGAAACGTACATACCCAAATAATCTATAGAAATTATGTCAATCAAGTCAAATCAATTTACTGAATTAAAATTCTAGTATATATACTATAAGTGTAATTTTTTTAGGCATTTAGTAAATCATGGAATAAATATGCTGCTTTCAACCTCTCAAGAATACTGAATGTGCTTTTCATAGTCGGAGATCGTATGGGGGGGGGGGGTACGTCAAACCCTCTACTTTATTAGCTGTGTGGGATCAAATCCCCCCCCCCACTCACATTTATGTTAATAATGTAGACCCCCCTTGAAATGTTAATGGATTTCCACCTATGGTGCTTTTCAAAACTAGAGTATGATAACAACTAGCCCCTGTAATAATGAACTACCTATACCTGTCTTCACAAGTTACCACCTATAGTAGGTAGGTACTTAACGGATTATGCGAATACTATAAACGCAAAATTTAATTAGGTATGGTGTTATTAAAAACAAAATTTGAATGAGTATAAATTCACTTAGGTCTTAGGTACTAATAGGTTATAAGTGTTATAACCGTTTAACACTAGAACAGTAGAACTAGGTATTAAAATAGGTAAATAGTTACATATACAAATACTAAATAGTACATATTATAATAGTACCTTATTAAATACGATCTTGAATCGCAGTCCACCGACTAAATCTAATAATTAATATATTGATTTCATAATAATTGTATAATTACTTTATTAGGTAGGTAAATTAGCATCATCAAATATTGTGTTCGTTACTTGATTTTCATTTGGTCTGAATTATTACCCGGTGGTGCCCGGAAAAAAATTCTGATTGTTCAACTCCTTTTGGGTGTAACACGCTGTGGAAGCAATTTCTTTTAAGTGCAAATGATATTGCATTTTAATTTATAGCCATCCCGAGTGGCGTTGTCAGTGAGATTCGCAGCAGTATATTATTAGGTGGGCGATCTACCTGCAGTAAATCCATGGGGTATCCATCTTACTCTATAAGTAGTTCGCGGACCCCATGTGGTTTGTAAGTACTCAAGTGTATAATTTAATAATATATATTATAAATATATTAATTATTCTGCACTCTACACTATGCGAATGCGGAGACATACAGTCAATCAACCAAATAGTCCAATCATGTCCTAACATGAAGTTTGAAGGAAGGTTGGTCAAGTTGCACGAGGGCAGCCCTGCAGCCGCTAAATGGTGCGACGATACGCATCTTATTTTGAACATGGTATAGGTAATACGTCCGTGATAATCCTTTAGTTGATAGCTGATACCCACTTACCATTGTTACCGCTGTTATGTTGTTATTATTATTATCACTACTTTTACTGATTTATTTTTTAACTATTATGACTACTGTTTGGATGTTACATTTTTATTTATTCATTTACTCACTATTCTATCTTGTAATTATTATTTTTACCTGTATTACTGATAAGCCGAAAACGTCATATGCATAGATAAATAAAAAATAATAATTATTAAAACCAATAGCAACCATTTACAAACAAACATTTCCATCATGAATCTAAAAATCCCTGTTTCAGCACCTCTCCAGGTTGGAACTCTAATTTACCCTTTTAAATTAGCCTATCTTCTTCCCAGAGGTCTAATATTTCTCTGTACCAAATTTCATAGCAATCGGATGAACGGTTTAGGAATGCATAAAGAAAACATACACACACACACATTCATTTATATATACCTATATAGATTATTTATAGTGCACTAGTACATGTTAAATATATATATCCACCGAAATCCTAAATAATTCGTACTTATAAAGGAAATGGAGTATTTAAATTTTTGGAGAAGTTAAAATCAAAAACATTAAAATTCTTGGAAAGTCGATCTCAAGTAGACTTGATGACCAATTTAAATTGGTTTTTAGAATTCTTATCGGTTTACAAGATCAATCGGTACGTTGGAATGAAAACTAGTCTAAAGTCCTATGTTCCACGTGTGTTAGACAAAGTCAGAAAATCACCGCTTCCAATCCCTAAAGTAGGTAGACTTATGTCCTAATAATCAGCATTTGCCTATATTTCTGTATAATAAAACTGTAGGCTGTTGCGCCTGTAGTCTACTAACATGTATTTTATAGGAATGAGGTACTTACTATGTAAGAATACAGATATGAGATATGCCTATCGTATATTTTTAGGTAGGTACTAAGCAAATTGCAGGTACAAACAAATTATTAACAAAATCAGATATCTTCTTTTATATATACAGAAATGTGTGTATTATATAGAATTTATGTAATAGGTACTTGATTAAATTACTTAGGTAACATTTAAAGTTCAAACATGCTGATTAATGAGTCCAATGTATTGCTTGTCTGTAGAGCTTCTTGTAAATCCTCTCGTGAGTTAGGCTTCACATTTAACCCTTTCAATTTGTGCCAATCATCAAATAATGCCAACATAATAGCTAATTCAATAAAAATTGAAATAAATAATAGATGCCAAAAAAAATTTTAATTTAAAAATTAATTTAATTATCACACCTTGTAAACGCTGCATGCGTGATGGTCTCTGAAATACTTCTTGTTTCAATTTATCTTCATTTGAAATCATCAATAAATACTCTTTTGTAAGTGATTCTCCATTTGTATTAGGATTGACTGATAGTTGTTTTATAGCATTAATAAGCTTCAATGTTTTGTCATTTTTTATGTCAGTTTTCAATTTAGAAACAATTGCATCAATCATCAATATTAAACTACCTTCTGATATTTCTGTATACAATAAACATATGTTTTCAATGAACTATAAATTATGTCAGGCAATCAAATATACAAACCATAAGTCATGTCCAATTTAATATTTTTCCTAGTAGCATCTCTACTGAAGTTGTCCTTGAGGATTGAAATCGCAGTAATATTGTCAGTCTTTATGTTTATTGATCCCCGACTAAAATAATGACATAAGAGTAATTTTAATCTAGGATAATGGCACCCAAACATGATTAAATAAACTACCTATAAGCACATAATAAAACTGTATCTAATATTATCGATTCAAAAGAATACTCCAAGTTTTCTTGAGAAGCTGGTTTCTCGGGAAACCCTGGCAAGCAGTTTGAAATCCACAAATGAGCTTCAGAAAGACTAAACCCACCAGACAATGTCATAAAACTCTGAGGCTGATAGCTAAACAGAATTTTTTTATGTAAGTATTTAAAATTTTAATGGTATCAGTATTATACCAATCATATTTTATCACTTTTTTTTTAACATTTAACTTAACAACATTAATAATTATAATCTTAAAAGCGTACTTCCTTACAAAAGAAGTGTTTAAAATTCAAAATTTTCTTATTAAAAATATGGGTACCTAATGACTAATACTTATAATACAACTTACACTATATTTTTTTTAGTTCTTTGATGATATAAAAGTGGCTTAATAGGAAATTTACAAACTTGACAACATTTAGGTTGTAGTAAAGGTGTAATATAAAGAGTTAAAATTCCATGATCACCCTCATGTGACCACATTTTTAGTTCTAATTTTGTAGTGTTTAACTGACATCTGTACGTAATCAATAATTTATTATTATCCTGAAAAAAAAATTTTATATGAATATAAAATATAATAATAAGTAACAACTATAATTATTTTTAACAAAAAAAACTTAAGTCAGGTTAAATAAAATTTTTTAAAATTTTGGTATTCATTAATTATCATTTTATCATATAATTTATAATTTTAGATTCTGAGTGGAACGATGAATGTATTGATTTTACAATGATGTGTGTTTTTTTTTTTTTATGTTTAACTTGGTTTTTCATTTTGATTGGAAAATACAGTGTACACGTACACATATAAATTACATATATGATATTTTGCATATAATATTTTATCATGGAAAAAATAAATATAATCCATGGTAACATATTATAATTTACTAATGAGGTGTTTCATTAACAAAATGTGAGGCTTAGCCTCAACTCTATACAGTATCAACCTGGCCCTGATGGATAGTAGGCAATCAAATTCAAGGTCTTATTAAAATTATTATTAAAAACTTATTACATTTGTTGAAATTCTATAATTACACATTTTTAAAATTAAATAGGTAATAAAGCCGATGAAGGCAAAAGCAAAATGAAACGTTTTTTTTTTTTATTTAGTATGTATAAAAAAATTAAAAATCACTCAATTACAATTGAATACATAGTTTATTGCAAGTCAAAATCAAAATATTTGGACATTTGAATATTTGATAAACAATAAACATATACATTGATCTATCAGTACGAAAACTTTTTTGTTCTTTGAGCTTTAGAAATTATGGCTATTAGATTATCGTGGGAGTTAAGGTTGGTTGAAGAAAATGTTTTTATGTGGGGCAACATCATTAAATAAATAATAAAAGCTACTATACCTCTTCTTTACATTTACTCTTGCTTACTACAGCATTATTATTGTTTTCAACATCAATCAAATGAATTAAACAATTGCATTGCAATAAAACATTATCAATAGTGGCTTCAAGTTCAATGATTAAATGATAAATTAAGTTTTCTGAATCCAAAAACATCTGTGAAAAAAAAGTGAAACATTTTTCATTTATATAACTACTGTATTAACTTTACTTATTTTTTAAAATTATATATTATTCTCACAGAATTCTTAATAGCTAAATACGGTAAAACAGAAGGTCTTGAACTTTTTTGGGTGAACTCCAAATATTTGTTTCTTTCTATAGCAACTTGTCTTTCCAGATCACTTACTTCAGTTCTACAAAACATTCTTAATTAGATTCAAATTAAAATACTAAATTCTAATAAATGTATACAAGCATTAATAATAGTACTAATGTTGGCGGGCTGCGAACCATAAAGTCACTATTACTCTATGTTGCGAATACAGCTAGGGCCCCAACGTTATGTTAATTTTTATATTAAAACGTAATTGAGCTAAATTAAGTTAAGTTTATCTTTATTATTAAAAACAATAGGCTTGGATGAGGCCCCCACTGTTGAATTCAGTGATTATGCAAACATTGCATACAAAAATGTTTATGATGTACAATACTATAAGTCTATACCTTTAAATATATTTACTTTTGAAAGTTTATTTAAATAATATTAAGGTTATAGCTTATGGATTTGTCTTCAAAGTTATAATAATATAATAGAATTATAATTTTGTTTCTATGTAATTAATAATTATTATTTATTATTTAAAGTTTCAAAATGTTTCAATAGTTTCATAGTTTATTATTAAACAAATGATTCCCTGAGTTAGGCTTTGCATTAATATTATACAGGTTTATTTTATAAGCATGCTTAATGCTTATCCTATTTTTATGGTTAAATTATACATATTACATTCAAATTTTGATTTTTGGAATTTTTAAATTAGATTTTTTGTGCCACTTAAGGATGATTCTGTGACAATAGGACAACTTGTTCTTCCAATAGGAGCCCCCTTTTCACTTTTAATTATTTAGCAGATATATTTTTTTTTTTTTTTTAGAATTTAGATTGTATCTAAAACAAAATTCAAACGAGTAATTTTTGAGTTATAAAACTTTGTGTACCAAGGATAACAAGTCGATGGTAATGGTTAATGGATTAAGTAGATTTGGGGTTTAGATAAAGACATGTTAGTTATTAGTGATTACTATTAATTTATCAATACAAATAATTTGTAAACATGATCTAAGTGTACTGAATACTACATAAAGATTATATTTTTGTAAAACCATATTTAAGGACTATCATCATTAGAAACTACTTATTAGAATTTTGATTTAGATACATAAAAAATGTAACAACATCACCCGCTAAATAATTTGCAGTAACTAAGGGAGGTTATCATTTGAAAAATAGAAGTCTGTATCGCCACGGCATATTCCTTAAGTAGAACAAAACATATCAGGAATTTAAAAATATGGTCTTTAAGTATACTTAAAAATACTAAAAATCAGAAATTGAATAAATGTATTATTAAAGGACAGAATAGAGGTGAGAATGTTAATAAGATCATCCTGTATATTATGACATAAAGTTATTATTTATAAATAATGTTTTTCTCGCAACCCTTCGGCCATAGTTGTTTATAAAAATATTTCCAACAGCTTAATACTCAGCTATGATCTATGATCAGACTGCTGTAGTTGGGTGCTGCCGATTACTGTTTAGTTGGAATTATATAACAGTTGATTGATGTTTAAAATATACATTTCATATTATAATCTATATTGGTAAAAATTTAAAGTATTTTATTAAAATGTGTTTTTCAACAAAATGTAGTGTCAATTATTTATTTATTTCATTATTGGTCCCCTTAAAAAACTGGTCCATGGGCCTTAGGTGAGAAAGGACAATACTAAATAGTATCTATAACTAAACTATAAATTATGTGTATTTAATACTAAAGCACAATATTGTAAGATACTAGAACATAATATTATGTTTACCTTATATCTAATATTTTTTGTTTTTCATCATTCAAAATTATGTTTGATGATTCCAATACAATTTCTTTATCAATATGTTGATCAACAAAAGTTAATCCAAAAAGCCAACCTAAAAATTATACAATAATCATTATTTGAGTAAAATAATATGTTGGGTAGTTAATTTAACTTAACCTGTAAAAGTTGTAACAACAATTTCTGGAATACCATAACTTCTTATAGCTCCACCTTGAATTGAAGTAATACTCTCTGAACAACTCTAAAATAATATTAACATTTATAAATAACACATTGTCAGTGGCCTAAAGTTATAAAATCTATTAAAATTACATATTTATATTTTTCAATAGGGACAGAATGTGATTCTAATGAATAAACCTCAACTGAACCACTTTGGCGACCGATTAAAAGATGATCCTCTCCATTAAATTCGTAACAGTCAATACATGTTATGGCTCCTTGTTTTGATTGAGTTACCAGTTCCCAAAGAATACTAGTAGAAGCATTTCTAATATGTAAATTATAAATTAATCAAGTTTTAGAACTATTATAATATAATAATATTACAGTATTTAAAATTAAAATATACTTTTCTATTTTAAGAAGTACAATATGACCACTTTGCAATCCCACTAATACTTCATTTCCATATGAACCTCCATTGTTTTTCATTAAATGCAAACTAATTGGCTCTGATGATAAATAAAATGTTTCTTTTACAGTTGAACCTTCAAGTATTCTAATACATAAATCTGCACATGCTAGAATAGGCATTATACCTTGCATCTAAATAAATATGTATACCTACTTAGACAACAATCAACTTAAAAATGTAATAATGATAGTTTATAGTTTTATATACCTTTATTACATCTAATGTTATAATGCTATTAATTAATTCTGGGCATAAATAAGTGCTAATGTCTTTGCAATCATTAAAGTGACTAAATATATGTTTTCCCGATACCAAAAGTTCATTTCCAGTTACATACCTGATAAAAATATTTTTACAAATATTAAATTCATTAGTTATTAATGCTGGCAATGATTAATTTGAAAAATACCAACAAATATATTTTATGGAGTATAATTCATAATACAATTAATATTATAACCATTTACTTACAATTAATTTGATCACAATAAACAAATTATACAACAATTTAGAATCCACTCACATGCATTTAATCGATTCCAATAATCCAGTATCAAAACTAAGAAACATTCGACCCTTTTTAGTATACCCACGAACAGATGTACCCATCGACAAAAATATTTTATCTTGAACAGTGCCTTTTAAGGTATTAATATCTTGATTAATAAACATGAAAATCAATAAGACTAATAAATTGATTAGATACCAAGAGCTCCTCCTAAACAAACTTCAGTTATTTTTTCTAAAGGTAGTGTTTTGAATAACATGTTAATTTTCCCTTTTCGAATTTGAAACATTTGTACAATTCCTTCTTGATCGCCAACAATAATCTACATTTAATGTAAAAATGAATGGTAAAAATAAATTATATTTTGTTTTGATAGCATGTTACTTTTTGTGTCTTCTTTTCAGCTTCATCACTTTGAGAAATCGGCAAAATCTTCATGCAATTAGAAGAAACCATGCCTAACAATGTGTAATCTACTCTATAAAGCTCCATGTTTGATATATTATAATATTATAGCATTATACTTTGAAAATATTTTTAAAAGATTAGTTAACTGATAAATGATAATACAAGTTATGACTACATTAAGTGGTTGCCATGGGTATAAAATTGTAAACATACATAGTAAGAAGGGAAAATGTATCCCTTATTTTACTGTGAACAACCATTGTACTAGTATTAGAATAAACATGATTTTAACAAAAATGTAAAACAAATTGGTACTTCAATAAAACATTTATTTTTAAGTTTTAAACTTACTTCATACTGTTAAGTACAAATTTTTTATATCATTTTCAATTAATAAAAATGAAGATTCTGTAACATCTGTAAGAATTTTGGCCACACTGCTTTCTGTAACTTCTGAAAACTCAGATTTATCTGAAACAAAATATAACTTATACTATGACTGATAGTATAAATAAAATAACATTTAGATTCTTGTCATTCTAATATTATAGTAAATGTTTTCCGGAAGAGGTTTTCAGCTAAAACCATTTATCAATGATCAATAGATTAGTTTTGATACGGAGTAATGCCATTATCAGCTAGTCCCATAACATTTATTAATGTTGATTATAACAGGAGTCTCCATAAAAATGTTATAAATATAAATAATTTTTGAAAATATAACTTTTTAGTTCTATGATTAAGTTATATCTAACTCTATGGGCTATAGTTATGATATAAGAGTCAAATATATTTTAACAGTTCAGATATAACAGTAACTAAACAAGTACTAAACTTATAATTAATATGTTTTATATTACCTTTAAATACTAAGTGGCCGAATAATTCACAAGTCGCCGGAGAAAACTTATCCATACGTTTATCTCCTAGAAAATATATATTTACATTTTACTATTTTAAATGAATAAAATAACTCAAAAAGTATTCATATGAAAATATTAGGTTTAAAAAAATTTTAATTTTCAAATTGTTAATAATTTAATATTATAAATAAATATGTATACAGGATCAGCTCAAGGTATAGGCAAACTAGGCACCGACCTAGAGCAGCACTTTACTAGGGGCGGAATTTACAAAACAGTGACCTATATTTATTATGAGTTAAACTATTTTAGGGGGCGTCAAAATTTAATTTATGGCATTGTATGTAAACTAATTTCCAAACTTGTAATAATATTTAAAATCATGTTGAAACATTTAAAAAAAAAAATAACTAAAAAATAAACGATAATTCTTTAACAATTAAACAAGTTGCTTATATTGCTATTAAGTATTAAATATGGTGCATACTAATATGCTAATATTATTTATAAATGTATATATATATATATATATATTTAGAAGGATAGAACTGATAGAAGTATGAGAAATATACCTTAAGTTAAAATTTAAAAAGTGTCTTCTTAATCATTGAACCCTAACACAAGGATTAAAAATAATTAAAAATATTTAATAAATTATATGACAAGTTCAAGATATTTATTATTTTATACTTGTAGATAATAAGTAATAACATAAAAATTAGTGCCTTATGTATATAAAATTTACCTGATGAAATTCTTGCCCAAATAAAAACTCTTACACAATTCCTTGAATTATTAAAATCGTTGACATTTAAATCTTTAACTAGTGCTCGAGTAATAAAAATATTATGAGGAATATTTTTTTGCTGGAGGTAATTAATCATGATATAAACTGTTCTAAAATACATAAATAATGTTATTATTTATTACAAATAATAATTAATTAATTTTAATACAAGAACTACACTTCAATATTGAATTTACTTGACAAAATTGGACAACAAGTCACTGTTTTTCAGTACAAATACAAATCCTTTGGAAGGATAATCTATAATCTTATGACAAGGACCACTAAATTGTTCTATATCCTGAAAAATATTAAACAATTATTTTATATGTATAATATACATTATTATTTAGGAACATATTTAATATTTAAATAAGATTTTTTTTAACTTACACAATACTCGAGGTACATTTTATATTGTAAATAATACAAGTGTAAATGAAGATGGTTCACTGAAGCAAAAGCACATAAACTATTGAAACCAACGCGTATTGCCCTATAAATGTTAAAGGTACATAATAGTTTAATACAATTGTTATAAGATAATAATAGCAACATACGGAGATTCACTTAGGAGTAACAATTGAATTGCAATAATCAAACTATATTCATCAATAACTTGCGGTAGTTTACTATTGATTTTTGGTAAAATTAAAGAATGAAAGTCTCCTAAAGGACTTGTATTTATTGCCAAGACATCATCTATATCTAAATAAATCATACAATATTTATAATTATTAATTAACTATTCTTAAAGTACTTTTGCTTTCATAATATTTTTTTTTTTATTATTATTTACCTATTCAGTTAAAAACAAAAGGATCTTTTATATAAAATTATATATCTTTACTTGATATAAGTATCCCATGATTTAAAATACATTGATGATTCTATATAATATTTATAAAATAGGTAATAACAATAATAGTACCTATCCATTTATTAAATATACAATTGTATAGTTATACATTGTATATTTATTATTTAATCAATGACCTATCACATTTCAAAGTCTTGAATAATTATAGGAAAAAGTTAAAGTTTAAAAATTTTTTTAGGTAAAGCTTTTTATTTATCTAGCAGTGGTGGATACAGGGCTTAATTTTGGAAGGGGCATGGGCGGAAATGCCCCCTTTGCCCTCCCCCTGGATCTGCCAACTGTAATCTAGGTACTTTTTTTAAATTTATTTTCTAATGATTGAAATAATTACTCGCTAAAACAATAACTTAAAAGTTAAAATATATGCTAAAGATATTTTATAATAGGTACCTATTTGTGTGGAGGTATTTAAGGAAAAACACTGACAACTACCTATTTAAACTTTAGGGTTAAAATATGATACCTACATAAGTAAATGTACAAAATACATACATCAGGGAATATTGCAATGGTAATCTGATAATTATACATGCTTGAAGAACAGCAAAATAGAACTGCAGTGGTACAACTAGAGATTCTGTATCATATTTGAGTAAACTCATATCAAGTGATAAATTTTATTTTGAATTAGGTAATGTAAATATTATCAATACAAATAATAATAATATTCAAAACCAAATATATTTTAAAAACCCCTCCTCCTCAGAAAATGTTTGGTTGCATTTCCGAGATTAAGTATAAGTAAACTGATTGATGATATATTTAAAATAAGCAGTTAAACTTACTAGAAGAAATACTTGATCCATAACTAAATTTGAATAAATATTCTCCAGCATTAACTTTTGTAAAATTGAACAAATCATCGTTAAACGGTTCTAACACACTAGCAAATATATTTGGTTTACGACGTTTGGTACCTCTATCGATGTTCAACTATAATAACAATATTTAATGAAATAATAATTTATTAGAACTTAGTTATTAATAAGTAGGTGAAATTAAAATTTATATTTTTAGAATAGAGCAAAGGGTGGCAAATGGTGGACTACAGTCCAAAATTGGAGTGAGAAAGGTAGAAAACTGGACAGTCAATATCTATATTTTAATTTAAAATTATTTTCATATAAATTAATAGTAAAAAATAAATGTATATTTTAATTAATTTATGGTACTCTGGTACCCATTGTTAATTTGAAGTAACATGCCTGCAACAGTCGACACCGTTGACAATTCAATATCTATAGTAATTTTATCAACAAGTTCGCTGTAGCTTACAAATCATATTTATGGTACCCATTGTTAATTTGAAGTAACATGCCTGCAACAGTCGACACCGTTGACAATTCAATATCTATAGTAATTTTATCAACAAGTTCGCTGTAGCTTACAAATCATATTTAAGTAGATATACTTGTCGCTACTGGAAAAATAATGATTTAAAAAAAAATTCTTAAAAATTGAAAAATTAAAATAAAAATTTACAACTTTTATGCACTTATGAAATAATACTTATAGAAGATGCTAACATAAGCAAATAGATTAATTGTAACATTGGCCAAATTTCAATGCATTTAATAACTAGGTATCTACATGACGCCAATAGGCGTTATTCGCAGTGAACCTTGTTGATACATATTACATATATGGAACAAATTTAATAGTTCATTTTTAAGATTTGGATACAAAAAAAAAGCATTAGGTACCTACTATAACAAAATTTATTTTTCTAGACCTTATTTTTTTATTATTTTATCATCCAGACTCCAATAAAAAAAATACTTGCCAATCCCAGGATAGATAATATAGATAATCTAATAAACTTACAACTGCGAGAAACCCATACTTTCCGGGCAACACGATTACATTTTCTTCTTTATATTTGTACCTAAATAGGCCTTCATCTTCCTTTTCTCTCCATAGACTTTTTAAAGATTCATCAAATTTTGAATTAGCAGACAATGATTTCCATGATGTTGTAAATATTAAATCATTGTCATCGTAATAAAACATTTCTTGACCAATAGATTTTTACCAGGTGTCCAGATAGATTTGAGTATATAAAATTTAAAACTTGACGTCAGTGATTTAAATAAGAACTTACTAATATATTTAATACATATTTATTTTATGTTTATTATAATATATAGGTCCTATAATTATTATAATATAGGAAGAAAAAAAAATCCCAAGGAAAGTTAAACTCCAAAACTCGGTCAGACTTAGCTTAAAAAGTGTTATCACTATTAAAGCATGCGTTTGACTATTATCAATAAACATTCCAACATTCCATGTGATATTAAAAAAGCAGCTGTTGATATTATGTATTAATTTAATGTTTTCAAAATAAATAAATTCATTAGGTAGGTATTCCTAGATTTTATAGTCCTATACTCCTATTTGGCTATTCCCATATATAACATAAGACGTGATAAATATATTTAAGGTAGGTTGTCTCAGCATCTTACCTCCTTATGAACTTATAATATTATATAATTTTAAAAAGCGGACAAGTCAACTGACAAGTATAGTATTGTTCTGTGGTTGACGGTTATAGCCTGTAGGTAATCTTTCTGCTATACGTATAGTAGGTAGATGTCAAGTGCACATCGTCACTGTGATAGAGGTGTTAAATTTGAATTCAATAATAAATCGTACCTATAGTAGTATAGTGCTATAGGTACCCACGATGAAAACGGTTCTTAGTGGAAACGGTCGTCACTCGTTAGCCTATTATAATATGTCAAACCAAATAAACACGATGTTAAGGAATTTCGTAAATATTTTAAATTCATACATACCTATCCTTTAAAAAAATTATTATTAGAATAACGGGCGAGGACGGAGGAATGTATTAAGGTTAGTCGGACGCATAGAAAAAAGGATGAGTGTAGACCTAAAAGCTATAACATAATGATTAATAGCTAAGCGAAATGGTGACTTAACTAGTAGTTTGACAAGTCTGAGCTACAAATTCTGAATTCTGGTTTCACCAACATTCTTGACTTGTTAAAATCGCAGCCACGTAAGTTTAAAAAAAAACGTAGTTTTTTACGAAACAATTTGATCTGTGAATATAATAGTAATTATGGTACTCATAGTAGGTAGTAAGTACTCATGTTAAAAATTGTAATAAGCATAATTATAGTAAAGATTATATAACTACTATAAAACTCTATTGAATTCAATCAAAATTTGGGAATTTCAGATTTGTATTGATGTGTAAACTTTTAAATGCTTGTCCTGAACAATTTGGTAAATGTCACTTACAACACCAGCTGTGCACTAGACCATTACTCTCGCTGTTGTACCCATAAGACCATTTCCAAATATTTTTAAAGGCAAAATATATAGGTACAAATTTCATGTCCTCGATTCTTTGAAATAAAAATAAAAATTTTTTAAATAGGTACCTAACTATATTCAATTTCTTGTTAAACATTTTTTTAAAGAAGGTCATTCATATAATAATTTAAATTTAAATTTACGGGCATTTAATATTTTAATTTGTATTAAATGTTCGTGGTACAATATACTTGTACGGGCACTAGGCACGTACCTACCTATCTTATAGTATTTTTACTATGTACCTTCTTATAATAATAATGTAATACATTATTTGGCAGAAACAAATTATCTACTAGAAATTCAAGAAAAGTAATAGGACGTAGATATATTATAATTTATAATATTAGTAGGTTGTTGGTACTTTAAACTATACTGCCTATACTGTAAAGTCTGATTACCAGCACCTTAAACCTATGCCCTAGCCCTACACGGCTATACGGCTATACATTGTACATTTAAATATTTAATTATGTTATAATATAGGTAATAATATATTAATAAATAAGTATGAGTACATAGTACCTAATATAGATACATGCATTCTAAATAAAGATAAAATAATTATAGAAAATATAAAAATGTTGATTTACTTTAAGTTTTAAGCGTAGAATAATACATGTCAGACAGTGAACTCGAAATGTCACGGTCAATCGACTGGTCAGAAAAATATTATTGTTAAGATAAATTGAGACAAAACTCAACCAGTTTTATCGGTATAGTTAATCATTATTTTGTTTTTGTGAATCATTTTATAATTAAAATAATATAATTTAGCAAGCAACGGGATTTTTCCTGCTATATTGACGTACATTTTTAATGAAAGCATTAATTAGTGGTAATGGTGGTATCGTGTTATTGTGGTGACGGTGTGACATAATAGATATTAGTTTGTTGTCACACTATTATGCAATGGTCAGAATAATAAATTAGTCATCAAAATATTTTAATTTATCTCCTACCTACATATAAATAATGAGAATTTGATAAAAATGATTAATATTAATTTTTGTTTAAACCTATATTATTATATATTGTATAAAGTAAATATTTGAATGATAATCATTAAGTATAAAAAATATGATCCCCATAATATCTTTACTACTAGTACCTATACTGTAGGTATTATACCTGCTAATTACTACAACCTACTAATAATTGCTATGCCCTATGGTATTTAGAACTGAAGTACCAAAAATAAATCAGTAACTATTATATACGGCTATACGCCATGCTATATTCACGCTCATCGTTATTTCTCAAAAACGACAAAATGTACGTCGTATGAACTTGAAATTTGAAATAGTGGTTCCTTAGGATTTTGCTGTAAGTTATATGACAACCTATACGTATTTTAGGCAGCCCATTTTAAATTAATGAAATTCTTATATAGTTATATAGATATGCAATATATATATACATACACCACTTTGATTAGCTATTCTTGTGTATAATTAACGTAGGACTCCGATATAGTCGAATGTCAATATAGGTACTAAAATTACTGTGCGAGTTACCTACCCATTGCATCACAAGCATTTTATCCATTATGGCAAATATTTGAGATATCCACACACACATAAAATTAATACCAGCCTATACATAGCTTTTTTTCGTTAAAAAATAAGTCTTGATATTATTTCACAATATATCAGTTAACATTAATGTAACAGGTATGTTTTATTACTTACCCTTTAGACTATAAGTATGTCTGTTCCTATAATAAGTACGTACCGTATAATGGCAACCGTATACAGAGAAAAATATTTTCTTTCCCGCGAGTCAATAAATCCCTGTACGAGTCCCTCTTTAAAATGCAAAAATAATTAATATTATTATTGTTAGTTCATGTTAATATACCTAGTACCTACCTATATTAGTAACAAATAATTTGTTATATTAGTACCTACCTAACTAGTATAACGTTAATTTATTATTGTCATTATTTACGGTATGTTTAAATAAAATATTTTTTTACAAATTTGAATGTAATAATCTATACCTACTGATATCATAATTTATTCATAGAGCTAAAGAGTTTGTGTGTTTGAACTCTCTAATCTCAAAAACAATGGACCGATTTGAATAAAAATTATATCAATAGATTCATTAAGACTTGGAAGCATAGGCGCTACTAAGGTTAAAGTTCTGGAGCCCTGGGGGCTACAACACACCTAACAAAACTATTAATTTGAAATAACCATAGGCAGGTTAACCACAACATGGTAAATATTTTAAATGAAGATATGTATAGTTAATTGTACAAATTTAATCAGAGTTCATTGATTATATTTGTTTTCTAAGTTTAGAACCGGCCATGATTTAGAAAATCTGATAGGTATCTGCTAATTATTTGAAAATTGAAGAAGCCGCAAAATAAAATTAGACCAATTCAATAACATTTTTTGCTGTAGTCCAGCTTTCCAAGCAATTACAATAACACGATAACACGATAAATATTTGATATTTTTCAATTACCAATATGTACGCAGTATCCAAATAGTCTAATTGGTTGGTAATTAATAATTATAGTATGTATATGTAGGTATAGCCGGTATACAGTTACATCCAATGAATTAGTACGCATAATACCTACATGAGGTTTTAAATTTTTACTAAACTTTAATTAAATTTCAATAAAAAATGTTACAAATATTATTAAATTTATTTCATATTGTGTGGTTTTAACATTTTTTGCCTAAAATAAAAAATAAAAATTTTCAAAAATATACATTATTTAGAACCGGTTTATCATTTTGGTATTAACTGAAACTATTATTTAATAATTTGTAGGATACAAATCGGATTCGGAACCAATAAAATCGTAAGTTCTAGTCCCTGCCTAAACGTCACTTTCTAAACAATGATAAAAAATAAAATAGATATAAGTTACATTTTTAATTTTAATTCATTTTTAATGGAAAAATATTAATTTCATCTATCTTTAGATATATAACTATATACTATATTACTGTGTATAATATATGGTATGTTTCTACCACAGTAAGAAAAGCAATAATAACTGTTAAAAATATTTAGTAGGTAGCTATAGCTATATAATGTGTGGCAAATTGTGATGGAGGCATTTTTACCTGAATTATGAATAGAATAATAAGAAAAACAAATAAATTACATTTTTTAAATTCCGAAAATGTAATTTTTGCGATTTAAAAACAATAAAATATATTGATGGTTACTTTTCTTAAAACTTATTAATGCTTATTTCTCAGCCTTGAAGAACTAGACGTACGCTTTTATCGGCGAAGGTGCGAACTCATATTGTGTCCCCGAGAGACCCGACCGCATATCGATTTCTCCGATAAATTTCACATCTCAAAAATAAATAATTAAAATAGATTGTTTTCAGGAAACCTTAATTTATAAATGTGCTATAAAATATAATACTAATTAATACTTATTATAACTTAAAAATCCTAACAACACGTCATTAATTGCAATACAGCAATGGAATAAGGATCACTAATATATCAATTATTTTTTATTTAATATAAATCAGCACCGAACAATAAGCAAATAAGATCATATAAGACCCAAAACTAATGAAATTGAGAGGCGAGTACTTACCGTATGTACTTTTATTGTTTAAATATTGGGAGAGTGTTCAGTTTCACTGCGCCTTCGTAGGTAACTAAATTTTAAACCTATCTCTGGAAATTAACTTATTATAAATTAATGGTGTGCTCCATTATTCAGGCGTGACTGGGTTAATGTTTTTGGTTTGCGAATAAATATTAAGTTATGATTTCTACTAATCAAATATCTTCTATTCAAAACAAAACAACATAGACATCAACATGATACCTGAACAATATGCTGCATTGTTTTCCAATCACACTGGCACAATAATCATAGCACAGCATCCATTCGTTTAAAGGACAACAACATTCCCAAGCTCTTCAGGGCCAGGCCGTATCTTTTGCTCTAACCGCTGTAGCGGATACAGAAATACAACGCCTGTTGGACGGAAACATATTATTGAAACTATTACCCCGCCACTTCTAACATATAATGTGCTTCTCTAATCGTCTAGGTATTCCTAAGAAAAATGGTCAAGTAAGACTTCGTGCTGATTTTAAGATTGTTGTTAATCCATATATACATGCATGATGCATGACGATCCTGATGCCTACTTTTGAAGAAACCACAGCCAAGCGTGGTCAGATTACTCGATTACATCACAGAGTTCGACGTCATAGACTTGAATACGAATTTTTATAAAATAATTAGTATAGACGAAGACAATAAATATATTATAATATTGAATATTCCCATCATCACGCGTACACACAAACGGTATTTTGCGCATCGTATCGTACACTTTGGTGCAAATTCAAAAAATCAAAAAAGTATTGGACATATTTCGATGCCTCAGTTCAAAACTGCAACAATTCGAGTTATAAAAAATCCGAGTTATGTAATACACCAAATTATAGACCACCTTATAACGATTTTAGTTCAAGAACGCAATAAAATTAAGTTCAATTATTGACCATGAGAGAGCATTTTTAATATTATAATTTACATTACGTTACACATTTATTGTAGTTTTGAGCTTGGGCGTCAGATTATGGTGTCCATGGCTCCATGCAACTGATGCAACGTATATTATAGATCTTCGTATCAACTCCACGAGACTTCAACCTGATCTCACAAATTTAAAAATAATTAGACAATTTCTTGGAAGCGTTGGTTGTAATCATAATATTATGACGTTACTGATATTTTATTATTTATATTTGAGTATTTGCTTATAATTATAGTCCATAGATATTATATAAATTAATATAAGAATTAAACTTATTATTTTATTATCTATTCATGTCCCTGCGATGCCAGTACTCAAAATCGGAGTTATTTTGGCGACGAGAATATAAATAAGACTTAAAGAAACGGGCCCGGTAGAAATCTATTAGGTGTATGTATCTAATTCAGTAATTGCATAAACCATGAAAGGCCACGCTCGACGTTCTTTTCTGAGGTCGTATGGTCAAAAATGTTCTGTCTGGCACGCGTTCCGTTTTTTCGTTGTCGATTGTCATCAATCGTTTTATTATTATTATTAGGTATTTTGTTAATATTTTTTTACTTGAAATAGTGTTGGAAGGCATTTTAAAAACGTAATGTGTTACATTATGATCTGCCTGTAAAGGAAAAATTATCTACATACCTATCCCCTCTCAAATAAATTATTTAAAGATTATTATAATTTGTAACACATTACCTAATCTGAATTCGTCGTATCATCGAAGTGAATATTTACAATTTTAATTAGATTTATTTATACTATACATGTATAATGTATAGTTATTTAATTAAATTTGATAATAATAATAGTTTGTAAATAAAAAACGAACAACTTTTTTTTTACCTCCCCCCTCACCCACCCGCCAACCACCGACCATTATCTGATTTGTCGTCAATTGTTCGAATCGTAACTCACGCGGCTGTGCATTATACATATTATATCAAACTAATACGCCACTGCAAGGTTGAATACCTACACTTTAGCTGTACTTACTGCAGACGCCAGCCACTGCGATGAATATAACCGTCGGTGTCGAATTCACTAGGAAGAAATTACCAGGGTGTTCTACTCGAATGATTCGCCAATGCCAAAACCCCAAACGACACGCACTGTCAGTGTTGGGGTCACAATATAATATTATATTGTCGGTCTATCCCATTGTATACATTATTAAAGGTACCTAAATATCTAGAGGTGTCTATTTACAGATCACCGTCTCGCGCCGTTGGTACACATCTCACTACGCATAAACTATTATTATACCTAGATATATTATCACCGGATTCGTTAACAGGTGGACCGTGTAAGGTTTTCACTTTATAAAATCGAATTATGATCATCGTTTCAAGTTCAAGGAAACGAAAATTGTCTTTATTGTTGTACGTAATCAATGTATTGCGTACCTATACATATGTATTATAATATACCAGTTCAAGTTCATATAATAATGATGTACCTATACAACGACAAATAATATATAATAATAGTATAATAAATTATATGACACTATATCAATATCCCCTTCCACTGATTGTTATTAGAAATAAAAAAAATCAGAATATAGGTGTATATAGTATGTACGAGTAAGATGCATTATAATCCTCAATAAATCATATTATTATATATAGGTACTATACTACTATGTACATATTTTTATTTTTGTAGTCAGCTGTAGCCTGTGGGTATAAGTACTATTGTACTTACAGAAATTAGTTTTAAATTTATGTTATTTTCAGTAATTGCTATATCAATAAAAAAAATTGCACCTTTTCCAGGATAACTAGCGGTATCTTTATCTCTACAGTTTACACTATATTTTATTTCCAAAAAAATATTCCAACATGTATATTTTTTTCTATAAGCTTAAAAATAAGTTTGAGTTGAACTGTAGTAAACGAGGCCACAGGAAAATATTTTAGTCTAAACGGCATTATAATACCGGCATGACGACCGCGACATGAATAGTAAATTATAAATTATGAGGTATTATATATTAGTCTAAGTACCAAGAGTCGGAAATTAATTTCTTAAGGAGTCTAGATGATATGGAAAACAATTTTTGAAGTCTAGAAAACCTTTTTTGTTTAGCAAGTTATCTTGGGTTTGTATAAAGAAAAATAATGAAAAAAAAAATCAGTATTCAAGTAAAATACTTTTGGTGATCCATATATTTTCCTTCCGTGTTCTGGATTCGGTCCAGGACTGCTTATTCCCTAACTTCATTGTACTCTGCACTGGCGGCGAGATCAGATATTTCATAAGGGCTTCTGGGCATTGTGGTGTTGCCTCACCAATTCATTGGTGTTACTTCTTGGACTACAAAGAGTAAAGACGATCAGTGTTTGAGTTCCATCACAAGTGAAAATTAGATTAAAACGCTTTATGATGCCTAATTGTGAAAACGGTGTTGGTATTTACCAAAAAACATAAATTAATACATTTTCTGCCACGTTTGAGTTATTTAAGTTGGTTCAGTCTATTTTTAAACTATATGTAAGTAATATATATTTGACTACAACTTACAAGTGATAATTAAATACCTATTTGAGTTTTAAATTTTCGGAAATATTAAGTAGGTACAATGGTACATATTAGCGGTAAATATTTTATTAAATAATTTATAAATTATAAACTTAAAAATCATGATTTATGGCTTAGGTCTAAGAATTAAGACGTTGGTACATTGTTTTTGTTGTAAAATTATAATTTAGAGCGTGGGGACAAAACTACTACAAGTTTGTATGATGAATTATTTAGGATAGTGGTGGTTAATGTAGAATATTATGAGTTATTACTCTGTGTTTCAAAGCTCAATGAATTTGCCTCGTTAATCGTGATATATTATAAAAATGTTTGGGCCACTGAATTTACAAAATACCCATAATCAAATATGCCAAATCATAATATCTCTAGACAGTAGACACTAGTTATTATTCAAGTTGTAAAGCATAACAACAAACGCAATAATTCCGTTTATTCGCTGAAATTGTAGTTTTCATTCCTTCTGTTTCATAATAACTCGATTGTTAAACACAAAACACCTATTACAAACATTAAACCTAAGAAAACAATTTTTACAATTGTACCTATAGGTACTCAATGCAAAATAAGAATAGTACCGGGCGGCCAGTTGTGCACATGGACCGCACCTCACTATATACATAGCAGGCGGTACACTCAGCAGGGGCGATGGACTAGTGTTGCTTGACAAAAAATTGCCACTGCGCAGTGCAGCTGTTATACTGAATAGAGTATAGGTACGTTTAAGTTTTATCTAATATTATATTTTTGTACCTAATATATATATTAATATATTATATTTTATACTATTGTGTGTTCTGAGCGTTCTGGCATGGATATGGATTAAGGGTAGGGAGAACTTCTAAAAATCCCGTAACAATTAGTTTCCAAACTGTACGAATATCAATAAAAAGCTAGGTAGCTATATGACATATGTTTGACTATTATTTTGATTATTCACTACTTGTAGTTCAGCCTTATATGTTGTATGCAAATATTGGTAAATTCTAAAATAACACCAAGTAATTACTATGTTGTTGGTTTGTCAAGCAACAGGTACAAATTATCTCAGAAGTCTTTAGTGAATTATCAAATACAAATATGAGAGTAGATTTTATTTTACGTCATATATATATATATAGGTACATAATAATATAAACCTGTAACATGTATACGATTATATTATAATGTATTCCCCGAAAAATAAAATTGCAGTAGCAGAAACAGCTAAGCAACACTGCAACAGCCTGAATTATTAAAATAAACCTGATATTTTACATTATGCATATTAATATTAGTAGATATACATGACATATTTTTAAAAAATAAAATTAAGTTAAAACTTAAGAATAATTTATTTAATTTTACAAGACTGTAGATGCTATCAATTACAAATCAAATGCAATAATAAATAATACTACACACTTAAATATATTATGCTAAATATTTAATTACCAGTGATCCAATTAAGCATTATTATAATAATAATATGTTATATACATTATACGTACAATGATAATGCGAGTAAAACGGACAATAATATATTATACACGGATCAGAAATTAATCGCACCACAACAATATTTTTATCTTATAAATTTATAATATATTATAATGTGTATGATTGCTAGTTGCTACAAATTTTGTAACGAGACGCTCGACCGTTATAACAGTCGGTCGGTCGACGGTTTCGCGTCACTTTGGAATCGAAGTTTGAACGGGTCGTGGTCATCCTCGTAGTGACAATGATCCGCATCTCCGACTTCTCATATTGCTACACACAAAAAACTATGTACGCCGGTGAAGGGAGCTAAGGTCGTACTATTCGTACTCACATCGTACTCACATCGTACGTATATATTTTATATTATATATGCATAGACATACACGTGGCGTGATATTTTGCAATGTGATATGAGACATTCATTATTATCTCTGTCAATTTTTTTTTGGTTTGGAATATCTCTAATATATTTATAAATATATATTTATTTAGATTTAATCATATATAATGTACCTATATATTATACACAATATAAATTACACGTAGTTATAAATAACTTTAGTCTGTGAAACGATTGTAATTATAACATAAAATAATCATCATTTTCAAAGGAAAAATATAATTTTTATCATAATATGATTAAGGATTTTTACTTAAGTGACCCATATTATTTTTATTTTTACTATATGCGCATGCATTCTCAGCATTGTTTTTCATCAACGTTTGGATTATAGGAATAGAGTCGAAGGGGATATGATGGAAATTTATTGTGGTGTTCTATCATATTATGGACATATAGTTTTAAATTGAAAATATCACAATCAACTATTAATTCAATATTGTAAAATTGAAAGTTTTTATAATTTCATTGTAGAAACATGATAAATGGGAAGCATTAAGATTTATCTATTTATGTCTAAATGTACTTAAGACTGCAAAACACCCATTACCCATAGATTAGTATCTTAAATTAAAAACAACCGCCTTGTATATCATAAAAAATATTTATGATGGTACATTTGATACATTTTAAAGGGCCTGGCGTGTCCCGGTGGTTGGCATCAGTCACTAATGCGTGTTCTGAGGTCAAGCATCGGCCTATGTCATTTAGTGAAGAATCCTCGCACCACGTACACGTGTTCCTCAACCAACTGTAACCCCTTACAAAAATGCTAATAGCTATAGTTGTCGATGCTTAAGATCAATAAAAAGAATAATATTTTATAGTCTATATATATGTGTGTGTGTGTGTGTGTGTGTAAATGTGTAATGTATATTACACGCTATTTGTAAGTTTGTATAGCTATACCTACACGTTGTATACTTAATTAGTCATAGTTATAATATTATCATTATGAATATTTCTGTGGTAATGCTGGCATATTGTGTCCAACGCCATCAATAAGGTATAGAAGATATAATATAATTGTATTAATATAATATAGATATAAACATATTATTATTGTTGCTGTTAAAGTGTTCGACTGGGATAAATGTATATAAATGGCAGAGTTGAAAAAACCTTTTAAAAATGTATTTCAAAAATCAAAATTAGTGTTTTGATTTTGGATTTTTGAATTTCAAACCCAGACGTAAAATCATCTATGTAATATATGTATACACATGGCTATACCATACACTATACCTAATATACAGAGTGTAATAGATATAACTGACTTTTGAAATAACTTTTGTTCTAATCAATATTTAAATTGTTTTATATATATAATGTATAGCCACTTGCGCTAAACGTGTAATAAAAATAATATATTTTTATTTTTTAATACTGAAAATAAAAAAAATTTAAATTTGATTTAAATAAATTCAAAATAGCAAATTTTTGAATCTGATTATAAAATTGATTTGGATGGTAAAATAATTTATCTAAGTCAAGAAATTTATTTTTTAGAATTTTTTAAAATATCAATATCTTTTGATTAAATTAATTTTGGATGCAATAACTTTTTTTAAAATATTATTTTTGGAAATTTGTTAACATGGGTATATTTCTTAAACTATTTACTTATTATATAATTTTAACAATTTTTGTCATACGTTTAAGTAACATCAATTTTTTTTTTTTTTTTGGTTAAGTTTTTCTGTTACACCTTGTATACATATATTGTGTATATTTAGTATCTATGATGGAAGATCTATGTTTTCATCCCGCAAACACAAGCAAAATAATTAATATACTTGAAACTCAATACTCTTGCTGGTTATACTGGTGATTGTAAATAATAAAAAAAAAAATCTCACTTAAGGTCGATACTATATAGTATATAATAAGTATTAATGTCTATATACGTATGTAATATGCAAAGTGATTAATATTCATATTAAAATAAAGAAATAAAAATAAACTGAATTCATAAAATGTTTTGGTATAAAAAATGAGCGAAACTTTTTTATTAGAACGTATGTCATCCATGCATGGTTTGGTTTTGTCAATTTATTCATGGTTTTCTACTTCCTATAGACTAAGTCCCAACAAATTACACGTTAAACGCAAAAAACTGAGGCATCGACGTGGCGACGATATCATTTTAATTATAAACCACCAGCGGGAGTGCCAAAAAAAGGCCTCTAATGTAGATAATGTAGTTAATTTTAATTAAAATTACACAGCCTACCTACCTATTGTCCTATTATAATAGTAGATAGAAGATAGGCTACACCTATTAGTAAGTTATTATATTGTTATTGGTTGTCAATAAAATGTTCACCGATAAGTTTATAAACTTTAACGATATCATATTATGCATAGGTACCTACTTATTTAGTAATTACGATAAAACAATTTTAAAAGTTTTTTTCGAGAGGCAAGTCTTTTATTTTATTAAGAGAGCGCTAGGACCCGCATGTAGTAGTCACTATCTCATAATATTATACGCTCATAATAAGACGTGTCGTTGCTGTTTTACATAGTAAATTTGCGTTCAGTAATTTTGTATTTTATAAACAATAATAAATTAATAAACGTATAAATACATAAGAGAAAAAAGTTTCAAGTCCCTACGATTAATTTTTTTTAGAATTAGGTACAACACATATAATACTTATTGTTCATATTTATAGTTAATTTATATGTCATATAAGGCATAGTTTAACATGTCTTATGTGACACATACTTGACTATTAAATATTTAAGTTGTTAAAAGAAAAATCGTAATTTTTCGTTTAAATGTACAATATTGCAATTTCATTAAAATTTGAACTTCAAACGCTTATAAATGGATTCAAGTTATAGTCTAAATATTTTAGAAATCATAATAAGTTAATAATAATATTTGGTGGAAATTTATTACTACCTAAAGTAATTATAATTAGAGTTATGAATATTTATTTTTATTTTTTTCTTAAAGATGAATTATTTCATTTTAGAATTTTAGAATATTTACTATAATGTACACAGAAATTTTTTTTTTAATTACAACAAAAAACTTATTTGATTTAAAACTGATGTTGCATAAATATTTCCAGCTTTTCGTATTTATCTTTTAGTTTTTCTGATTATTTAAAAAATTACAGGTAATTTTTATTTTGGACTAAGTACCAACATGATTTATTTTTCTACTAAAGAATTTCCAGAACCCACTCTCAAAATTGAAGATTGAAGCTTTTTTTTCCCCTCCTAAAGGTGACGTTAGACAAACATAATTGTAAAACCAATATATTAATCGCCCGCTCAGAATCTAACTTGACATTTTATATCGACCAATTATTATTAAATATATAATTATATCAAATTAAAATAGTCTTATGGGCATATTGATATAAATTTAAATAGCGTACCTATTATGTTGGTCTTCATAAACGTATGATACAATATGCGCCTGATATAGTGATATAGCTATATAAGGTGTACAACAACTAATTGATAATTATATGATCCTGATTTTTTATGAACCATTATTGTTCAATATCAGTTTAAAAGCACATTTTAATATAATATTTGTTGACTATTCAACTATTGGTTATCTTTGTTTAACATTTGCCATAATAAGGATAAAACATATGAACATTCAGATTTTGTTATAAGTTGTAGTCTACAATGGTCTTTTAGAAAAAAATTTAAAATATTAATCTTATTATGACGTTTATTTCACTTATTTATGAATCAAATTCTGAAAATCAACCAACCCTCACAAAAAAATTTAAAACTTATAGAATAAAGTGCTAGCGGTTTATACTTATTTGTGCCGGAGTTCATAAATAACACGTTTTTGTTGTTTAATTTATGCTTAAATTTTATTTATAAAGACCAATATTAATTATTTAATTACGGATTTCGGAAGATATAAAAAAAATAATTACTCAAGTATTATCAAATACAGTAGCTTATCTATTTTATTAAATCACACCATGTGTTCAACTATTCTATAGAAATCATTTCCAAACCTTCAAAATTACATATCACTCGCGCAGTAATGCTAATCATGCAAAAGCTATACTATACTATAGATCAGTACCTACGCAATGATGTTTAGGTAGGTTAGACCTACTAGGTAGTTTGAAATTTCACATTACCAATACAAAAATTTCTAATGTCTTAGCTAATTGAATTAAATGTTGTCATACTTGGTCCATCGCTATAGTCCTATGTTTATTTATTTTTTTTAATGCATATAAGATATTAAAAATAGAAAGAATAAATTATGGCAATATTTAAAAAATGCCGAATTTATATATAAGTAAAATTTATTTAATGTTTCTGGACTTCTGGGGTTCTTAAATATTACTATTATTTCTGTTATTTTGAGGTAATGACAGAGCAGAAATTGAAGTGAAAAGCTTGACATGCAGAACTCTATAATTTTGGTGGCATTTTTAATGACGATTGGCGAAATATCTATTGGATATTAAATCGCAATTCGCAGCCCATCGGATATGCTACTAATTTATTGATGTTTAATGCTTTAATTAAATGTATCAGTAAATATTAAAAAGAACTGAACAATGGACAAATAAGTCCTTATAAAAATTATGAATTTATAAATTACGTGTTATTCATTTTTCGAATTACAAATAATAATGTATTATAAATGGTTTTTTAAATTTCTTTCTACCTTTTTAGTAGTTGTTTGTGTGGTAATATTATATACTATCTATATAATATACTGAAATGATGGACTCGTAACAGAAAAATATTTAAAAGTATTGAATATTGCAGAACAATTAGTATTCTTTTTATTTGTGATATTAAATAAATACCTAATTTTAAATAAAATTCGTTGAATGTTCTATACAGTATACTTAACCTAACCTAGAATACAAGTCGACTATACGCCTATACTATATAACATTACAAGTGACATATTTTTATCTTTTTAACTTAATTAAAATTACGTAATACTATAATAGTATATAATATACTATCAGTGTATTTAAATAATTGAATATTAAAAATCAAATAAATTACTGTCCATATACATTTATAATATATTGTATTTAGCTATGTTGCGTATCAGTTATAAGTTTTGACTCTTGTTTTTCTTTCTTTTGTGACAGAATCGCAATATTTTATTGCATTAATTATCATAAATCATAATAATTGAATATTTATTATTTATAATCAATGTTATAGTGACGAGTAACGAGTATGTTTATGCTGCACGCGCTTCATATAGTCTTTCCGTGTTAGCTATAACGCTGGAAAATACTAAATACCGTTGCCTACCCTGGTATGGCTGATACCCTTATTCAGTTAATCTCTGTATATTACAATATTACATACCAGTGAAGCTTCTCCTAACAGACACCACTAAATATCAAGTTTCAAATAGAGGAAAAAAATTTAGGAACCAAGAGTGTCCCGGTATTTAGAGATTTCACTTTTTCTAAATTATAACTTAAATAAATAACATATAGGTATAAATATACATAATATATGTACTCAAACAACTAGCCTATATTTACTTTAATAATTATATTATAAATTATAATCGATCAACAATTTACAATACCATTATTACCATTAATACCATCGACCTGGTATCAATAAATATTGACACCGAATATTGAACGCTAGACAAATCAGTTATCATTTCGTGGGCAATATTTGCTATAACTTATAAATACCTACATGGTATAATAATATGTTATAAATTCGGTGAGTCTTGGTGATTTTCCGCGTTAATGTGTATAATGAATAATGATATATCGATGAAAATATCATTGCCAAACTCGTGCAAATAATATTATATGGTGGTACCTATACGACTTTGACCCGGTCATTTTTTAGGCATAAGACATGTCGAATAAAGACGAATTAAATTGCATTAGTGCGCGACACAAGGGCAACGCGTGAGATATCGTCGACGAAATAAACGATAGTAATAAAACATATTATTATTATTTATTACTAAAACTCCTCGTGGAGATTTTATAATACGTTGAAAATGAGAAAACAAAGTAATAAAAAAATGTTGGTTTACACATAATTAATAAGAATATCGAAAAAAAATTTCTTTTCTCCTCGACGTGCCTACGTCCTATACAGATAGAATAATATAATTATGTATAAAGTTTTTAAATTGAATTTCGGTGTCAATGATCATAACGACACAAGGTTGCGTTATCCCAAATAACTAATGAACCAGTAATGATAGACATTACCGTCCTTTATAGCTGTATATTGTAATATACCACTAGTAGACTATACAGTTGCAGGCGGGCAGATAAAGTCATCAGACATGATACAACAACGACGAAACGTCCTACAATACGTCTCAGTTCGCGACGACTGTAGCAGATGCAGCACCAGTATAGATAATATTATTATATTCGAATATAGGACCGCCCGGCGATAAGTTTTTTCGGATTCGTTTTCCACCGACGCCGCCGTGTAGTGTCAAAACAAAACGTCGTAATTGGCTGGTCGTCAATCCGAGTCTATAAGCGTATCTTACACCTCTACAACCATCATCGTACGATATAATAATATTATATATGTATATATACTATTGTACTGACGTATAATATACGATAATAATAATAATAATAATATTGTTTTGCTCTCCGACTTGTGCTATTCAGCTACTGCTGTGCGCGCGTACAGAACAAAAAACAAAAAATATACGAGTTATTTTCGAACGTAGCCGTCGCGCGTCGCACGCGCCTATTGGCTATTATTGTGACGCCGATGTAGCGGGCCAGCGGATGCTGTCGCCTCTAACGGACCGAGGAAAGGAGAAACAGTAGCGTTTCGGTTTCAGCGGCGTGCGTACCACGACCGCGGCTCGAATTTCGCGTGGACCGAGTGTACAATAATAATTTATTGTGCAGCGAACGTATCGTAGGAAAACCGCAACGTCGTGACGGAAATCTACCATATACACGTGCACGATAGCTGCGATCTGTAAACCATAAATCGGAGATTTTCGTGGTTCGCCCATACTACGTACCTTACGGACTGAATAATAATAATATTCATATAATATAACATTATATCTGCAGTGTTCGTATAACCGCGTATCATATTATATACGCATAATCATACTGACCGCCGACGCGTTTTTCCACAGGTCCACACCGTCGCTGCCTCTAAGTCCGACCGCGATAGCAATCGATAGTATATAGGTACATACCTCCAGACAGACATACCGGCAACGATAGCGAAATGCTAGCGTCCAAAGTCGTGGCACGTCTACGTACGTTTTTCGCGGTTACCGCGTTGATCGTGGGCCGTTGCGCCGGCAGGCCAGCGTCTGTCGGAGCCGGAATTTCGAACTACGGTGACAGCGGTGAAAACCAGAAGGATTGCTGCCGCTCCAACACACCATTATCGAAGTGTCGCCGGGCGAAACGGCTGTGCTCCAGTGTCCCAGCAACGATGAACACCACAGGTTCCAGTTCTGGTGGATGAAACCCGACCAGATCATAGGGCCCGGCACAGCGCCCAACAGTGACAAGTTCAAATACGAAGTCCTCACCGGCACTCTTTACATTAAGGTCAGTAGTGCTAGGTATATTAAATATGATTTATTATATTACAATATTAGGTAGTATGTACGGTGCGCGGGTATAAGGGAACAAGTCAATTTAGAAATTTTATTAACCTATTATTTTGTTTAGAAGATGTTCTACGGAGATTTTATCATCGAAACCTTTTAGTTTTTGTATTTTTACTTATAATATCTTCATTAATTTACATGTTTATAGTACAATTTTATCATTTTCAATTAGACACCTCTATCTATAAAAAGTTAAAAATCTATTATAGACAATATAGAAATGAAATGTTTTTTTCGTTTCCTGAAAACTATAGTGATTTTGATACTTATTAATTTTTAAGCACCATTCATATTTCATATTATATAATATTAGGTAGGTACTTATGTCCTATAATATACAAAATACGGATAGTTTCATTTAACAATTTTCGATCATACCCACTCCAGGAAGAAACAGTAGTATGAGGGCTGAAGGATCTTATAGATACTCGTATCTCTCCCTCCTCACGGTCAGAGGTAAAATACCTATACCCTATTGATGATTGAAAAATCAATTTTTAATTAGATTATTCAAAATTTGAGTGCGCAGTGAAATGTTTTTTTGAAAACTTAACTATTTTTATCTGAAAAAGTTTCATTTATTTTCTAAATAAGTAATGTAATCACACATAATTGTATGCCTATTATAAATATATAAATGTAATTTGTACGATACCTAATCGTTATTTGTTGGACTGGAAAAAGTTTTTCGTGTACGACTTCGGGTCTTATCGCTTACCGAAAGCCCTCGTTGCAGTAGATATCCACCTCCGACATGGCTAGAAGACTTTAATGTGATCATTCTTGAAATTGTATGGTCCTGAGACGGTGTAGGTAAATTACTGTTATAATACTGATAGTCCAGGGACATGGAAACTTCATATTTTTCGGTTTTTGTTCCGGTTCTTAAAACTATAAATTAAGGGTCCTGGTCAATACCGATATTCACCAGTTCCTGATAATGTATATTTTATATTTTAAGTAGACAATTTCAAAAACCACAAAATACAAATATACGAAATTTAGTAAAACGTCTAATGCATACTAGTTCATTGGTAAATATTTTAAACACCTATATAAAACATTCATGTTTGCTTTTGTAGGTAGATCGAAAAGTATTAAAATATTATTATTATAATATGTTAAACTATTAAACCGTTCCAAAAAAATACGTTTTTTGGCACTGTCTACTAAATACATTCTTTGACATTTAAGGCACCAAGTATTTCAAAATATCTAAACAATTTAACTCATTTTAAAGAAGATCTAGCCTACACCAAACTGTTTTACTGAATTAGTCTAAATTTACCTTGACCAACGCACACAAACGGGTTAGGTGAGAATGTGTGATTAGATTTGTCCATAAAATGTATATAGTTAGGTACAGCTAGGTTGTCAATACCTTCTTATTAATCATTATATTATATTACTATATTAGTTTCGTTTATTTATTAACGGAGTGTCGGAGTCACCTGAGTAGTGCTGCAGCGAGCATATTTAATATAGCATATTTTAGGGTGTATTTTAGAGGGAGTTGATGGGTGGATTGCACTCAGTTTGGGCCTTGGATATTTTTATGTATTTATTATTGTTACTATAATAATAAAAATTAAATTACTGCTAGGTACAAAAAAATCCAAGATGTTGATTAATATGATGCGCAAAGGGGACTTGGGAGTACCCCTCTCCGTATTAAGAGTTAAATTAAGAATGTATATCTCCCGTTACACTGGAAAAACTGCAGATATGCCACTGGTTATAATTAGGTACCTAATAATGTAATTGAATATTAAAATGAGCTCATTCTAAACTCGGGCGAAACCGATATTTGAACTACCCGCTTCCATATTCATCCGCATGCAGTTTGGCAGTTATAATGTATTATGGCTTCTATAGGTAATAGCTATAATATATATACATATATCTTGTGAAAAACACTGTGTTATATATTTATACATTATAATAAGTTAAATGTTCATTTATTTACATCAGACTAACGGTTGTGTTTGTGCTATTTCAGCAAGTAACACCTCAAGAAAGCGGGATATACACGTGCGTGTGTAAACATCTCGGAAACATATCGCTGTCGGCAAGGTCGGTACAGCTGGAAATAAAAAAGGAATGGAAAGACCTCTGGGAAAACGACTACACGGTAATTACTTTAACATCACTATAGGACAGTAATGATGTACACGCATTTCAATTACTATCTAAATAATGCTGTAATACATCATCGTATACTATATCGTTAACACTACAAAATTTTATTTATCTGCTTGAGTACGTAGGTATAGGCCGTATAACACTTAACAGCCGGCGTGTATTAAAACATTATATATTCCATTGAAATATAATATATATATATAAAATATATTAAACTGAAAAATATAAAATATATTATATAAAGTTATGATGATTAATCGATGGTGGGGTATTTTTTTCTACTATCTAATAGGGATCAGCAAGGGATGTTTTTTCGGCCAAATCTTAAACTTAAAAATGTCCCCACACTGGTCCGTAATTTTTTTTGTTAAGTCTAACCCAACCAGGTCCGTTCGTAATTTTTTTATATAACTATATAATATTGACAATTACTATTAAGTATTGACCAGTGCTCAAATTGGGAAAAATTAAGTAGAGGAGCTCAATCCAACGATTTAAAAACTGCGTTCCAAGAACGAAATTACCCAACACAGACCCGTGGGCCTCCACGATCCTGCCTTACATACATTTTGAATACTACTTTTCGGCAACACATTTTGAATTCCAAATAGGTATAATATATTTCGATAGTAATATCTACATCTTACACTGTTACATTAGAAAAAAAAAATAATAATAATCTACCTGTTTATTCAATATACTAAATATATAACAAAATTAATATTTATGAAAAAAATTCATAGACCACTTATTTTATAAACATAAAAATTTAAAAATTCAAAAATTTTAATAAATAATAACTATAACTGAAACTGATAACACTTATTTTCATTCGGAACACGATTTAAGATAGTACTAGCACACATCAGTATCTGTGCCTTAGATAATATACTAGTATAAGATCTATCGTAGACTTGGGTAGTACTCCGAATTCAGTATTCAGAATACTAGCTATATTCGAAATACTTTTTTTTTGAAAGTATTCAATATGGTATTTCGAACACTTTGTACAAGTATTCTGCGTACAGTATTCGGAATACTTTTTTAACGTCCAATATTAATTTTAATATAATTTATAACTAATAGATTATAGATAGCCAGATAGGTGTGTTTTATCGAGATTACAATAATGTTCATTTATAAACACAGAATTGGAAAAGTAATATTTTTGCTATTGAAATCTAAATTTACTAAAAAAAGTATTCGAAAAATATTTGGAATACTTTTAAAAAGTATTTCACCAAGTCTGGATCTATGATCTGTGAACTACTGACTATGTGGGCAAAACACAGGGTGATGTTATAATTAACCCACATTTAATAAAAATTATTTCGGACATTAGTTTGTACCATCCCCCCCCCCGACCAAGTAAAATAGGAGTACGCAAAAAAAAAATAAAAATAGTAGGAGAGCTCCGTCTCCCTGCGCATCCCCCCCCCAATTCGAGCACTGCAATACTAATGACTTTTATTATTAATATAATTTAGTTTATTTTTTGTGAACACTTATCACACTGTGTTACCAATTAAATTAAGTAGTTTTATTTTTGACCGACCAGGTCCAAAGAAAAATACTACGATCCTACCCAACCAACCAGCAATATTTATATTATGACACGGCTTGTGCTGATCTCTACTACCTACCTTTATGGCAATTGGCTATATTGAATTATTAAGTACATATGACTCTGTAAGAACGTTTAAAAAATAAATATTTCATCGAATTTAACAAAAAACCTACGATAAAAAAAATACATTACTTTAATACTTTCATAGAATAATATTATGTTCTTTACCAGTAATTGAAAAAGTGCCATACACTTGAAATTTATACAGCAGCGCACAATAAATATCGGGGTAAATAGGGGATGGACCATCTTCTAGTTTCCTCAATTCAAAATGTAATAGGTATCTACATACTAATCATAATGTATAATTTTTAGAAAATATTACGGGGGGAGGGGGGGTGATTTTGGTTACTTCCAAAAATTGGACTATATACATCTATGATAATAAATAATGCATTTTAAATTACACCACGCAATGGTTTGTGGTAAGCACGCAATTGTATATACTGTTTAGTGTACTACCAGTAAATGTAATGTTTTGCAGTGTAGGTACTTAACAAGTGTTGAGTAACGATGAAAGAATTAAGATACCCATGAAGATAGTAGCACAAACATATTAATTAGCTGCTTATTATTTCGTCTTATAGCTTTCTAGATCGCAGTTTCAATGTTTTCGAAATATCTTATTGAAATCAATTTGTTTGTATACATATGGTGTCTATCATGGTTTTTAGTTTTGATTTAATTGACTGTCTATACTACTTCAGTATTTTATATAATATATGACTATTAAACTGTATAATATTGGTAATCTATAACTGTAAATGGTGTTATTTTAGATATGTATGGGTATATCACGTTAAAACAATGTAGAACATATAATAAGTACAGGTCGCCTTAGGAGTTTGACTATAATCAATTATTATTTATTATACGTTAACCAAACGCAAACTAAAGAAAGAGTTAATTTCTCACGATTTACAATTCTGCGAAAATGTGTGTGATTTCAAATAGGTTAAATATTCTGGTATGAATTTTAAATTTTAATATCCCTTATAAATAAAAAAAATTGTGTTTGAATTTGTCATAACTACGCACGTCACACGTGCACCTAAATTTACATTTTATTTTGTTTTTAATTTTTTTATACCATTTTACTTTTGTACAGTTTTTGTAAAATTCTTAAATCTAACCTAACCTAAATTATTTGAAACAACTAATATAAATAATTATAACGATTTGTACAACTGATCTGTAGGTCAACAGCATACGATTGGCGGCTGTCATGAGCGTGTTGGTGTTGCTGGTGCTGTTGCTGTACTTGTTTTACCTAACGGCGTATAAGAATAGTAACAGAACGTTGCACTTCAGGGGTAAATTTATTGATAAGTTGCATTATAGACTACTTTTTTTATCGGCTAGTCCGACTAAACATAATATTACGTATAATGTGTTACGATTTATGGTTTCAGAAGATTCAGACGAAGACGTGTCGATGGACAGACAGATGTACAGAAAAACTAACATAATGAAAGAAAACATGTTTCAACACGGCATAGACAACCCGACGCTGGAAAAAGAAGGGTCCCAAGTCAAAAATAACGGAGAGACGAAGGCGTAATATCGGATGCAATAACACAGTTCGTCAGTATGAAAAAGGCAGTTCCTTGTCGGAAAATGACTGTTCCGATTGTTTTTTCTTCATTTTTCTCCGTCTTTAAATAGTGAATGTATATATTATATAAAAATAAACAAAGATACGAACAATCTAACTGTATAAAAAAAATATATGAACAAAAAATAAAATAAAAATATTGTATTGTTAAGCCTGGAGTGTATCACAACCTGACGAAGACCAATGCAAGACTATGATATATAATATTATTAGATTCTTGCTGCAGGAGTGTAGGACAAAAATCGATTCAATTTTAATTTAATATAATTGAGATATAAAAATATACAAAATATAATATAATATTATTCGCGTAATTCCGGCAAGCACATCTCGTCAGCATAATAATATAATTACATTTAACATAAACGAGTACGTTAGACTCTGTAGGGTTATACACATCATCATTATCATCATTATTCATTAACGATAGTAAAATATTATTTATGACTATTATACGACCTCATATCATCACAACGAGTAACGACTACGACTACAACACGATATTTGAACATGGGTTGGGGGGAGGGGGAGCCTCACGTGGTCTCGTCCGCCAAGTTGGAGTCCCGTGTGACGTCCATCGCACTGTCGTCATCTTCGTCCTCTTCGTCATCCACTTCCATCTCAAACAGCGGACCTTGTGCCGGCTGTGCGACAACAGCACAGCCACTTTCCGGGTGCCGCTGACAGCGAAACTCGAGGCTGCCATGTTTTCCACCACTCGGCACGTGTAATCGCTTAGCGTGTGACAGCTTCCGCTACTGCTGCTGTTTCCAGCGTTCGGCTGGCCTATCCGACACGTTGTCAGTCCGTCCGTCGAACAGTGGCTGCGCACGCAGCTGGTGGACAGTTGCACGAACAGCGAGAATCGGTTGGACGCCCGGTCGAGCGTCTCCGTTAGCACAGACACGTAGTCAGGCGAATAAAACTGCACGTCGTGCACGTTCTGCTTGATGCCATCGCACGAGTAAAAAACGGTGGTGCTGCGCTGCGTCACCTCTCGTGTGTCACCGTACGCCATCAGCTCGTAGAACCCAAAGTCGTGTGCGTGGAGTTCCCGAACACAGCACACCAGCAGCTTGTGATTGGGCAGGTCCACCATGTTCACCCGAGTGCGACCGTGCGACATCCCCGACGGCGGCTCCAGAGGAACGTTGTCGTACATGACGAACGTCTTGTCAAAGAACGTCTTGCGCTGCGCGAATATGTCCATCAGGTCGGCCTTGAGCACGGCGAACTGTTGTGTTAGTGAATGGGTCCGAGACGCTGCCACGATCAGTTCGTTCTCCTCCAGGCACGGGTTTTCCTGGAGCAGTGACCACCACTGGCTGCGCGTATCGTACGGGCACTCCAGGTCACCGTCCAGGAAGTATTGGCCCACCCGGTCCAGTTTGTACTCTTTGGCCTTGGCCCCGGTCTCTCCCATCCCGTTGATGTACTCGGCCAGCATGTTTAGTTCCTGTTGCGACGTGTTCGACAGCGACGAGTCGTTGGCCGAGTTTTCGTCGTTCAGCTTGATCATCATACCGTACAGCCACTTGAAGAACAGTTTGTACCGGGTCAGCGACTCTTCGATGACAATTTGCACCTCGTTGCACTTCATCAGGAATCCGTTGACCGACCGTAGAGCTTTCTTCACGCTGTGTTCCGTCAGTCCCAGACATTCGTACTTTTTCAGCGACATTCCAGATATCTCTACCAGCTGGAACAGAATCTGGTTGGTCACCTCCGACAGTTGTTTCACCACTAGTTTCTGAACATTGGTGTGACTCGATTCGATTGACAGGCCGATTTTTTTGATGCCCTTATCAGTCAAATCTCTTTTTAGGAACTGGTCCATGCGTTCTGTTAATATACCATAGATTAGCAGTTCCAATAGATCAGAAGACACCATTTCCGGGTCTTCTGGACAATAAGAGCTCAGTTTCAGTTCCATTTCCATTAATGATACATGCTCCCACGTTTCCAGTATGTTTTTCATAGTTTGATCTAAATAATCTAATGACGACAGCAACTGGTCGTGTTTAAATGCCAAATCATAAACGTCGTCCCAGCATGTGTCGCACTCTTGTAATTTAATTGTCACTATTTCTATAGTACCATAGTAATATTGAACAGCCACATATAAATAACTAAAATCTACTGGCATGTGTATGTTTAACACTGTGCCTTCTTTTTTAAACGCCTCGGCTAATTTAATGGATCCGCACAAAAATATACCCAATGCTAATATTTGTACTTCACAATTGGCCATGCCGACTAACAATAAATTCAATGTGTCTTGGACTTTTGGTATCTTGTTCTCCTCTTCAGGTGTATCGCGAAGGACCAAGCTTTGGAGTTTTGGGAGATAATCAAGACCATTCATCTAAATCAAATTACATATGAATTAATACATATATGAAAATAGATACAACCCGATAATAGGCCAGGTTCAACTTTATGCATTTATTTATTTATTGTTAAATACATATTATTTGAAAATTGAAACAAAAAAAATTATTTTCATAGTCTAGATTTAAAATATAAAACTGTATGTATATGGTGAGATGTTTACTTAAGATTCAAATACTGATTTTTTTTCTCATTGAAATTTTAAATAAATATATAATTTTTACTTTAAAGAGTTTGAGAGATTCAGAATTTGAATTATTTTCTCAGTGAATTTTGTACATTCTTAATACTTAATATCTATACTGTATAATATTATGTAATATCAATAAAACAAGACATGATATAATTTATCTATACCAGGGGTGGCCAAACGGTCGATCTTCGACAATTTCTAAGTCAATCCTTGTTAGAATTTGTTAATTTATGTTATACATTTGTCATTTAGTAAATACAGTTATTAAATACGTATTTTGGATTAACATGTTAATGTGAAATGGCATTTTATCACATGGAAGTTATAAAAGCTGAATATGTACCAAGCTATACTTTCTGATGATCATTCCAACCCCGTCTTCGATTAGCAGTTATAGTCACTATTACTAAAATTATAATTAACTAGCCATGATATGCAACGACATGCTTCTACATCAATTCTATTGGTAATGTTAATACAATTTAAAATTATTTAGAAATTTAATGTGAAACACTCATTTTAGATAACTTAACACTTTAATTTTATTATTTATATAAACGTGTTTATTATTAATATAAAGTATTTTTTTTACATAAGTCGATTCTAAAAGAAAAAATATACTCTCAGTAGACCTTAATCAAAAAAAGTATGGCCACACCTGATCTATACCATCATCGGTACAATAAGTATGGAGCTGAAGACAAATTATATTTTATCATACTTAATATGTAAAAAATATTATGTTTTGAATTAGTTGTATAAATATTAAATAATAACCGTTACCCATAAATGTATAATTTTTCAAGCCCTGATACTAAGCATAATAACCAAATTCTAAAAACCTTAATCAGTACAGAATCTATGGTATCTTTCTTCTGAGGTTTTTCTTGCTGTACCCACACCAAAGCAGTAACTTTACTCTCAGTAGTTTTGCTGAAGGCGATGTCTTTATTTTCCACGTCCACTAACAATAAATCACCTAAAATAAACATACATAAATTAGTCGTAGTTTTGTGCAATTATCAGGGGTTAAAGTCCCCCTTCTTATTTAAGGCAAGATCATGCGTCCTATTTAATTTAAGTCTCCTATGTCGGGGGATGCTGAACAAGAAATTCACTAACGTGATATACAATATAAATTTGTTTTTATTTGTCGTTGAAATACCTATATTAAATAAAAACATCTTTAAAATTATTTTTTTTTAAATTTCAGGCTATGAATTGTAATTTATTTTTATTTAGTAAGCATAATAATATATGTAGATTGAATCATTTTTCTTATGAGGAAATTTGTTATTACATCATAATATAAACTTTTTAAGAACAAATAGGTAGGTGTGAAAGAAAAAAAAATGCAGGTTTAAACTTTGTGGACTTCTTAAAACGGTTTGGTTTGAAATATAGTTTGGTAAGAACTCTGGAACACTCCTAAATTTTTGATTAATATAGTCCCTCTTCAAAACTTTTACCAATTTAACCACTGGTAATTATAAAACAACTAAATTATAATATAACTCACGTGAATCATACGCAACAGCCAGCTGTTTTCCATCGGGTCTCCAAGCCAATGCAGTCACCAATGTCTTATCTTTTGGGGCGGCTAAGGACCAGACTCGTTGCCATGTAAGACGATGTAAAGACACCTCACCTGAAAAAATACATACACGACTAATCAATCAAGTAAAAATTATATATATAATCGCCTAATTATTATTGTCTATTCTTGTTTACCATGTTCCTTGGCTATGGCTAACAAATCCATTTTGTTAGACCATTCCATTTTCAAGACTTTAGTGGGCACATGCCGCTCTTCTAATTGTTTCATACCGTTTCCGTACATGGCAGTCATATTGACGAAGCAAAAAACCACTTCAAACTTCAACTTTACTATTTTCTGCGATTCGACATCATCTGTTTTGTATGTTAAACTATGATATAGGTAATATATAACAATAATTTGTTATACCTATCACGGATTAACCAGTGTAGAAGACTTGGAGTGAGTAGCGACGAACCGATTCAAATATGAATTTTGAAATATTCAATCAAAACGACTGTCGGTACTCGTTATCAGTTTTATCACTTATAATCACGGTTTAAGATAGTAGTCCGTGGTATAATCATAGAATAACCAGAAGACTATAATATTATACCACGAATCGAGATTAAGATATACGGAATACGAAACGAACTTGTGATAAGTGAAACCCACACCTTCTCACGTTTCGGCTAGACTACTAGCGCTTTATAGGATTGTTATGTTAACCGAGTGAATAAGGAACTAATAGTTCATTATTCTGCCGATTAACACAACAGTCATAAGAAAACGCTAGTAGTCTACCCGCAACGTGAGAAGCGGGCGGATTCAGAAAAACATTGATAAGACCCTTCCGTTCCGTATCCTGTATATTATCTTAATTCGTGGTTTATTGCCATGAGTCCGTGGTCTTGGAACAGGCCGTAGAGGAGGTTGAGGCTGGAATACGTCCAGTCGTTATCAACTGATCAAGTCATGTGACTCATGTCGTAGATTCGTAAAGTTTAATCATTGTTTGTAAATAGTAAATACTAAATAGGTATTAGGTACTATAAAAAGTAAAAAGTAAATACCGACTGGCAACTACCAAATAGAGCGTAGAAGGTATTCATCAGCGATAAACCATCTGTTGTAGTACCGTCATAATATTATTATGATTTTACTGTTTACCATATTGCAAGTAATGCAAATATTATAATCTTTAATTAATATTCACACTTAACATTCGATCGGTTGAAGTGGTGGATAAGGAAGTCTCCACCTTGGAAAAATTACAGTAAAATATTTTATTAGTACGAATGTTTCTCATGTTCTGTTTTACTTTGTCTGACAATAAATTAACACTTACCTGTCTATTTGTCTCATAATTCAAGGTTTTGTTATTACAGTAAACGACCTGGAGGTAACTGTTTCTAGTTACTTTTAGTTTTTGTGCGAAAAAATGGCTCTCGGACATTCAGAACCGCAGTATGAATTGTTAAACGGAAAAAAGTAACGTTTTTCATTAATAAAATGCTACAGTATTTATATTTTATTTTAATATTTGTAGGAAATATGTTCAGCCAATCATACATTCCATGGTATTAATTGGATTAGCTGTTCTTGTGGTATTTGTAGTAATTCTGATGTTTTATGTATCTTGGATGAAATTTGAAGACATCAATGATCAAAATACACCTATGGACTTTGTGCTTTTTGGTCCCCAGAAATATACAAGTAAATTTTATTTCCAATATTTATAATAATATTTTATATTCTGAGTATTTGTAGGAAGTTATTTTATCTTATTTCCAAAGTATTTAATATCTATTTACCAGAATTTCAAGATGAAATGTTGGTATTTGTATTCACATTTTCTATTTTTTTTATGATAAATTTTGTTGTACACATTTCAGATTCAGATATTGCTGTTTATCGTGCTCATACATTTGCTATTGCTGCAAAATCAAATTATAAAACATACTGGACTGCTAAGGATAAAATTATTCCCGGCAAACGAATTGATAAAACATATAATTTGGCCTGTTATTATTCTATACCAACTGATGATACAAATAAAACTCTTCATCCTGCTCAAATTAACGCTTCTTTGTGTACTCATTTAATTGTAGCGTTTGCACAAGTTCAAAATAATAGTGTTTACTTCAAGAGCTCATTTGATATGCAGGTAAGATGTTTTATATCATTATTATTTATTATAATACTAAAAACTTACAATAGCTTTTGTTTTATTTGGTCAACAATTGTATAAATTGACGCTGTTTCTAAATCACACAAATTTATGTTTTAATAATTTAGTATAATATTGTCTAAATTACTGACCTGTGATCACATTCTTTATAGCTTAAAGACTATGGTTTGTTTAATATTAAAAAAAAAAAATCACATTTGTGACTGTAGGTCAGTGGCACAACTAGGATTTATTCAAATGGGGGGGGGGTCCAAAAAAATCTATTTAAATACTGTTTTTCTGTTATTTTCCTGAGTATATACATACATTTTATTTCTTAATAAACACAATTTTATTATTTACATTTTAGATTCTCAGCGGAGATAAATTTATTGATTTTCTAATGATATTGTGTTTTTTTTTTAAATTTTTTTTGTATTTTTGTGTGTCATCACGGTTTGGGGCAGTTAATCTAAGTTAATCTAGTTAGTGCATGTGACCCATTTGTAAACTACTGTACAGGAGAGCGACATCCACTTATACCCACCTTTTTAAATTTATATTTACAATGTATGTCAGTTAATTATTATTATTATGCCAGTTAAATTTACTATGGTATAGTCATATATTATTGTCTCATATTAATCTCATAAGTAATAATCAATCTAATCAATAAGTTTCGATGGACATTTCAGGGAAACTTTTAAAAATAAAAATAAAACTATGACATAAGCCAAGGAGGGTCTACCTCTCCTGGGTTTGCCACTGCTGTGGGTATATTACAATGATTGATGGGTATGTAAAACTATAATAAGTTGTGTTGATAGGATTTTTGAACAAATAGGGATTAACTTGAACTAAAATAATCAATTGTAATACATCAACTTATTATGTTGACCATTATTGGGAGATGGTAAAAAAATCTTTGAAATATTTGTATTGTTTTTTATAAACATAAGACAAATCTGCTAGCAATTAAGTTAAAATCATATTTTATAATTTCAGATTTTAAGACAAGTAGTGAAGTTACGTAAAAAAAACCCAGAATTAAAAGTATTACTATCTATAATGCATTTTTCAAATGGTTCACATTCAAATGAAGGTTTTCCTGGTGTTGTTACAAATAAAGATAACTTAGACAAGTATGTATTATATTATGTATATTTTATTTTATTCGAGTATCGATAAGTCAATTTTCTTTACTTGTACACCAATATAGGCATTCAACTGATTCAATAATTGATATTATTTGATATAGTAGTTATTTACTGGGTCATATAATGTAGAACAAATTAATAATTATGCATAATGTTACCTATATAAGTAAATATATTTAAAAGTAAAGTTTGTCTGGTGACAAATTATTAGAACTTTTACAAACTTCTTTGATTTTAATTGAACTATCATAATGTAATATAAATAACTGTTAAATAGTTACAATAGTTAAATAGAATAGTACAATAATTTTAAAATGTGGATTGGCTCAGCACAGTGACTTAAATCAATCACTCACGTGATTGAGAGTAAGCAACCACCGCTGCTACTAGTTCCCAGATAGGTGATCACCCATGTGCATAGTAGAAAAAACCTTGCCACACATACACATGTTGCAAACCAACCGTACTAACCCTAACAACCGTATCTCCTACGATAGCATATGGCCATAGTTGCCGGACTCTAGACCGATAAAAAAAATTTTAATATTTATTTTTATTTTTAATAAGTTATTAATCATTACATTTAAATATTTGTTTTTTAGGTTTGTTAATAATGTAGTATCAGTTGTCAGAGAATTTTACTTGGATGGTATTGATATAGACTGGGAATTTCCATCATGGCCTTTATTAAATTTAGAAGAAAAATATGGATTTGCTAAGTTACTAGAAACCTTGCGTTACAGTCTGCCTGACTCTCTTTTAACTGCAGCTGTTGCTGCTCCATTAAATATAATTGATAATTCTTATGAGATTTATTCTTTAGCAAGGTAAATAATGCCTAAACTATGTAAAACTACTTAAATACATAAACATTTTTAATTTATATATATATTTTTTAAGTTTTGTTGACTTTATAAATGTTATGACATATGATTATCATTCATACCAATGGTATTTCCCATTAACTGGGCCAAATTCACCTTTGTTTTCTTCGCGGAATGAATCTGGATACTTCCAGGATTTAAATATTAATTCTTCTATACAATATTGGATCTCAAAGGGTATGCCTAAAGAAAAGATTTTGCTTGGCATGCCTACATATGGGCATTCTTTTAAGTAAGTTTACATAATTTTAATAATAATTGTAACTATTAAAATATTATTATTCTCTTTTAGATTAATAAATGAAGCCAATAATGGTTTTGGGTCACCAACTTCTGGTCCTGGTATCGGCAAGGATGGTTTTGTAACTTTTTCAGAAACATGCGAATTCCAATCACATCAAAATGCTTCCACTGTTTTTGATCATGACACTCGTACGCCATATTCATATCATAAAAATGACTGGATATCTTTTGATAATGAAAATAGTTTAGCCTACAAAGCAGAATTTGCTGCATCTTTAGGTTTAGGAGGTGCCATGGTATTTTCTTTAAACACTGATGATTATAGTGGTTTAAGTTTATGTTCGTCGTCAGTATTTCCATTAACTTCTAGAATAAAAATTGTATTAAATGATGACTACTTATAAATATTTATGGAATATTTTAACTAAATACTAAATAGTATATATATTATATTATATGTACTTAAGACAGTGTAATTTATGTTTATAAAATTATGGCTGCTAAGCACCTCCCTACCAAACTATGTATCAACGGAAATAACTTATATTTTTTAATTTCTGGATTACCATTAAATTTGTACCATAATACTTATTGACCTTTAACTGTTTATAATTCAATTTTATTTTATATTTATGTATCCTATATAGTATTTTCTATCAATGATGAAAATAGTGTACAATTATATTAATAGAAACAAAATTCATAATTCAATAACCACAGACAAATCTAAGGGGAACCCATATAAATATATTATAGTAGCATAATATTACAGCTTGTAATAATATAATTCATATTTAAAGGTTAGTATGTTAGAATAGGCAAAGATAAAAACTCAAAGGGAATATATTATTATAAGCCCCCATTACTTATAACCGATCATGTAAATATACGTCATTGATATCGACAAAATGGTGCATTTTCGAATAAGACTAAAATAAAACTAAGTTTTTATCTTTAAGACAAGCAAAAAGTACATTATCCTAAATAAAAAATCGGTATTATTTAGGTTTTTAGTTTTTAATAGTATTTTTTGATAAAATCTAAGAAAACATTTTATTATAATACAACAATAGCTTTATATTTTTAATTACATAGAAACATGTGAAACAATAAAATATCTTGTTATCTTATTATCTCATATGTATTGTTGAAGGATTGAAAAATAGATATTTTCAGGGTTTGTGGAGAAAAATAGTAATTGATTTTAAAAACATTTTATTTTAGAATGTTCACTTATTTTATTATAATAAGTTTTGAAACTTTCAAACTTAAATTAATTATTATTAGTTTTAAACTAAATTAAAATGTTTAGTATTGTTAAACAATTAATTTAATACAATTATTGTTTTTGTTGTTAGTCAATTAAGGGTATTGATTTAAGTGAAATTAAATAATATTATAGCAATATCATAACTTATTATATAAAAATTGTTTAATTGAAAGACTATAAAATTATATGTTAAAAATATAAAGAACACTTACCTATACCAATATCATGATCATTCCATTTAATTGTTATTGCCATTAAATGTATTTATATTTTTTTACATATTATATAATATTATTTTATGAAGATGTGATGTAAATTGTATTATTGTATACTGTATTTGTAATTTGTATTAATCTTAATTAAATATTGATGATAACTTAAAGGCTGGATTTATTAATACAATTTATGTATGCAAGATTTATTCCAAGATGAATAAAAAGATGACCAGTAGATTTTAATCTAAATAAGATAATAGATAAAATTTAGATAGATGGCATTTTAAGATAAGTCTCAACAGTCAACACTAAATTGTATGTATAAAATATAATAATATACCTAATATAGAAGTTTCAAGTAGGTATCCATGATTCACGAATAATATTTTTTAATTTACATCAGTTAATATTGTTTGAATATCTATAATTTTGTCCAAATTTGAACTTAAATTTGTACTTGTTTACATACTTAACATTTTTTGGTTACAATATGAATTACTTATGAGAAACCTTGTTTTAAATGTTCAATCCTTAACTATAAAAATTGAATATTTTATACATTTTTAACAAATAATTTGCAAATTTTCAATTTAATAAATGTTGTACAATTTGAATTTTAAATGCTTATAAAATAAGTCAGCCGTGACTAAATGTATTTTTAATATATTTCATCTACTTACAACAATAGTTATGAGGAATATAGTTTTGCGTAGAAATCTCCGTTTTCCTTAATTTATTTTTAGTTTTTCCCGACGCTTTTGCAAACTATTAGGAATTTTTTACTTTTTACCCCTCAAAGTACGAACTAGATTCCCTTTTCTACCTGAAAAGATGGTGAAGTAGAAAATCTATGCAGTATTATTATTTACTGCCTCAAAAGGCGATGCAATAGCTTGAATGAAAATCAACCCGACAGTTTCTTTTTTTTAAGTTCTCATTTATAATAATCTAGCATGGATTGAATAGCTGTATGAGTAAAGCAAATAATTAAAAAATATAGTAAAATTTGTATTTGCTGATTATTCCTCACTTTGTGATTAGCAATACCTATTCAGTTCCACAAGATATTGTTTAAGTAGGTATAAGTTTTTTTTAAATTTAAATAGAATTATAGGTATATGTTTTAATTTTAAATAGTAATTTATATCTTAAAGGATGCTGGATTAAAAACAAAATCACATTAAGAAAAGGTGCGGTTCCAACAATTTTTCCTGAGTCCAAAAAACAAAAAAGTGATGACAATATGATGACCGTCTCGCTAGCATCACCCATTCAAAAAACAGGATATTAGCATGTAATTAGCATGAATTTGCACGACTATTGCCAAAATTTACATGACAAAAAATGATGTGCGGTGCTGGAGAGGTAAAAAGATGCCAAAATGTAGTACATGATTAGCATGAATTTGCACGACAGACCCCGAAATTCGCAAGTGACTGGTTCGCGAGCAAACCCGTTCGACTATTTCGAGCGTCTCGTCAGCACCGCCCAAAATAGAAATTTTGCGAAAATCAAAAAACTGTTTGAGCCAATATTTAGCACTTGATTAGCTCCCCCACTTTTGAAATTTGAACTTTTGACCACGCTCAACGTTTGTGCATCGTTTGTGCAGAAATGTGCACCTGCAGGTCCCGACGTTTGTGCACAAAAACTCCCAGCTCTACCCAAAAAACAAAGTGGGGGGGGGGGGGGCATTGAAACGAGAGTTTAGGTACCTAATAGGTTTAATACAATTTTACTATTGCCATGTAAATGTCTAGAAATAGTAGGGCAGTAGGTTCATAATGTATTATATTTAAATATTGTACTATAATATGAATAATATAACGTACATTGAGCCAGCACCACCCATTGCCAAATTTTAATTTTATCTCACCAATTATTAGCACTCAATGATCATAAATTTGCATGACCAATTTTGCAAATTTGTACGATATCAGTGTCCCCGGAACCGCAAAAATCAAAGGGCGGTGCTGGCAAAACACGGCAAACGCCAGCACCGCCCCAGAGTGAAATTTTTCAAATTTCTAAAATTGAATTACTCCATAATTTAGCACGCATTTACCATGAGCTTGCACGAATATCGTCGAAATCTACAAGATCGCAACTTCCGTACAATATCGTTCCCAATAATTTCCGCATTTCGTCAGCACGGCCCCCGAGTGAAAGACAGGAATTATTTTTTATTATTTTTATTAATTATCATAAGAAATTATTTTTGAGTTGCTAATGATTAATAATTAAAATTAATAAAATGTATAAAAATAAAACGGTTAGTAAAATGTTCAACTTTTTATTAATTATATTTATAAATAGATTTATTAGATTTATTCAACTAGATTTTTTTATTCTATTTTTTGAAACTGTTGTTAACACAGGCATTGCACTGTTGCGTAAGATAAGCCCTACAAATGATATGGGTATAGTCTAACACTATTTGTGTGTCTTGACATTTATTCAGTCGGTTGGAGACCTGCGTTGGATGCGTCGTCCTGCAAGCCGGGCCGAAATGTGTTTCTTAGTATGTACAATTAACTTAAGTGTGTGAAATAGTTTGTGTTAATAAAGTGGTAATATTTTCTCTAACTTCATACAATAGTTATTTTGTTCGAGGAGGATAGTTAACACTGTTTTTAACGTTTTTTTAAAATAATATGTTCATTTGATTTTGATTTTTTAATTATACATTTTTTAATCGCATAAAGTTAAAATCTATAAACCTTATGCGAAAAAAAAATGTATAGTAAAAGAAAATCAAAATTGAATAAACAAATCGTATTCAAAAAAAACGTATAAAAAAGTTTCGAAAAATCTAAATTTCATAAAAAAATTATAATTGTAAAATTAAAAATTTGATTCGGATAAAAAAAGTATAGTATTTAGGTTTTTTATTTATTTAACTAACCTATTTTTATTTAAATTACTTTATTTTTAAATCAATATTTCTTATTCAGCTGCCTTTTTTTATCATTTTTAGATATTATTCCTACCAAGATTTTTATTAAAATTAAATATGCATTTTTAATTTAAATTAGATTTTTTTATAAAATATTATTTTACATTTAACCTGGGTTTTTTTAAATTTTTTATTCGACTGCATTTTATATCCTTTTTTAGATTTTAATAAATATAAGAATAAAAAATCGATAACGGGACATCAAAATTAACCTAACCTAACCAGAATTGGTAGTAACAATGATTCACAAAGATTTCTGTAAAACCCCGTTCACACGATCAAATAATTTGTCAAATATTTAATGTACGTCAAACTTCAAATATTTTAGAAATGGTTCTAAAAAATTTGGAGTTTTACAATTGTCAAATATTTGACAAATTATTTGATCGTGTGAACGAGGCTTATATGCAAGGTTTGAAACCGATTGTAATAAAAACAGTTTCAGTATCCGAATGCAAATATAAACAATCAGTGAAATTTTCATGTATATATTGTTATTCAAAAACGAATAACAATAAAATGACAAAACATGAGATGTAGAGTGAATATCCAATATTGTAGAAATATAAATTTCAAACGCTCATAACAATTTTAGTTTCATTTGCTTGTAGACATTTTTTTTTAGATTAAGGTAGACAATCTTTGGAAAGCTTGAATTACATACAGGTGTAGGGGTAAGGGTAGGGGTAAGATCAGGGGCAGGGATTATATTTTTTCCAAATTCATAAGCAGAAAAAAAACTTTTAACCTTACTAATTGAATTGAAAAAAATATTGAAAGAAGATTTTAATAAGGTATTTTAAGCAGAAAATTTTTTTTTAAATCACATAGTCAGCGTATTTTAAAACTATAAATAAATGTATGTTATATTGAATAAAAAATAAACCTAACCTGCCACTGTTCTTACCCTTACCCCCTACGAATTCTAAACCCAAAATAATTTGTTAATTTTTTCCATTTTGTCAAGAATTGAACGTTAAATGCTCATAAAAAAAATTGAGTAAGGATTTTTAATATTTTTCAAATGTCATTGAAGAATACATTTAGTAGGAGCCTTGTATTATTAAAATATTCAAACTATTAAGTTTTATTGACATTCATTGAAAAAAAGATTAATAGTGTTAATATTACCATTATACTATAAATATTTTGAAAATTTAATCGTGTTGACCCAACCTACCCGCCAGTGCTTCTACTCTACCAATGCATCTGATCATACTACTGCCCCTGCACCTACCCCTGCCAGTGATCTAACCGCTGTCCTACCCCTCACCTACCCCTGCCACTGAACAGGTGCAGGGACAGGGGCAGGGGTTATTTTTTTTCCAAATTCTTAAAGAGAAAAAAATCAAAGAAATCTGCCACTGCCCCTCTCCTACCACTTCACTAAATATTGTTTCAAGTCCGAAGTCGATACGACAATGTCAAGGGGCTGGCCCCCCGAATTTGTTTCCTGATAAAGTTGTTAAAAAAAGAAGTTGCAAATTTTTTCAACTAGGTTGGTAAAAGGTTTCTAAATATAGGCATAAGTCCGAAGTCTGTAGGAAAAAGTCGGGGGGCTGCGTGATGTTGGCCTATGCTGATTTTGGTCACGAAGTTATAGGTTGCAAATTTTTTAACGTTTGTTGCTAAATGTTGCTAAAAGGTTGCTAAATATTGACATAAGTCCGAAGTCGGTAGGACTAAGTCAGGAGGCCAACCTCATGCACGTCATTTCTGGAGCGCTGTATACGTTTCACATTTACTATTGCACACTCTTAATAAAATATAATGTGAGCTTGTGATCCCGGCTTAATAAATGTATTTTATTTTTCTAAATTAATTGTCATATTCTGAAGACAGCCTTAGTTCGTTTATTAATATGTTAATTTGTACTTCTGTGTTAAACATTTTAATTAATTAACAAAACTAAGATTTTTTCTTATTTCAAGTGAAATTAATTAATAATTTTATAGGTTAGAGTAGGTTAGAAAATTTTTAGTAAAAAAACTTTTTATAGTTAAAATGTTAAAAAGGTCTCTAGAAAAATAAACATTTCTTCGATACAAACAATTTTAGTCACAATTACTTTAAAATAATTTATTTTATAGATCTTATTAAGCTTGGCATCTCCAAATTTGTTCATGTTGATTTACATTCTAATTATCAAATTGCTAACTATAAATAACTATAAGATAATATTATGAAAAAAAAATAAAGGTATACACCTCGAAACCCACTTTTCCCTCCTATAATTTGGAACGTTCATGATCGCGTACTTAATAAAGAAGATCGAACAAATAATCATGCAGAAGCGGCAAATCGTCGGCTTAATCTACAAATGGCAGTTGACCACCCGACACTATGGGCATTTATATCATGTATAAGGAGAATACAAAGTGGCCGAGACACCTTCTTTTGCCAATTAAAAACAGGCAAAAGTCCACCAAATAAAAAGAAAAATACACCGACGTCGATAGACATATTTTAAAATTAGTCAGCGATTATGATAATCGTAATATTATGAGTTTTTTAAGAGGAATAGCACATAATTTAAGTATGATGACCTGAATATTTGTATTCATAATTTTAATATCATTCTCCTTATTTTAATTAAATTTGTATTATTATACTTAAATATACCTAAATTTTATATACAGTTTTTTTATACAAAAATTATTTATATATTTATATTTTATACCTAATTTCTGTAATGGCCCTACGCCGAAACAGCCGTACGCCGAAATGGCCAAGCCGAATTGGCCACGCAAAAATGTCCTAGACCGGTTATACATCTAGATTGGTCAAAGAAATCGTAATAGTATTATATACTCCGTATAATAACTGTATTTTATAAGTGTATGACAATAGTCAATATTTCAATGAATACATGGGGACGAGCGTACAAAGAAATAATGATAGCAATACCAATATTTCGAGCATGATCATCTTTGTTGCACGTATGATAAGTGATAAACAAATGGACGTGGTACTTAAACCTGATATTGCTATATGAATACTGTAAAGCGTTTACAAACGGTACGAAAAGAAAGTGACGTTCAGCAAAAACCCTGTGTACAAATTGATTACAAAATCCGATTAGGTATTGATCGAAATGATAGGTAATTTAGTCATATAATCATATATCAAGATAGTCGTATAATAAATAATAATAAGTTATGTACTCGCAACTTATGTGTTAGAATTCCACTAGCAGACGGAACCTATATAAACAAATTGTATGGTTTGTCTCGCACTTAACATACCTCTACGCGCACATCCACGACTCGACGGTAAAATTGTTCGTTTTTTTTCTGAATAAATTCAACTATTTCGCTTGTATTTCTCTCCGGTTGTGCATTATTTCATTGATATGGTCATATGGAATATTTCATCTGGCACGCGTATGTGTGTATTGGTACAGTTGATTTTTATAATTACAATGTTGGTATTCACGCAATTTAATTAATGTGTACATTCTGTTTGGAGAATAGAGATCTTATGTGTTTGATTTACGTTTAATTAAAACAATAAATTACAAACGAACCCTGTGGCGCTGTAGTCCTGTGGGTACATATTATATTTTATTATACTCGCGTAATCACTAACCGATATGATTTACAGACATCGGCGGCAGCGTTTTTAGAAAACCAAAAATCATTGACGAAAGACCACATAAATCACGAGCAACCACGTATTATATGATTGGTACTCGTCGTCACTGCAGCGGCCCGGAATTCATATTACGACGAAGTGCGATGTAAAGATTTTGAAATGATGTTTTTTATTTTCCTATCCTAATTGGGCATTGTAGGTGTATCGAACATACACTATATTATCATGCAATATAAACGTATAATTACTTGTATAATATAATCAATTAGTCCGAGTAAAACGCGGTTGTCGCTGCATTAATTTTCTAGTCGCGTTTTCATTTAATTATTACTCGAGTGTGCACTACACCAAACTTATAACACTCACTTTTATGTATTTATATAATTATATCCCCTCGATCAGGATTGTCTGGGAGAAGCTAATGAGCTATACCTATTCTGACATTCGTATATCAATTATGGTGTGATTTGTCTTTTTCTGCTCCATATTTTCTACAAATTGTAGTGCCTCAGCTGTTACGGAATAAATTCTCCTGTACATTATTATAGTCTGTAACAAGTAACAACTAAAAACACGAGAAAATCGAACATCTGTTTATTTAGTTTATTGGAATAAATATTTTTATATAGTAATTACAGGTATTGAAGTAAAATATATTATATAATATGAAAAAAATTTATGATACCAAAGCACGCACGTCACACTGAAATGCCACTATATACAAGTCGGTCTATTTGTTGTCATGTAAAATAATATTATGTATTAGAAGTACGACGTTGGACACGACGGTAATAAACAAACGACACTGAATGAATTGAAATAAATTACATTCAAAGAAACGTCGGCCTTCAATCGCATGTATATATCAGGTACCGCGGCCACCTAGATATTACCTATATCGTAATATTTACGCAAAATGTTTTTATAATATATAGTTCGGTAGCTGATAGCTCCGATATAATAACGATGACGATGACGACTTACTAAATACTATATATTATAAAAACATTTTGCGTAAATATTATTTAATATTTATTCACACTAGCAAAATATCTAAAAAAGTTTGACACACTATAATATATACTGCACCAACATAATAATACGTAGGTTGCACGAGATATAGAAACTCGCAACGCTAATATTTTCAAAGTAGGTAGGTGTACTTACTTATATGCATTGCAGAAGTTTGGTCTCACGCCACCTGATACAACCCAAATTTACAGATAGTTCTATACATATATTTTCACGATTAAAAAATTACTTTAAATCAGGTTCGAGATTCTAGATTCCAATATTATTATTATCACGAAAAAAAAGGTGGGTAAGTGGATGTCGCTCTGCTGTACAGTAGGTTACAAGTGGGTCACTGTAGTGGATGGTGTTAAATTTCAATTCAATGATATAATATTATTGTATAAGAAAACGATTCTTAGCGAAAACGATCAGTCAGACTATGATGTTACCAAGTATATTTGATGATATTATTGTGAATAAAGTAATTTATATATAACCTATTTACGTGGAGCCTTGTTTTCAATTTTCAATCCTTAGCTATAAAAGTTGAACATTTTATAAATTTTTAACTACAAAATAATTATTAAATTATAAATTTGATAAATTTTGTCAAAGTTTGAACTTTAAATGCTTATAAAAAAAAATTGTGCCTATGTATTTTTAATATTTTTCAACTGCTATTAGAACGATATATCAGGAGCCTTATATTAAATTTTCACGCTTTTTTACCCAACAAATAAAATTTTATTGGTATTTATAGAAAAAAAATCATTGTAAAATCAATACATTCATCGCTTCGCCCAGAATCTAAAAATTAAGATTTATTTTCTCAGACACCTATCTATCTAATATGGTACATTTTTACCCTAATCATAACAATACCTCTGTCGTAAATTTACTAGACATATTATAAAGTACCTATCCATATAAATGGTTTGTCAAATTTATGATAAACAACGTTACGTTTGATAAAAACAAAAATTAAGCAACTAGCATACTCTGCGCGCACGGGTTTGTCTGAAAAGCATAGTTTGCGATATTGATCGCATACGCCATACACAATAGGTACTATTATAGGTACCCATATTGTAAAACATGAGCATAGTAGTAAAATATACCAGAAAGTGCGTTATCGCATCGACGACATAATATTATCACATATTTACATACGCATTGATATACTATCGAGAAGGTTTTAGCATCGCCTATCGGTGCGTGCTGTCAGTTGTGAATGTAATAAAGCCGCGTTATCGATCGACCGTTACACAGTTACACTAGGTTACAGGTAATACATGTGATATATGAGTTATAAGTGATATATGACAAGCGAAATAAAACAATGAACAAAGGATTTATAACGGACGTGTGACGAAAAAAAAAGGAGAAGAATATATTATTGAGGAAACGACGAAATGCTTGTTTTATACACACATAATATTATTAATACATTATCATTATACCTATATAGTGTTCGGGCTATAACAATAATAACAGCGATACGATAAAGTTATTTGAATGTTTATGGCGCGTACACCTATCATATACATACGAATATCGGAATATTATATACATATACACTGTGATGTACAACAGCCATCGAATTTCGTATTCCGACTGATGTATACGCCTATATCGTCATTTGTATGCGCCGCCGCGCGGTTTGTCCGTTTAATTTTGGACGCGTTAAGTCCAAAACGTTTGTTCGGGAAAATATATTACTGCGGTCGGTACATGATGTACGTTTACGTATGTAAAGTGGAAAATTACACTCACACAGAACCAGACACCGACACACATCGCGATTGGATTTGTACCGAAAACACCTGCCGCCGGGAAATTTGTATTCAATAAGTCCCCTGCAGTATAAAATATGTATAATGTATATATTATACATATAAGTGCATAACTTTTATATAATAGGTACAAACTGCATTTATATGGGTAACCTAACTATTGACCAAGCACTATATTTATAAGTTTGGTTGTTTTTTTTTTTATCACGTACGCGATTCCTTTTATACTATAGCCGGAAACTATAACCGTTTTTGTTTTTTATAGCGCCGTAAATTTAACCGTTTTTTTCAAACCCCCGGACGATTCCGTGTTTAGCTAGATTTAAATGTAGACAAGTACGGTGTATTTTCATATACCCTTTGAGCAATCGCACTGGCCCAGATGGTGTAATCCACGAATCCACATACTCACCACACAATAATCGTGTACCTATACCGTATATATTAATTACATTGCAGGTATTTGTTTTGTAATAATGCATTAAAGTAGAGTTTTATGTCAATAATCTTTACAGAATATGTCAAGTATACCTAGGCATGCACGAAAATAAAAACAACTATTATATATTGACTAATTTAATTATAATTTACGTGTGTTATTGAGAACTCATAAATTAAACATTAAATCGAATTCGTGTCCTTAGTCACCTTGAACACATAATGTATAACTCATAGCGGTGATCGATATAAATCGGGGTGCACTCGTCTATCACAACATTTGAACGATCGTTATCGTAAAATGTCGGCGTGGAGACTTCGTAATATAATAATATATTTCACTGCACAACAAGGGAATACGTCGCGGTTTCACAACGTTAAACGTACCTATACCGTCGTAACCGTAAGTGTATGTTATAGGATTTCAATACGCCGAGTCGAACCGCATATTATAATAATATGTGTTACGACTTTAAGAGTCGGTCGATATATTTTACAAGTGGCTGTGCCCACCTATAAGGAATTTACTTAACCGTATGTGTCAGCGTGTCTGTTTGTATAGTGTGAACACAGAATCGTGTTTTCTAAACGTTTGTGTGCGCTCTCGTAGGTACCTATAGGTACGTCGAGAAACAATAGCACTATCGTATTATTACGTACATTATAATATTACGCCTTATATTATAATTATTATCGTTGTAAAAAGAAAATTGTGTACGTGTAAAATAATATATTTTTTCTAAATCCCAGGAACGTATTTCAATGCGAATCTAATCGGAAATCATTATCAATTATAATTTACACATCGAGACTCGCCCTATCGGGTGGCCAAGATTGCCAGTTTTTAATATTCACGCACAGCAACGCTCACGCGTTATATATATATCAAATATTATTGTCATCGCTATATAAACTTAGATCGCAATAATAATATATACGCACTTCTGCTATGTAGATTCGCTGATCCATTGCTTGATATGGCATAGTGTATTAAAATAATATATTGTTGCAAGATCCTACGATGTTAATAATTATAATAATTATACATTATGTTCAGCCTGTTTAGACTATATATATATTATTTTTTTTATCTCAACTGCAATCGATCACGTGTGGTAGATTTTAATTTTAATTTTGAAATTGAGATACATATAATCAGCACTCTTCCCAAGATTAATAATTGGAATCTGGTACATACATGATATATGTATATATATATATATAATATATATTGTATATATTTTACCGTATAAGTTATAAATAGTTTTAGGATCACGATGGTAACATACTGCCTTAAATTATAATATACATATGGTATGTTTGCAGCTATTTTAGCTGATTGGTGTATGTACATTGTACAACAATATCACTGCAGCTGCATTTTGCATGAGGATATACGCGTGTGGAATTCACTCCCATAAAAGAGGTTTCTAGTGAGGATGGTATTTGGATCAAAGAATATCTCCATGTTTAGGTTCCTAAAAGTTATTGCAAGGGTTGACAAAGCAGGGAATGTCTCGTCTACCAGTACCACCCATTTGCAGAGGTTTTTTCTCAGTTTTAATAGTTTTAATTTTCAACAAACGATTCAGTGTGGGAGGAGGGGGAGTAATGCTAACGCAAACTCAGTCCCCCTCCCCCCCAGATGTTAGCGGTTCACAAGGGAAAAAAAGGTTCCCCAATTGCTTATATAATGGCTTACCCAATTAGTTTAAGGCGTGTACTACGTTTTTCAAATTGATTTTTGTATTCATACAACGCTTATTTATGATTTTATGATGTTTTAAATAAAACTAAAATATTAAACATAAAACGGAGATCCTTTATGCGTGTATATAGTCCTATCGATATTAATCTAAATGGGAATTGTTTTAATTACATTTTTATAATCAAATTGTTTTGGTTATTAGATAATATACTTAGGTATGTCTATCATCAACGCATTTTTTAAAATAAAAATAGCGCTTGAAAAAAAAAATGGTAACTTAAAGATTCTAAAGACTTCATCGAAAACAATGTGATACATTTTTTAATTCCCGTGCAGTTTTTGTAAAATGTCAAATGTAAGCAAGTATCTACTCGTCTTTAGTAAAATATCTAATCGGTTTACTAATTATAAGTTATATACAATCGTCAATTAATGTAATGTTGACATCTTCTATTTGCATTTAGATAAATTTTAAACTGAACAAAATAAGACGGAGGAGATTGAGGATCCATTTTTATATAATATCTCTGCCATAATATTATGCAACGAGACCCAACACTATAGGTATGCAACGTGTATCCTGCAGTACTTGTATTTTTTTTTAAATTATTTCATCACTATTTTATATTCTATTGAGGTAGTTTCTATAAGCAATACATGTTTGGTTATTGTTGTAATAAAATAAAATAAAATGGTATCAAAACATAAAATAAGTGATTCATACTTTCCTTCTGGCCATGTATCAATCATCAATATAATAATAATATTGTGAGCATAATTTAACAAGGTCTGATTTGTGAATAATTTAAAAAAAATCACGATACTGTTCTACAAGTTACAACTACATTATAACATTATATTTTTATAATTATATACTTATGTCATAATACTACATTATACAGTATGTCTAAAAAGTAAAAAGTCTAGAACCAATTAAAAGTGGTGATCACATACTGTAACAATATGGGACTTTTGAAGGTCTAGTGTAATATTAATTCTTAGAATTTCTACATGGGTATTATATATAATTATTACATGTGCAGAATATTGTCATGATGTCATGAAAATCCCCCAAAACATTTTATGGTTTTCAAACTATCTATACATACTGTATGGTTTAATTGACGTATACATAATAATGATTAATTATTTTTCAAAGAACTAATTTGGAATCTCTATAGTTGTAAAATATTGCACTGTTGTAGACTGTAATTTGATCAGTAATTTTGTGATATTATTTCAGGTTTTAGTAAACATAAAATAGTGATCGAAGTACAAATCAATTAAGCCATTTATATTCATTGTTAAAATACTCTTACTGTTATTCCATTAAAAAAAAATATTAATACGAAGTTCATTTGGTACCTACCCGATATAACTAATACCTACTTGTTCCCTACATCAGACACTCACTTTGCTCACTTCTACTAATGATAGCGGTATTTTACAAAAGCGACTTTTACCGCGTTTTGAAGACAAATCCGAGTGCAGCTCAGTCCATCCAAAAAAATAATCGCAAGGTTTTTGAAACCATGAATATCCCCCCCCCCTCCTTGGGCACCATTCACTAGATTGTAAATCGCCAACACGACACTATAGGTAGCAAAATTGTATTATACGTACGCCATTATAATAATTATTATAATATTATATACATAGTATAATTGCACAGTGGCGACTGGCTTCTGCGACGTGGGTACAGTCGTCGCGGGTGTACGCTTACACTCATATATTATAATATAGTTGAGTTGTTTGCCCGCTTTAAACATGAAAAAAAAATACCAAAACTCGTTATCCGCTGCCGGCGAACGGATCTACAAAGGATTTTATACTTCTATTATAGGATCGGATCACGATTATTAGGCGCGTACAGCGTACACCAAGTGACCGAGTGGGTAGGTATAACTAATAACTATGTATTATATCATATTATACTGTGTATAACTAACCTAACCTTTTATAATAGTTCTATATTACTATATTTATAATACTGGCGATTCGGTCGCTACCTATACGTCAATGTAGTAATATTATTGTCTCTATATTAGGCAATTAGACATTAGCATTAACAGTCTTCGGGAATGCGTTATAATGTTTTTAAGGAAATCCTTTGACATTCGAGTATTGTAATAAGTAGTATATTAATCTATAACTAATATGTGAATTTCGTATTATTATTGGACCTAAATATAGTCTGCTAAAGACCTATACCGTCATACCGACGAGAGACGGCAACGACATTTTATAGAAACCTATATAAGTGGTCCTAGAGTGTAAAGGATTAAAATCAAATTCACCACAAATACATATAATAAAAAATAATATTATTGCGTATTTCATAAACTGGGTATCCACTTATTATAATTCGACGGAGATAAAAAAAATCCGAAACACTATATTATTGTTAGTGTTTACGTTTATTTGTTCTGTCCGAGCGTTTCGTTTTAATAATTCTCCATTGTCGTACGTTGTAGTTTTGTACGTACCTTAGTATATAGTCAGTACCTATATGGCTATATGGCTATATGTCCTATACAAAAATATAAATTAAATAATAAATAGTAAATACTAATACATAGTAAAGCGACAAGCGCGTATAAACACACTCTCTTTGTTAACTGCACAATACGGACCCGTGAGGAAATGTAGGTACTATCGCACGTGACGCCGAAAAGAAGCGGTAAAAATATATAGTTAGATACAATTTGTTTTACAAAACGTTCAAACGTAGTATAATTCGAAAAAAAACAACAATATAATGTGCTTCATCATTCGTACACATTCGTAAATATTATATTCCAGCAAGTTCATTATTATAATACATTCACGTGAGTTTTTATTATATAATTCTTCAACTCATGTAGGTTTGAAACGTTGTTCGTCACAACAATAATGATAAACATTTGATAAAATATTCATATTTGAACAAATACGATATACGGCATACTCAGATAATACACTGTATCTGTGTGATATGTGGCTGGAATATCGTTTAAGTTCTCATCTACATTGCGGTGGTTTTTCAAGAGGATGTCAGCGCAGTATTTGTTTTCTCTCTCTGACCCACGCGCAACATAGACAAAACGCTATTTACGAAAAATCATTTTTTCTATGTTTTTAAGTAATTTTAGAGTAAAATTACCTATTACAAAAAAGATAGAGAATAGTATTTTTAAGGGAATGACATATCGATTTGTCGATATATTGTACCAAAACAATTTAAACATAATTTAAATTTACAAAATTTTTTGTTTATTTTGAAAGTCGAATACAAAGTCAAATAACAATAAAATATAAAATCGATATGTCATTTCCTCAAATATATTATTCTCTATATTCTTTGTAATAAGGTGATTTTACTCTAAGATTACTTAAAAACATAGAAAAAATGATTCTGTGTTAATGCGTTTTGTTCACGTTGCGCGTGGGCTAGAGAGAGAAAACAAATAATGCGCTGACATCCTCTTAAAACAGAAACGGTTTCGTTTTTTTGTATATCGTAACTCGTAAGTAGGTAGTGGCATTGATTATAAATACTAGAATTAATAATCAATGGTAATAGGTACACATATCATTTGCACACTGTATGATAGGTAGGTACATTATAAATAAGTGCCTACGTGTGTCAATGTGTCATAATATATTAAATATAAATCTTATTAACACATATTTAGTACCATCGAACGATAATATTATAAATTATAATAATTAACTATATTAAGTATAGAGTAGCCGATTTATAGCTTCATATTATATGCTTAGTAGGCAGTAGGCATCTATACATATATGTTATTGCAATATTAAGATCAGCGGCGGATCTAGGATGTTTTTTTATGGTTGGCGCTAAGTTGATAATAAACCTCCTTAGGTACTTATCATGAACAACTTTTCGGTAAAAACAAATTTAACCTATTTTTCGGTAGCAGTCTATAATAAATTGGTATACCTACCAAACGTATACCTACGTTTAGTTTTACGTGGGGTTTGTAATATTTAAGTATTTTATAATAAAAAAAAAAAGTTCAATATGCGGAACGCTTTAGCTCTCAAGCACCCCCCTCCCCCCACATTCACCACTGATTAAGGTATGTATAGGGTTTAAATCTGTATAAAAACCGATTGTAACGATTCCGAAACTGCGGCGACAACTATATGACATATCTAATATCTGTGTTATACGTTTCAAATGCATAGTCAGATATAGGGTTCGTCCGAAATAGGATGAAAAAAAACCGAAGAACAATAATATAATAGACACATTTTACACACTTCAGTAGGTACTACTATAATATTACCATAGTAGAAGTGTAAATGCGTGCGTATAGTATACCGCAGATAATCGACAAATTTGTGGACCGGGCGGAGGTAGTACCAATAGGTATATATTATTATGACGCTTATAATAAATATAAACGATCGATGGAGAGATTGTGCGACGGCGGTTCGTGCCGAATCCTATCGATAATAATTTTGGTCTGCGGATTTTCGGCCACTAACGGATTCCCACCACAGTGATAATAATAACAACAACAGTCGCTTCGTTTAGCGGCGCACCTGATAGATGTGGGCGGGTACCACGCGGCGGCTCTCGGCCCGCGCGTATCCGACGAAAATCATTCCTTCGCCGTTCGATCGCCGGCGAAGAGCCATACCGTGTAAATATTGTCTAACAGTAATTATTATTTATTAAACATCGCTACGTGCCAATATAACATATTGTTATCCCGTCATGGATGTTTCTATCGGGACCGACAACCACGGTTCAAAACCTCAGCTCGAGCGTTCATAATAAATACAATAATAATATTATCTTACTGCTCGTTATTAGAGATCGTTTTTTTTTATTTTGAAGAATTTTTTAAGTTTTTCGTGTGATGACTGCTTGTCGTACCTGTTAGAAATCCCGTCATATACGATACTACTGAACAGGCACAAGTATTGAGACTGCTGTGCAACCGGCGAAAACGCGTGGTGTGTAATATGATAAATGGAGAACGGATCTCATTCTACTTTCAAACTAAATATAATCTCCCGTGAGTATAGTAATATAGCTTATAATAATACCTACCTATCTGTACATAATTTGACTATGACAAATTCATAAAACAAAACACCTGAAGCTTATTTTTATTGCTTAGAAACTAAAAAAATAAAATAACGTGTTTGCCTTCAAAAATAAAAACAATCTTCTTAAAACCTTACATAAAACAAACGATTTAATTTAAATTTTGTTCTTTTATATTGAAACACACGCATGATTGCTCGAATACAATAAACAATATAGTTCTCAATATTATTAAAAACGTATCGCTGTGTTGTAGAGTTTTGTTTATTTTACTTCAAGTGTATACCTACTACAGTACTATACATAATACAAATGTCTATACCTATTATATATAAAAATGGATCCCATTTCCCTTGTATACACATATATAATATATATATTATATATACAATATAATATTCTCCTATACTCGTCATTCGTCAAATACATAAACCAAAAACGTAATGTTTAAAATAATACATACTAATTACATGTAGATACTGAGATACATGGTGTTTATTATAGATATCTATTACCTACTACTTAATTTATATGCTCAAACAATAATATGAAATGTTAAAATAGATGTATTATCATTTGTCATTATAATATGTAAGTAAATTACTGGGTAAATCAACTATTCATATATTGATATTAAACTAGTTTAACATGCTTCATAGTTCATTCTATAAATATTTATCAAGTATAATATTTTCAATTTTATTCAGTATAGAAATCAGTTAAATTGAAATTGAGAGACCACACAATAATGTATTGTTTTATTGTAACCGAAATTTAAATATGCATTTCATATAAATATAATTTAACATGTCTGTACTTATTATATAATATTATAGGTATAGTAAACTATAGTGTTATGGTATACACATTGACATTAACATTAAAATTAAAATAAGGTTTACATACATTAATATTTACAGTTGAAAATGGTATGTGTTTTTACGATATGGGTACCTTAATTATTCTAATTCTTACATAATATTAACAATATTACTATTATTGTCAACTGTATCTAATTTGGCAAAACGCATTGACTCGTATATTAATGTATATTAATATAAATTATAAAGCGTGTTAAAAAATTCTTCATTTATCAATGTATCCGATTTTTAATTAGAACTATATTCACAGTAGACAAATATACGTAAATCATTGGAGTTTTTCTGGGAACATTAATCGATATTTCATTTTAACCAGAGTCAAGGTAATAGTGATTTCAACTGTATTTGTTATTTATTAATATAAGCGTTTCAAATTGGTATCTTATAACTTATTACATCGATTATTCTAAGCAGTCAAACATTAAATTATTTTATTTTTATATCTGTTTGTATAATACCTACATAATATTTATAGCTGCGGTAGTTCAATAATGTTTGTACAATAAAATGTCACATTTTAAATTATTCAAGTTTATAAGTTCAAACTTCAAAACATACATCTATCGTAAATGTTAGCGCTTTGATATATTTTAATAACGACATCATAGCTATTATCCGCAATCGTTGTGGTGTTGTACAATAATGACCTATGTCTTATACGTCTATATGCTATGTTAATATAATAACTACCTGTACGGTTTATATTATATACATACAATATACGTAGGTAATCTAATTTATAAAACCTCGTCGTAGGTGTCAGTATAATTATTGGACCACAGTGATTTATACATGTATGTTATTATACTAACATAAAATCGCGGATAATAATTTAATATGATATATTATATTTAATATTTATATTATTTCATTATTTATATTATTTTCAAATTTCAACACCGTGTTATAATAATACACAGATGATCTATGGCGTGCAGCAGTCACGCATAGTTTTTCAATATACTGATAACCAGTAAAGAGTTAATTTGAATCGTAATTTCACGGCATTCGCGTATATTATATTATATACTATATAGATTATAGGTATGTAATATATTATGTCGTACATAAGGTAATTATTAAAAACGCGGGGTAGCTGACAACGTATATTATGACGGTGGCGGGAAAACATTACAACTATAATAATATTTTAGGTGCGTTTACACCAATAAAACTTGTTAAATATTCACATCTGAGGTCAAGTCGAAGGCCGTGCGTTTTGAGGCAATACGCATACATAGTTTCAAGTCAGTGTGTAATGTGTATATAATAATAAATAATATACTACCCATATAGACATTGCGGAGTTTCGTTGGTAATAAAGACCCCATCATAGGCACGTAAACGGTATATACCTATATATAGGAAGGTACCTAACTATTATAATATCGGGCCGAGTCGTGTGTTTACGGGCTGTTCGTGATCTGTTGGCCGACACGCAACTTACCGAGGGCAGGCGGGTGGGCACCACCAACCCTAATTATCATTAGTGTGTTATATTTATTTATTTGTTTTTTAGTGAAACGTAGTAGAAAACAATCGGCGGCATTTGTTTTACCGGAGAATGCCTATACAGTCGGAATTCAAATAATCCGGCTTCGGCTTATTACATGTAGAGCCGTAGAAGCGTATACTTTCTATTATTTGCGCGCGACTATTATAAATAATAGGTACCTATATATATATATATAATATATTATATACCTATATGTTCCAATTTAGCTACATTATATATATTTATAATAATACAATTATTCTATTATGTACTTGAACCTACGATGAAACTGAGCGTGCGGTGCGTAAGAAAAGAAGTTGAATATATTATGAAAATTGTAAGCGTACCTACATAATATTTTATAAGCAGTAAGTTTGAACGAATGGATGCGTCATTGAGGCGTCGAGACACCAACGATAGATAAACTTTGACGTTATATCTGCTGGTGCAGTAGTAGGTATAAAGGAATTTGTAATCAATTATGGCTGGACTACATTTAGTCTCCAAAAATGTCCACGGTTAAAATGTCCGAAATCAAGAATATTCACGGTGAGTCGGTGAAATTGTTGAAACTTAAAAACTGCTTGGTAAATTATTAAAATTGCCCGATATCAAAAATGTACAAAATCAAAATAATAAGAGTATTGAAATGGAATAAAAGAGAAAATTAGGTAGTTTATTAATTTTTATTAATTAGTCAAATTAGGTCAAAGAGAAATTGGACAACATCCGCAAAAAAAAATTAAAAACTTATGTATGTTGATTTGCAAGAAAAGATAAATGTGTAGGGCATAAAAATAATGGAAGGAGTATGGACATTTTTTAAAATATTTAACATTGGCCTTAATACATTTTAAGGAAGTAATATGTGTTTATGTGCTAATTATTGTTTTTTGATTTTTTGAAAACCAGAAAATTTATTTTAAATTTTATAATAATATTAATAGCCATACGAATGAATGAATGAATAATATTAATTATCTGACCTTTTAAAAATAAAATATACATGTATTAATTGTTTATATCTTTCTTTTATTTATTTGAAGTAATCTACAATCTATACGTCATGTTCTTAGTATAATAAGTAGTTTTGATGAGTGAGAAGTAAGAATGATATGATAATAAGATTAGGGAAGATACCCAGTGGTAATACCCTATTAAATTTAAATTATTTATATCTTAAAATATAAACCAGTGTTGTTAATACATTTTTAGTTAATAATCAATTTCACCTGTATATTTATCCTATTTTTGATTCTAAACAACTTTGCCAAGGACAGTTTAATTTGGACAATTTTTCCTCGAATATTTTTGATTTTGGACAATTTTATCTCGTAAATAAGTATTTTCCGTGGACATTTTTACCTAGATGGTTACTAGTGTGTTACAAAACACGAGTTCCTAAGAATTAATCAATTCTTGTGAATTATTATTTTAACTGTCAACTTTGAACTTTCATATTTAAATTACATTTGTCGGGTGCAGGCACTACTGAGTGCTCTCCCAATCTGTCAGTCTCGCTATATATTGCAACCTAAATCAAAATTACTTTTTGTACTTAATTTGTGTATAGATTGTAATTATATTTTAATAAAAAATATATTTGAAAAAATTAAAATAAAAGTTAAATACCCAAAAGACGGATTATTAGATACTTTGGCGCAGGATAATGGTATTATTATTATAGCGTATTACGAAACATTGAAACAGATATAAATTAACGCATTTGAAAACAGTTCAGGCTCGGTCGCTGTTTTCTATAATATTTTGTAGATATACTTATACTTATTACTTAGGTACCTAATATATCATATCTACAAATGTATAGTTGTAACTTGTGAGTAAACATAATAAATTAGATAATATTTTCAAAATTGTTTGTACAAATATGATATGCATATTATTGCATATGTTAAAAGCATCTGTAGTGACCGTAGGTACCTATATTGTTTTTAAATGTCAAGTATTAAAATCTTAATTATTCATCAATCATCTTATTAAAATAAATATATATCATACTAGGTACACTGCAATTTAAAAAAGGTGGGTAAGTGGATGTCGCTCTGCTGTACAGTAGGTTACAAGTGGGTCACTGTAATGGATGGTGTTAAATTTGAATTCAATGACATAATATAATTGTATGAGAAAAACGATTCTGAGCGAAAACGGTCAGTCAGACTATGATGTTACTAAGTATATTTGATGATATTATTGTGCATAAAGTAATTTATATATAACCTATTTATATTTACGTGGAGTCTGTTTTAAATTTTCTATGCTTTGCTATAAAAGTTAAACATTTTATAAATTTTTAACTACAAAATAATTATTAAACTTTAAATTTGATAAATTTTGTCAAATTTGAACATTAAATGCTTATACAAAAAATTGTGCCTATGTATTTTTAATATTTTCAACTGCTATTAGAACGATATATCAGGAGCCTTGCATTAATTTTCATGCTTTTTTTCCCAACAATACAATTTTATTGATATTTATAAAAAAAAAAACTAAAAAAATTGAAACCGACAATATCCGTAAACAGTTCAAAAAGAGTCAAATATTTTCAAAATTTTACGTATGTAGGAAAATGCTATTACAAACATTCAGTGAAATTTTCAAGTATCTACAGTCATATGTTTTTTAATTACAACAAAATAAGAAAATCGTTACATGAGAAATCGAGTGAATATCAAATGTTGTAAAAATAAGAATTTAAAACGCTCATTAAAAATTTAATTCGACTTTCTTGTAGACTTTTTTTGTTTTGATAAAGGTAGACAAACTTATGGATAATCTTGTATTATATTTTCAAATCTTAAATTTAAAAAGAAAAATTTTTATGAATTCTCAACTCAAAATAATTTGCTAATTTTCGTGATTTTCCCGTATTTTGTCAAGAATTGAAATATAAATGCTTATAAATAAAAACAGTGACTAAGGATTTTTAATTTTTTTCATCTGCCTTTGAAACAATAACCTAGGAGCCTTCTATTAATTTTCAAGCTTTTTACTCAACAGATAAAATTTTATTGATATTTATAGAAAAAAAAAACTAAAAAAATTAAAACCGACAATATCCGTAAACGGTTCAAAAAGAGTCAAATTATTTTAAAAATTTTATCGGTTTAGAAAATGCTAATTACAAACATTCAGTGCAATTTTCAAGTATCTACAGTCATTCGTTTTTTGTAATTACAACAAAATAAGAAAATCGTTAATGAGAAATCGAGTGAATATCAAATGTGTTGTAAAAATAAGAATTCAAACGCTCATAAAAATTTAATTCGACTTGCTTGTAGAGATTTTTTTTTTGGATAAAGGTAGACAAACTTATGGGTAATCTTGTATTATATTTTAAATCTTAGATTTAAAAAGAAAAATTTTTATGAATTCTCAACTCAAAATAATTTTCTAATTTTCGTGATTTTCCCGTATTTTGTCAAGATCTGAACTTTAAATGCTTATAAATAAAAACTGTGACTAAGGTTTTTTAATTTTTTTTCATCTGCCTTTGAAACAATAACCTAGGAGCCTTCTATTGAATTTTCAAGCTTTTTTACTCAACAGATAAAATTTTATTGATATTTATAGAAAAAAAAAACTAAAATAAATGGAATCTGACAATGTCCGTAAACAGCTCAAAATAAGTCAAAATATTTGGAAAATGTTATGGTGTATAGAAGATGAAAATATAAGCAACCAGTGAAAATTTCATGTATCTACGGTCATTTGCTTTAAAGTTACAACAAAAAAACCAAATTCAATTTTGTGAAAAATCGATTTTGCGTAAAAATTCCCGTTTTTCCTTAATTTTTCTTTTGTTTTTCTTGGCGCTTTTGAAAATTACTGAGAATTTTAAATTTTGACCATCCCAATGCCCCAACGATATTCACTTTCCAATCGAAAAAGATACTGAAGTTGAAAATCGAAGCTTTATTTCGACTACCTATCGTGTACACAGACACAAAAAAAAATATAAAAACACACATCATTGTAAAATCAATATATTCATCGTTCCACTCAGAATCTAAAAATTATTAATATAAAGTATAAGTAGTTTTTATTACGAAAGACGCAAGAGTTAAAAATTCAAAGTAGGTATATAGGTTAAGTTAGCATTAAATTTCAAAACTAATAAATCAAAACTATCGACAAGTAATTTTTTTTTATTAAATTTTAATACATTTTAAGCTTTTTGTTACTTATCATTATCATATAGTACGATATATAAATATAAATAATATAATTAACCAGAACAAGATGCGAATGTTTGTAATCCTTATCCTTAGCTTCAAGTTCCATTCAAATCATAAGTCAGTTAAGTTAAAAGTTAATACACACTTTTTGTTAACTTTTTATGAAGTTAAAAAAAAGTTAATTTGTTTATACAACGTTAGAGTACTTAATTTTTTTCCAACCCAAAACTAAATTATAGACTATAGTGTTTATACTTTATGCAGTATTTCCATATTAGTTAGATTCGAATGATATACATTTTTTACTTTAAACAATTCACGGTCAATATTTTTTGACCTGAAAACGAAATAGACTGAAATAATGAAATATAATAAAACTAAAAACAAAATAAATAACTTAACTTACTTCTTGAAATGGAAAATTAACTCGTTAATTTCACGTTAATTAAAAAATAAATTTAGTAAGTGAACAGTTAAGTTAATGAAAAGCCAAAAGTAACTAGTTAAATTAAAAAGTTAATATAATATTAACTTTTTAACTCGTTAATGCCCAGCCTTGGTTTTAAGTTAATTTTCTTATTGAGTACAGATATTGCAGTATTTCATTTATATTATATTATATATAATATAAATATATTAATGTAGTTTATTTATTAGTTATTATTACAGTAATAAATTAGTGTTCTTATATGTTAGCTTGGCAAAAAATGGTATTTACCCTGAAATAATCCTAACGGAATTTTTACATAGATGTACGTATTACCAATTCGTTATCGTAATTATTATCGAACGTCGTTCATAAGATAGAATGAAAAATTATAAATAATGAAGTAGGTAAATAAATAAAATAAGTCAATATCCTTCAAATGTGTTGCACAATGTTTATTGATTCGATAAATATATAGTAAATACTAAATACTAATTGGGTCACTAAATTAATTTATCGGATTAATAAAAATTAAAAGGAGTTTCACAAAATTAATTAATTTTATTGATACAATAAATTGTTTGTTACCACGCACTATTAAGACAATATAACACCAATAAACAGGATCAATTTCAAGTCAATAAGTGTTTATTAGTTCAATTGGTTTATCCTATGCAGTTATACGAAGTACATCTTAAAAAATTATAAGTGAAACGTATAAATAACTTATATTTTTATAATTGGTCTGTAATTCAAAATTTAACGCTACCAATGGGTAAATTCGTAGAGATATACTATATACAACTATAATAATTTATAACAATACGTTTTACATAAAATTAAATTTATATCATAAATTATGTATATTTTATATTAATATACTGCTACCTACTGATATATTTTTCAATAAATAACAGTTATATAATTATATAATCATAAATTAAAATCGGGAATCACTACATCTCTGCAAAAACTACAAAACTACAGAACTTGAAATTTGGAATAGTTGGTTCCTCTATTATGATCCAGATATTCAATAAGAAAAGATTTTTCCATAATATTCTAAATTGAAACTTTTTTTTGTTTATAAATGGTTGCCATTGGTTGCAGATAATAATATTAAATAGTAATAACTAATAGCAGGTTTTTCAATGGTGTTTATTTTTATTTTTATTTTTTTTTTTATATCCTGTATACAAAATTTCTACCAGAAAGAGTGCTTCGATTTCAACATATAGTATCTTATCTTTTAGAAAATTGGATGAAGATGGTACTTTAAACAGGCCATTTTTCGATTTTCTCAATAGTTATTTTATACCACGGAAAAAACCACCGACAAATTACAAAAAACCGCTAAACACGGGATTTTAATTTCTAATCCTATTATCATCATAGATACGAATAAAAATAAAAATAACAATTTTATTTATTTTGTTGTAATTATAATATTAATTCAACTTACAGGCTATAATAAATAATTACAATATAAAATATCCATGATATTATACATTGAATTCAAATTTAATACAATTCATTATACACCCGCTTGTAACTTACTGGCTACTGTACAGAAGAGCGACATCCACTTTCCGCTTTTTTTTGTATATACATGTGGTTGCTGTTGTCAAAAACTACTCAATTGAATTTGACAAAAATCTCAGAGATGGTTTTTGGAGATGTCAAAAAAGTTTAGAGTGTAGGTATGTAGTTCAAACCATGTTGAAAAATATACCAAGTGCTAAATCCAATCCGCGACTTCCGATTGTCTATCTAAGTCAAATTATTTCACAAAGCTAGGTACACTGACACGGCCGATTTGTCTATGAACTGAGGTACACTAACGCTGATATATACTTATATAGCGTACATACCTACTTTATGGCTTAAATAATATTTATAGATAGAATTTGCCACAAAAAAAAAATGTACATAATTTATAAATGGTGGTACAAAAAAGTAAAATACGGTAGAGGTACCTACATGTATAGTCTTTACTGACGGATATATATTCCAAACTTTTAAATTTGGACTCTTCAACTAATTAGTGATGAAGAATAGAAGATCTTTTAGATGAATACCTCGGAAATAATTTAGTTTAAAACAATTTGAATGCTCTACCTAATCCAATCTACAAGCAGCTTAAGATTTTAGACAACTCATCAAGATGAAGTTAAAGGATTTGTTGTTACAAAATCTATTCTTTATCTTTAGTAAATAATAATAATGTGTATATTCAAACAATTTGTACTCTACACGTAAATTTCTCGGTTTGTTTTCAACTTATCAACTAAACTTTTCCGTATACAAGATAACTAAAATTATCAATTTTACTAATTACGTTTAGGTTTTGGAAGACAATTATTTTTAGGACCACTGTTAATACTAAAATAAAACAGTAGGCTCAACATTTTAAATATTATGTGATAATGCTCGATTCTATTCGGAACCCGGCGTTGTTTTAAATATTTTCTTTGAATGAATAATGATTATTGTACCGAGAGCTTTTATTTTGAACTATAGAAAGTTTATCTTCTTTTAATAATAAATGTTTCCATTGATAGTTTACAATTATCGCTTATTCGTATAATATGAAGAAATTTGTATTTATAGTAATATTATGTTCACTTGTATGTAATAATATAGAATCAACAAATCAAAACTGCCGAAGACCATTGACTCTGTTTTCCTTCATTACGGCCACGGCCAGAGATGGTTCTCAAGTTACGGAAAAACGTCTGCAAGATGTGTCCAAAGTATTAAAAGGCAATTTGACCAAAGGGACTGCGTTGAAATGCAAGGAGAAAAATGGTCAGTATACTATGTACTATTATTGTATTATAATATATTAATATGTAATATATGTAATGTGTATGTAATACTAATGTTTTTAATACACACGTTTTATAAACATTTTGTTTTATCATCAGTTGTATATCCCATCATTCATTTTACCGAGGATCGAAATTCGTTGATGTCAGTGCTACAAGATCAGAACGAATTAAACGAGCATTTCAAATTACATCAAGGTGAGAGCTGTTGTTAATATACAAACTAACGTTAATAAACTCTAAGGTAAAAAAATATATAAATTATGTTACCTATGTATTATAATATATATAATTAACAGAAATAGGTTTATACTATATATATATTAGGAAAATAAATTAACCACATCAAATTGGTTTAAGTGATTTGTCATTAATAAAATATACATTTTTGGGTAAGTACCCACCTGTCCACCAATAAATTAACATAAACAATGTTAGTACTTATAAATTTATATTAGTTTAATCTATTTCATTAAACTGGTTTATTAGTGCATGAAATCATATTATATTTTGATTACAGCAATATAACTATGTTACGATTCTACAGTGGTGTACTAAAATATATAGGTACTTTAAACATGTTAACTATTTCAACATTAAATGTAAACAAATGTTGAGAAAGTTAAACTAAATGACTACAACAGTTCACGTAAAGTTTTATTATATTAGGAAAATAGTTAATCAAAATTCAAGCATTACCGATAATTAAATCAAACATATTTATCTCTAAAATCAATTATGTGTAGAATACTATAATATTATAATTATATTGTAATGTGTGGTTAAAATAGAATAAGTCAAAATTACTAGTTTTCAGGAAACCAAAAAACGTCTCATTTCTGAATTGATTTTTCATTTTTACAGCTAATTTAAGATAATATTTTTTAAAATATAAATCCAATATTTTGGTAAATGAACAACTTACAAAAAATATTTTTTTCTACAAAAAATGTAATCAAAAAATGACTAAATTTATATTTTTTCGCTTTCACGTGCGCCGTCTTAGTAATATTTATATAAATATTATCTTGTTTAGATGCAGATTACTTTTTGAACTTTTGAGTCATTTTATATAATCAGTCAAATTTTAATGTTTATATAATGTTCAAATGCATGCAGTCGATTTCATCCAACGTATTGTTGTATAGTTTGTTTCATCTTAACAAGCAAATATCTTTAAATCTCAGGTGCAGACGAACGTATATTCAGTATTCACACATTCTCACGGTCTTGTCATTTTTATTCCATGTGCCGTTTGTACGATAAAAAAAACTCTCGAGGCAAGTCAATTATAGAGCCTGCATATATTTATTTTTATTACACAAAGTGGGTACCCGCCACCATAACCTTATCTTAGAAGAGTTGTTTTTACATCGACGATTTTCATACAAAGTATATAGGTATAAAGCCTCACTGCGGCATTCTTTCGGTGGACGCGGGTTTCGATGAATTACAATAATTATTACATTCGATAGAAATTATACTAATTAATATGACATTTATAATAATATGTATATTACAGGCGTTTATCGAGAAATCAAAAGTATCGAGTGTGAGGATGGAAACGGACCGTTCGTAACGACTTCAACTAGCATCTCTTACATAGTATCCGGATTCAAACTTCTCGACACCAGTCTAGTGGAGGTAAACATTGCAATGCACATATTGTATTTAATAGTAGGTTGTAGGTAGATAGTTAATGAAATATATGTATAAAAACTGGACAATGACTATCGGAACACTATTTTATTGCGTAGGTTCATCCATCATGTCTAATACATACATTAGCGCTCAAATTACTTAGATGATTTGTTCGAAAATCAATGCCAAATTGTATACAAAATACGTGTGGATTATTTCAGTCATCTGATATCCATTACGGTAGTCATTAAAACACTATTATTATTATTTTTTTTTTAAATAGGCGCACGGTTCTTTAACATCATGGACATTTTACAATAACATCACATTGATACCGTATGCTGTTTTGTTGTAACATTATAGATATAACAATTTGATTCATTATTTTTTTTATTTTACAACAGGGTGTAATTTAGGAAGCAGCTATAAGGACACCTCTGGTTTTTTGCACTTATTTAATGGCACTGAGACAAAATTTAATACTTCTCTAACACTTCGTTGTTGTATACGCAATCATGTCATTATTATAGCATTATACATTTTTATAAGCAACATTTCATATCATTGTTCATAACTAAGAAACAACTATTTTTAAACATTATATCCATGGTGCAATGCTAGGAAATGTTTATAACTTTATAAGACTTTATAGTGTAACGACATGAAACATTATTTAAGGGGCCCGCAAATAAGGAGAAAACTCGGCCTGCTTAAAATGTAGCACAGTTTAAACAAAAATGGGAATGGCGTCCCATTTTACGATGTTGTTTACAGACATTTGAATATTTGATTGCTCGAAAATGAAAACGTTTTTATAACATTTTGTGATATAGGTAAAGTGATTATTCCGCAATCGGTAATTTTATAATTTGTTATACTGTTGGCCGTTAGGTTAGGTTTATTGAAGGTATTTTTACTAGTTATAGAACAACAATTAACCAATTTCTATTTTATAATATTATATATCATAGCATCTTACACAATATATATATAATATAAACATGTCTCATTAATCAAATTTTACATTAATTAATAACTATAGCTCATTATGATTGTATTGTATGTTTAGGTAATGATTGAATCATGGAAGGATTGGACAGGCGCTAGGCATATATATCTCCACATTCCGTACGACCTGGGTCTCCAGAGGATCTCGCTTTTAAAAAAAGTTGCTCCAAGTTCTTTGAACTCTTTTACCTACGTTGTACTCGCTGAGTGTCTGAATGTAAACACAGAAGAAAAAAAGGTAAATATTAATTTAATTATGAACGTACAATAATCTGGAACGCATGAATTTATTTGAGGTTTCTTAATTTCCAGATGTTACTGTTGGATTTTGTACAAAGGATGAGAATAGAAAAATTTCTATCCGGTTACCTATCTGTTTACGAGCTTCATAAAACTTAATCAACGTCAAAACTATAATATTACTGCGCAAATATATGAAACGCTTTTATGAAACTCGCATGACCATGACGTATAACTTATTACCTAGTGTTAATAATTATTGTTTTAACTTAAGTTAATGTTATTTTTTATGTTTTTTGAAATGTTTGTTGATTTTTAATATATATTTTTTTTTACAATTACCTATAGTATTTTAATTATTATCTTTATTTAATCGTAACAATAATAATTACTAAACAAATAAATAAACTGTTTATATTTTAGAAACTCTAGTTTATTTATATATAAATCTTACCTGTATATTATACTATCGTGACTATAATAACATTGTGAGCATTAGAAGGAACTCATAACGTATTTACTGTTTTGTTGTCGTAGTAACGTAGTACGGAGATCTAATGATAAAACATATTATAATCTTATAGTGGCCAAGGGGCCTATTCTTGAACGGGACTTATTTATGAACAACATTTAAATATATACAGGATTCGTATACGTATCCCGTTCATGGATAGATCCTAGTTCATTTGGTATAAATTCATACGTGTTATTTAAATACAAATTTTTTTTTAAAATGGTAAGTACATAACTTTTTTTGTAAATACATTTTCATTTGTATTTAACCATAATTATTTTTAATTGATTAATTTTAAGGCACCAAAAAAGAAATCGAAAGGAAGCAAAGGCGGCCGTACGAGTGCCGGGATTGTGGATGGTGTTTCCATGGCTGAGATGTCTAGAGAACAGCTCGAAGGGTTTGCTGCTAGAATGAAGAAAGAGTTGGAACGTGAGAGAGAAGAAAGGAACTTTTTTCAACTTGAAAGAGATAAAGTGTTAACGTTTTGGGAAATCACGAGACATGAGTTGGAAGAAAACAGAGCGTCATTGAGGCAAGTAAAAAATTCAATAATAATAAAATATTAATTATTAATTATATTTTGCTTATTACATATTATACCTGCAGGAACAAAGACAGAGAAATTGAAGATATAGAGGAAAAGCACCAGGAAGAAATCAAAGTTTACAAACAAAAGTTGAAACTTTTGATGTACGAGCAGCATGTGCACCTATCAGAAGTGCAAGTGAGTTGTTTTTGTTTTATATTATTTCGCATTTATATAGGTATACTAAGGTAATAAATAAATAGGCTGAAAATATGGTTTCGTTGAAAATTGCCAACGACGAACATATAAACGAAGAAGAAGAATTAGTTAAAGAGAACGACGCGCTCAAACAAGAAATCGTCGAGATAAATTTACGACACATCGAGGAAATCAACAATATTCGATTGGTACCTATAATAATAATACGTTAACCATCTATTTAAATTATGTCTATTGACATAAAAAAAATTGAGTTTTGTGTCCGTTTTATAATATATGTATAGGAGCATGCCAAAGTTATGCGAGAACTGAAAGACAGATTCATTTCTGACTGCCAAGTGATCGAAGGAAAGTATCAGAAACGTATGGAAGGCTTGAGGAATCGTATGGACTTGAAGAACAAAGTGGAAGTGGCTGAGACTGAGGCGAGGAAGAACAAGCGCATAGCGGAAATCATAGAAGACCACAACAACGCTTTCAACAACTTGAAAGAACATTACAATGACATAACTGTCAACAATTTGACGTTAATCGGCAGTTTGAAGGTTCAATAGATTCGTGCTTGTGCACTTATAAAATATATCATATTATAAGTAATATTCTATAAAATAGATGACAAATATTATTAATGACTCTGGACTTGCAGGAAAAGTTATTAGAATTAAAAGAAGACCAGCAGAGAGCAGAAATGGACCTGAAAGAAGTGACCAAAGAAAATGAATCGTTAAGAGGACCTTTGAAAGAAGCACAAATTACCGTTGAAGAATTGACGCAAAAAATGTGTAATTACTTAAAGGACAAACAACGATTAATGGTAAGCTTATACTGTTTAAAGTGGTTTTATATTGTCGAAATATAGGTACTGTATAAAAGTATAGCCGTATAGATACACATTTTCTAAATATTAGATATAAATATATTATATAATATGACCTATTTAATTTCATTAAGAATATTATTATAAGCAGTAATTTTGAGATTTTATCGCTAAAATATTGTACAATAGTTGGGTCTATGATTTTTCTATTAAATAATTTATGAAGACAATTTAATTTGAGAACCATTATTAATTACACAAAACCACTCGTCCGCCGTTGTATCATTAACGACTATTATACTACTTGTCAAGTAAAAACGTTTAAAAATCGGACAGGTTATACGGTAGCGAGTCTTGCAACTGAATAGGTAGAATGTTCAAAATAAAAAATAAGTAATATTAAACATAAAATGGTAAATACAAAACATATTTAAAGTACAAATTGGAAGTTACATTATTATTTTTCGTTATTGTATAATAATTATTACTTAAGTAAATATAATAAACCTATATATATTAATAAATTCCAAAAACCCTACATTATAGTTAACTTTTTTTTTAGTTAAAAAAATGTATTACTTTGTGTTATTAAACCGACGTGATAATAGTATATTATATTGGTTATTTGAATTTAAAATTAGGCATAACAATTTATAATTTTTTATCTAGGTAATTGTCTAGAGTTTAAAATGCGAGACTAATAATTGTTTTACAGTTAAAAAAAATTAAATTAATTAACTATTTTTATATATATTTGATAGCTAGTTATTAGTTAATGTTGACCCTTTGATTTTATTTCTTGCTACTTACTACAACAATACTTATATTGTGTTATATTTTAAGTGTTTAGTTTTAACCGTGTTTAATACATAAAGGTACAGTGTATTTAAAAAAAAAAACAGTTTTAATTCAATATTTGATAAAACTCAATATATTTAATCATTAATAATAATTATTGTACTTCTAAAATATAAAAATCTACAATAAATATTATCATAGAAATTAAATGTATATTTTACCAAACGTTTTTTTTCAAATTAAATTGATTTATTTTATATTTAATATTACAAAAGTGCTAAAAATATAATATAATACTGTTTACTTCATCTTTATTGTATATGGTTAGGAATTATGGTTATTATTATATTACCCATATAGTAATATGTAATGAATAATTAGATAGCATATCATTGTTTTTTTTATAATTATAAACTATACAAATTTATGGACGAATGTACCGTAAGTTATTTTGGCGACAAAGAATTTACATCAGCAAAATAATTGATGTGTAAGAAACCAGTACTGCTACCCGACTGAACAGATATCTAAACAAATATATTTAAACTATACATTTCAGATGTTAGAAAAACATCACTTCCAGTTGGAAAACTACAGATTAATTTTCGTCCATGTCATTTTATTTTGTAGATTCTTACTAAACGGTTGAAACATTCGATCGATAAGTACAAGGACCTCCAGGTGGATTACGACGAGCTGAAAATGATTTCAGAGAAAGTGAGAAATTTTCGAAGATTGAGATACCAAATAACATAATCAGCTATTTATGACTTAAACGTATAATTATTAAACTACGTTTAGGTGCAAGCCGATTTAGACAATGTGAAGGACGAATATTCGGAAAAATTAATGCATCTGCAGATGGAGCATGGGAAAAAGTTGTTAGCGGTCGAACGTCGGCTGAAGCGATTGGGAGAAACTGTCGAGGAAAAAGAGGCGCAGATAGCCCGTCTGACCGGAGCCACGTCGGCTGACACTTCGATCGCGATGGCGATGAATGCAAAGACCGAGGTAAACCTCTGTAACACAAAGTAATACATTTTTGTTGACTAAAAAAAAAGTTAACTATAATGTAGGGTTTTTGGAATTTAATATATATATAGGTTTATTATATTTACTTAAGTAATAATTATTATACAATAACGAAAAATAATAATGTAACTTCCAATTTGTACTTTAAATATGTTTTGTATTTACCATTTTATGTTTAATATTACTTATTTTTTATTTTGAACATTATATAAATTATAAAATAACGCTGGACGGGGGTAATGACGGATCGACCTAACTACCTAAGTACTAAAGTACTCCGTAGTCGCAGGACGAAATGTCGAAGTGTACTTATGGGCGAAGTGTACAATTTCATGTCAAATAATTATAATAATATATTATAACAGGTAGATTTTATTTTAACAACAAGAAAAGTACAAACCTGAATTAACATTTTAAAAACATCTATTGCAAATTGGATTAGTTAGGTGCATTTTGAAAATAGCGTTTACTTTTTAAAAAAGCAAGTGTTTGCAGTTGTTATTGTTTTGTCAGTTTTTCACATAATTTATCATTGAAATATGATGACTGTGAATATTGTGATATTTAAAATGTTAAATGTACATTTTTCATTGATAGGTAATAATTAATATGATAATATGACTGAGCATATTATGTTAAGGACATTTTAACGAAATATAAAAAATGTTGAATAAATTATATCAGGTTGAGTACTGAGGTACCATCTATAAGGTACTTTAAAAAAGATTCACGAGACAAGTGCAGATGATTTAATTTTTCCATTTATCAATCCTTCAATGAACCTAAACCTGCATTATTGTGTCTTCGTTATAATATAGACATACCTAATATGAAATTAGCGAATTATTAGTTATTTTTATTTTATGTATCTCCAGCTTTCTTACTGGTGCAGATATTTGTACACACTTCAAATAGTAGAAATTTAACTTTAAACACTCCATAGTTCAGCTATTACCTATATTATATTATAATAATGTATAATGTATATATTTTCTGTATTATGAAAAAAAATTCTATTTATATAAAGTTACATGCGCCTGATCTACACGCGTTATCATGACGTATTGAAACCTTTTATTTCATATTTTGTCAATTTTAATTTGCAAACTATTATATTGTTAATTAATAATTTTAAATTTATCTCTCCTAAATCGCGCACATTCAGAAAATAGTCAGTATACCAATGTTTTTAATCATGTCATACATTTGTATACGAGTCAATTTGTTAGAATGTATACCTATTAAATAACGCATTATTACTTTTTAGGCTTTGCTGGATAAGAAAAACCGATTGATCGAACAGATATGGAACGACTTGGCGGCTATAACGGAGAAATACAACGAGCTGTGTAAACATTTCAAAAGCACGCTCCGACATCACGGGATACAGGGCTACGACGACAGCGTTTTCGAATTGGTACCCGCCGACGACAAACATGAATATTTCGAAAACCTCTGACCACTACCGATTACTACAACAGCGATATTAAAATAATATTATACATATATTTAATTATGATTTGTTATTGTTTCAAAACGATGAAATAACTGCATGCGTATTGCGTGATCTTTTGGTTTTTACGAATTTTTCACTTATCAATATTTCCTATATTATGTTATACAATTTAGTAGATAAATATATCCACTATATAACTGGTGACCTTACCAGTTAACTTCCTTACCTTATCGGTTAAGCAAACCCATAGTCAGAGTGTCAGACTGTCAGAAGTAAATGGAGAACGAGGAGACCCGTTACCGTAATTTGCAATGCCAGCTGGTAGTTTCTTGACAAAAGTAAGATCCTTCCTTTTTGTATGAATTCCAAATTGCATTTAACTTGAAATATAAATAATAAATGAATAATCATGTAATAATATAAAGCTCTTAGTTATTTTTAAAACAACTAACAAAAAAACATAAAATTCACGTTCTAAGGTAGGTAGTGAGATGAATGGCAATTGCCAACTTTGACGATTTCAATTATTTACTATAAAATTTAACAGACTGTTTCTACTGATTCTAATGAAAGAGTATTCATTATTCAGTAGGTATACTAAAGTTTGTTAAAAGTTATTTGCAAACTAGGTACCTACCATGACGTATGATTGGTTGAATATAAAAAATATTTAGGTACCAAAATCGACTAAGGGCATTCTCGATTATACAGTCTATAGACAACCAGCCGTTAGAAGTAAAGGTACCTATTTGGTGGATATTTTAATCTTTTAAACATTTGTATAGAATATAAATTAGCTTTCATAGTAATTACTAGATTAATTTATATAATGAACATCAAGGACAAATATTGATTAGTTAAAATAATATAATATGTAGGTTGGTAAGAAACTTTGTATGTACCTACATAGTACCTACTTACATATTGTGTTGAGTAATTTTTCTGTAGGTATTATACACATATTACATAAAATGACCTATCTATCTGTGTACAGTGTACTTGAAGTTTTGAAATAAGAAGTGAATAAGAATATTAACATGCGGATGATTCCAATGCTGCTTACCTATTATGATTATAATATTATTATATTCGACAGTAGTCACTAATAAATAGTATGAGAGTTGTCTCCCCAGAGCGCTAGTTGTCGATATGAACTGTGCCTATGCCCTATAGAGACTGTGCAAACGCCGAGAAACATTGCGCTCTGGTGGACAATGAGAATACTAATGTTGTTAATTGTTATTTTTTTTAAACATTCGATTAGGCCGTAATACAAATTACATTTAATTAATACAATCATAATGAATTAATCATGATATTATATCCCAGACAGCAATTTAGTAACATTGATATTATAATAATATTATGTATTATATTGTGTTATAATATTTGAGTTCAAATGTTATTATATTATTTTTTTAGCGTTAATTTTTTACCATTATTTGAAAAACATTTTTCAAAAGTTACCATAATATTGAGTTTTAATTGTTATAATTAGAAAGTTACTATAACATTCCACATTTATAATTAGAAAAATATTAAAGAAATGTGGTTATGAAAATAGTTTGTTTAAAATGTTGTATACAAATCATTATTATAATATTTAATAGAAAAACTGACGAGAATGTTATAGTAAACAATATATTTTAATGATGTTAAGCAGGCAACATTATAAGTACTATTACCTATATAAACGCGCTGATTGAAACTTTTTTAAATCACAACGTAACCCTTTTTTTGGTCATTTTGTTGGGGAATGGGGATTTATTAAGTGCCTCCTGAAAAATGTTATTAATTGGATATGTCTTGTTGTTGCCCTTAGGTCTTCAATTAATAGGTACAATATTTAATTCAACAATTCACGGTCAGGTTATGAGTTAGGCAATAGACTATTTTACAATGTAAGACTTATATAGATATTATTTCGGTCGTCTTCAATTGTGAACCGCGTCCGATCTTGATAAGCTATAACCGCGAACGGCGATCTTCGTTTATTATTTCATAATAATAATATGATATTATGGAGTGAATTATTTTTCTATTATTTGGTCTCGTGAGTCGTGAGTAAGCCCATAGATTCGATTTACGTTACCACGAATATAGACGTTTTATTTCAATATCTTGGTAAATGCTCATCTATTGTAATGTATTATAGTATTATATCATAGATTTTACGTACGTCGTATTTATATTATATGTAGGCAGTAGGCAATTCGTATTTACCCAGTTCATCCTTCAACAAAATGTATTTTTATATTTTCCAGAATTCTATATTGTTGTTATTATTATTATTGTTTCGTTGCTGTCGCGGACTACGAAGTGCATAGATAATAGGTATTATAGGAATGGATATAGCCATGGCCCATGTTAATGCATGCTACGCAGTGGGTAGCAGTCGAGTCTATGATAGCAGTCTTTTACGTATGACGAGGGAAAGCGAGTCTCTCATTTCCGTAAGGGGTCGATTTTTAGGTAATTTTTATGTTCTAATAAAATATAAAATGTATCAAACTATTGATAACATAGATTGTACACATTAAATTCTTATTCATCTACTTTTCAATTTAACCACAATTTATTAATAACTGTTCAATATAATTATTGCTCATGTGATAAGGTATAGCCTATTATTCTTATCTTAATATCTATACTATACTAGACCAGATAATATTATACACAGATTAAGAACATGTCGACCATTTGCGTGGCCAAAACATTTTCCTCTGCTGCACCGCTTGCAATCGACTTTTATTGACTTTTATTTAAACAATGTCGTGCGTGTATTTCTCAAACAATAGAACCCGTTTCACCGCGCTGTGTAACTGTGGTATAACGGCCACCAGACTTTTGTATAACCAACCAGCAGCAATCTGCGCGAAACGGACTCTAAATCGTCGTCCGCCACTCAGTTTGTTCTGTGTTCTTAACGCGCATGGAGTATACTAGAAGTGCGGACAACAGCTAGAATACAGAAAAAAATACTAATTACTTAACACGGTGGTATTGATGTAACCGATGGACTAGTGGAGTACTGGAGTTTTTACAGTAAGTAAAATATTCATAAAGTTGAGATTTATATTTTATATTTATATAATATCATAATATAATATTGTGGTGGATTTGAACGTACCTACTTGCATTTGGTATTACAAAATATAATGTGTAGACACCACAAATTAAATTGTTTATGCTTATGATGATTAGAATTAGGTAGCTTGAGATAATTATCTATAATTATAAATCCGTATATAACTCGTGATAGACACTACTACACTAGGCAGTAAAGTCTACTATATTGTATATTATATAGGTACTTGAATATTAGGAATATTATTTTTAATATTTTTGGAAAACAAATAACAATATAAATTTTAATCAATCGCACTTTCACACAAATTAAATCATTTTTAATGGTTTTAGTTTAAAAGATATAGAATATAAATGTCATACCTACTTTAAAGATTATTTGAAATGATTCAATCGATTGCTTTTAACAATTTTAATACAAAAAAAGTTTCAAATGTTACAAATTTAAATAACGATAATGTGTAATAAAACAAATATAAATTTAAAACAATAATTTTTTTTAATAATAATATTCTAGCTTTTGTATTTTCTATAATGTCTCCCAGTCCAACTAAGTTAATAAAATAAATATTTATTTTTTTTAATGACATTGCAAGAATAAATTTATAAACTGGCTTAGGGTGGAGTCACCACTTATAGCCAGTACCCCTGCTATGGCCAGTAATTTTTATTTTATTTGAAAATAGTGTAATTTTGTAGTTTTTTTAAGACTATGGTTATTGTTGTATTCATCTACATGAAGTTCCTGTCATATTTGTTTGCATTTAATAATTTCTTTAACAGTTTGAGTGCCATGTGTATCAATTTCAATACACAACTAATATGTTCATTTGTGCCGTGTGTAATTGATAATGATACACACATTTTGTCTTAGAAAATTACTTATTACAGAATAACAAACCCAGATAAACTCTAGTTTTTAAATTAACGGAGCTACACGTGTAAAACACAAAACTTAAGTACCGGTTTATATTACATCATTTTCATTACCTCTGTAATAAATTGTTATAATAGGTGGGAATTTTGGATTTGGTTCAGCTGCTCAACAGCCATCGACTGCATTTGCTTCTCTTGCGACTCAAAACACAATGCATTTTAGAAAATGTGTTGCTTTGGTAGTCCGGGAATATACGGCATTGAGCCGTAATATTCCGGTCACCGAAGTGGAACCACATATGATGGTCGAATTCATAGATGCACTGGACGAATATGCCGATTTCGTCCAGTGCATCTATGTTGCTCTGTGTGGTCAAGAATGCAAATCTAAAAAAGGCACATTAACTGTCTTAGATTGGATTCGACATCCCCAAAGAATCATTGCTGTAAGTTCATAATTTTTAAATAATTAATGGCCTCATAATGGTTACTATTGTATTAAATAATAGTTTTTTTTCTAGACTTTATTTGATGCTGGTATAGTCCACAACAAGAACTTGGGTGGGGACTTATCGATATATCCTATGTACAACCTGCAATCAACGTGGGTTGTACATAGGACGCACGATAGGGTCCACTCAAGTAGTGTGACACTGGAAGCTATTCGTGGTACCTTGGATGCATATTGCAATCCAAGGTACCCGAATTTCAATTTCCCAAAACCGGAAAAAGTAGTTTTTTTAGTTTGCCTTGTTTATAACATAGAATCTACTTACATAATCTAATTAAATGTTTTTTAAATTATGTTTTATAGCCAAAACAAAATAAAAGACGGAAGCCCATCAATTTGGAAGTAAGAATTTTATAATTTTAGTTCAATATTGTATCAAAAATTCCAAATTAAGCTATAAATTAGTATTTTATTTTTTTCTAGCTCGTCTTTGAACAGAAACTGGAGCAACAACTAGCAATTTCTCCCCCCTCCCCGTCCCACTCATCACCTCTCCCCAGCCCCTCCCACTCATCATCTCTCCCCGGCCCCTCCCACTCATCACCTCTCCCCGAACCATCCCACAGCATATCTCCCTTAAATAGGTCGCTTTCTTCCCCCGATTCCACCCTTGATTTTCCCGTTTTTAAATTTAACGACCTCCCCCCCATCCCTTCCCCGCCCCCTGTTACCCGCCCTTCGTCCCACTTCGCCCCTGTCCCTGGCCCATCCACCGAGGGGACACCTTTAGCACAAACAAGCACAGCATCCCCTATTATCATTATTATCAATAATATAATTTTATAGACGATAGTTGCATTGATCGAGGAGGTTATTTTCTTAATATTTCAAATTTGATTATATTATATTATAATTTTCCAAATTTAAACTTACCTATATTAGCTTAGCTATTACATTTAGTAATAAGTTTTTTATAATTGTAGTGTACAAATTTATTTTATAACAATGGCCATTTTAATAATAAAGTACGGGTTTCAAAATATTAAATCACATTTTTTGTACACAAATAATAAGGGTAAAATGTTGTATGAAAGTAATCATGTGTTTGGTGTTCAGGAATTGAAGCTTATTGATGGGTTAAATGTAATAACTGGTTCATTTGTTAGACAAACAACTGTTACTTTAGAGCCTTATAAAATGAAACTTGAGGTAATTTAAATAAGATTTTCTAGTAGAATTTTTTATCAGTAGTAGATTTTATATTTGTTTAATTTTAATATTTTAACAGTTAGATGGTTTAAGAAATGTTAAAAATGCTTATTGTGAATGTGCAGCTGGAGCCGGAGCTGGATCATGCTGTAAACATATAGCAGCTGTAATGATTTTTATAAATAATGATGAGGGGACCTCAAAAACAAATGAGCCACAGGTATGGGGAAAGCCCTCAAAATTTGGTGAAAATGTATATAAAAAAGGGAAAACAATTTCAGAACTTTTCCCACAAAAACGTTTAAATAGTGATGTACCTGCAATAAGTCATAAACTACTCATTCAGGAACATAATATACTTTCAACACCATCTGTATCTAAAAATATTTGTGAAGGAACGAACTGAAATTGATAGAATATGCTCTAACACATTGTTTAATATAGTTGATACTATTGATGAACAATTAGAAATTGAAAAAAATGCTATACACTTATCTCACCTTATTAAAAAACAAGCTCATAATGAGGTTTCAAATTATTCTATATTTCCATTAAACAGTGTTGAACACATTTTATTCTATACACATATTTCTGTTAATGCTGATACAATTAAACAGATTTTCAATCAAACATTGGACCAATCCCAAAACATTTTTTGGTTAGAATACAGAAAATTTCGCATTTCAGCTAGTTCAAAAGCTCATAAAATAAAAACATTAAAATCTACATCTGAGGAAAGTAAAAATAAATTGGTCATATCTTTAATAAATGAAATGGAAATTAAAGGAAAAGGAGCATCTAATGTTTTTTATGGATTGCAGACTGAAAACAAATCATTTACCTTGTTCTCTTCTTCATACAATGTTGATCTAATTAAAATTGGACTAATTATTCATTCATCCAAATCTTGGATTTGTGCAAGTCCTAATGGTTTGATTTTGAAAAATGGAAAAATTATCTCAGTATTAGAAATTAGATGTCCTAGTTCCTGTAAAAAAAACCAATAGTTGATCCAAGTACTGGAATACCAAATATATCTTATTTAAAATTTTCAAATGAAGGAATCGTTTTAAAATCTAGCCATATATATTATACACAAATTCAAATTTTAATGTACTGTACAGGTTTATGTAATTGTCACTTTTATATTTTCAATTTTATTGAATATTTATTGTTGCTTATAAAAAAGATCCAATTTTTTTGTCTAACTTAATTCCTAAGTTAGATACATTTTATTTTTCATATTATTTATCCAACTTGTGCAAAATCAAATTAATAGTCATATTGAAAGAGGTTTGAATAATTAATATGTATTATACAGTCATATGATATTTACATCTATTTTACATTGTTAATTAAAAAAATAGTAAATTGATTTTACATATATTTGTATTATTGTCTTATTATTGGATTGATTAAATTTACTAATACAACACATAAATAAAATGTTATCTATGTATACCAATAGATCAGATGTTATTAAGTACATTAAAAGTTTTTAACCTAGCAAAAAGCCTCTCAATATGTATTCTTACACTAGCAACATTATAAGTGCTTAGAACTTCCTCGGTAAATCTACCATTATGGAGCATGGGGGGAATTACAAGAATACTATTTTGATCATCAACACCTGTTTTTATCCCTGGAACCCCTTATCCGCAAGAACCTGGACACTAGGTTCAAGTTTATTCAAAATATCAGAATCATTAGTGATATAACTGTCACTGGACCTACCACCATACGATTTGGACAAAAAGCTAACCATTCCATTTGGTGTAATGGCAACAAGTACTTTAATGGTATATCCTCCTTTATAATGTGAATACATACAAACCCTGTTCCACAGTTTTAGGCTGTTCTGTCCAAATTTTTGTGCAGTCAATAATGCACCTACAATTTGGATAATTTTTTTTAAAAACTTCTAGTAACGTTTCTATCATTGTATTTTTACATAGCCAAAATATTAAATGTTTACATTTCTGACTTAAAAATAATAAGCAATCTGAAAAAACTCTGCTAACTTAAGGATGAATACGTTAGCCCGAGTTTTAATTTCATTAAAAAAATTAAAAGAGTATTTTCCTTACTAATAATTAATCTATTACTTTGAGGTAAAAGTCCCAAAAAAAAGTTAAATATTTGAAAAGTTGTGCCAGTTAAGTCTTTTAATGAATTCTCTGACTTGATTGAATCATATCCATGAAATGTAATTTTAGAAAAACAAAATGTTGATTGTTCAAAATCTAACCCACAAGATTTTTCAACCATTGTAGGTTTAATAAAATTATGAAATGATTTAGGTATCGATACTTGAGTATTAGCACTATTACCATTCAAATCACAAGAAAAAATAAAATTATCATCAGGCATATCAAATGTTACTTGTGTACAAATACTAACTGAAGTATTTATATTATTTTGATCCACAATAAGGGGTAAACCTCTTAGAACTTCATCAGTATTGTTTGATTGTTTTTCAATACCTAGGGTTTCACGATTAATAGCTCTTTCATATCTTGCACTTTGCTGTAATGGATCATTCAATTTTTTTTTGTTAAGTTTTGGAAATATTGTTGGTATATATGAAGGGCTCCTTGGATCAAGTGATTTCCTATTTCCAACAAAATGAGCACTACAAATGACACTATTCTTTGTAGGCATCCAAGGTTTTCCATTAATACTACAACAATGTAACAAACAATTAAAATAAATACCTACCTTTATATGACTATCAATGTATAAAATTGTATACATTTTAATATAAAAGAGTATATAATAATATAAGTATTAAGTATTATTCTAATATTCTCATTTACTAACTCAACTCTGTTAACTGCTTTAATCCAAATGTCTTTCGTTTTTTTTCTCATATGCTTGATTTGGAAAATTATAAAATTTTATATTTGTAGTATTTTTATACGTATTATTGCACATCACCACAGAACAATTGTTATTCAATTTTTTATTCATATTTATATTTTATTAAATCAAAATACCTATGTGAAAATTTACAATACGATACATTCATACAATACGTTTTGCATGTGATTCGTTTCCTGGTAAAAGTACGCACATTGACTACTGGGAGCGCTAGTTGTAATACTGCACAGTGTCTATAGACTAGTCTATAACTTCCAATATGTCGAGTATAATAATAATTACTAACATCATATGACTAGTAAGATCTTAAAGGGGTTTTATATAGGCAATCTTATAGTCAGCTTTTGAAAAATTAAATTTTTAATAATAAAAAATAATATTTCAATAGATTATATTAATTTAAATGGAATTATGATTTGTTTATGTAAACGTTATTAATGAAATCACCTTATCCCACGCTGATGTTTGGAGTAAGTTGTCAAGTTTATGTTTGAGAGAAAGCCATCTTACTGTCATAATTGCTATGGAACATGTTTTTTCAGTAGAATTTTTAACTTTATTGCACTAAATGCCTTCTAAGAAATCTGTCAATTAATGTAAATTCCTGGTTGTTTGCAAATGTCTGAAAATCAACATGATATAATTTTTGATCAATAGGTACCTATATTTAATAACATTGTAACTGATATATTATTTTAATATACCTTAATTATTGAAAGTGTACATTAAATAACTTAACAAAACCTAATGTATTATATAGAATTTCTGTCATTGCAGTGTTATTTAAAAAATAATATAGTTTTTTTTTATGTAATTATAACATTTTAAAATATTTCTTTAATAATTATTCTTAAAAACATATTAAACTTAATAACTTAATATACATTAAAATATATTTACGGTAATTCATAGTTAAAACATACAAAATATACATAAATCATATATCTTAAAAATGTATTATAAAACATAATATTATATATTTTAAATACAACATAATTTGTTAAAAAAAAAATTTAAAAAACCATAAAATGATTATATTATATAGTTTTTTGATGGATAATTGACTATAATAGACTATAATAGACTAAAAATTGACTATAATAAACTATTTTATTTAAAAAATATTAATGTTCAAACATTTATAAATATTTATAAATTGTTTGTATAATTATTTACTTATACCTAAGGAATTAGTTGCGGTATGCAATAACAAATAACAATAATACAAAAGTGAAAGCGTTAAAAATTAAAACACTTGTAAAATAAAAAAAATAATAAATTGTAATATGATTGTTTGTTTAAATACAACATTACTAGTTATAGAATTCCAGACCATAGGTCATCAAGCACAGACTTTTTTTTTGGTAGTTGGTGTTCACCGTGTTGGTTTATTGAAGGCTGCAACCGAGGTGATGGAGGAACTGTCAATGGCTGTTGCAACCATGTGGGTGAACTGTTAGGTGAATCTATTTGAGTATCGGTAAAGTACCTGGGATCGACTGATACATCCACATCTGTAGATACTGCCAAAATAGGGGAAACTCTCAGGGAAACTGGTGTTGTAGAAGATACTGGTATTGAAGTGGACATTGGGGTCTCCTCAGGATCAACTACTACACTACCAGAAATATTGTCAGAGTTTAATTTGTTATTTTCCTCCAACTCAGGCCACTGAACGCTGCTATTGACACATGATCGTTGAGCGGCATTCTCGTCTTCGGACGAGGAGGAACAGAATTTTTTCATATCCTCACTGTGATTTGTAGAACGTCTGATTTTTTTGATTGGCCCGGGTCGACCACGACAGGTGCCACGTCCACGCCGTTGTCGAACTGTCACTTTTTTCTGTTCAACGGCAGCGGGCACCGTCTCTGGCACGTCCCGCTCCAGCTTCAAATCAGCCAACTCCTGTTGTAAGTCGAATATCCGCTGCTTCTTTGTGTTCAACACCTCTAAGAACCGTGCCATCAGCCGCCGGTCCTCTAGCTGCTGGCCGTTGGCCATCGATCGTAATTTGTCTAGTAGCCGGTGGTTGTCTTCCAACTGGCATCGGTCGCGGTCCGCGGCCGCCAGGTCTGACAGTTTTCGTTGCTTCCTTTCAGCTGACAACAAGTGAATCAGTGGAGTGATAAACGAAGTGCACGTCAGTGACACCGTCGAATTTACCCTCGGCATCACCTCTGTCATCTGAACCATGCCAAGCGTCGCCAAGCCGAATGGACGGAGTTTCATCTTCCACGCCAATGTCAGCAGTCGGTCGTTGTTGTCGTCTTCTCGTCGCAAATGGTATTCGTACTCCGTTGTCGGCTTAACACCACTGCCAACTAGCGCCGCTCGTGCGTCCCGTAACCAGACGCGAACGGCTGCCGATTTGTCGTCGCCGTCATGGACACCCAAATGTAAGCACTGGTCAGCCGCCTTGTTGCCGATCACAAATCCCCCGTACACTACACAATCACCGACAATGTCGTCCACGATCGCAGTTACCTGCAGCGCCATCCGTGCCTGATCGTCAGCTGCTTCGTCGCAAAATTCCATTTTCAAGTGTACCGTGATGGTGGGCGAGTCGGTTAACGACCACTGACCTTTTAATGTCGAGAATTCGTAACTGGGTTCGTCGTCGACTTCCATCGCCACGGATAGTTTTAAATCTCTCCGAAGTGCGTACGTTTTAAATTTTGTACACCATCAAATCTATAAATCTATATGACTATATAGAATTATGATCTAAGTTTTAAACTCTTCCAATGACTTAAACCGTGTAATGTGTTTTGTACGCCGACTGTTGACGCCATAGACCTATTAACTTAGTTTATAGGTCTATGGTTGACGCGCTGGCATTGAATAAAAAACTACAAACTACAGCCCGCAAACGCCAACAATAACTTTTTAAAGTTTTAACTGAGTATTAAGTGATACTAGTTTTGAATGTTTTGATAACGTTGATTACGTGTTATCAATGAAATCAATTTATAATGCATGAACTAAGATAGTGACACCGTCGCCAGTCCATACTATCTTAGTTCATGGTACAACGTCATCTAGGTACGTAAGTGCATTACATAATAATATTTGTAATGGTAATAATATATTTAATTGTTAAATTATTAAATTGTAATTATTATTTATTGTACCTACTACCTACATAAAAAAAAAAAAAATGTATAAAAGAATATTGAGTTAAGAATTAAGATCTAAAATTCGGTTACTGGGTTTAGGGGTTTTTAGAATAAGTAGTAATTGATTACCGATTACCAAAATGATCCCTAAAAATATGATTACCGGTTATCGGTTTGAAAGCGGTTATAATTCTTCAAGATTACCGGTAACCACTTCGGAAACAGTTTTTTTCGGAAAATTTTAGTTTTACTTTAATTTACACAAAACAAATATCCACTTTATAAAACAATCTAGGGCCGAGCTAAATTAAAAAATAAATATGCTTTGTTATATATATGTTATTTAAATGTGGTTTTTCAATGAATTTGTAATTTTGTACACATACAAGTTAATTAAAAAAAACATTCAGTAAGTAGTATTGATAAGTTAAAAGAACGGTGTTTTTTTTATAACTTCAGACACCATTGATTTAGTGCATAGTAATAAATAAAAAATGTATTTAGTTATTTTATAATTTAATATTAATTAATAGGTATTACTTAATTTTTTTAATTATTTTATTCGAAACATTATTTTTAAATATTGGGATTAATAAAACTATTTTTATTTATTTATTGTTTTATATAAATTAGAATTTGTTAATAAACCAAGTAATAAATAAATGGTTACCAAGTAACAAACCGTTATCTAGGTTAGAATTAAATTTACTGCATTTTCGTTTAGTAGAAACAAATAAACGTTTTTTAAAGATAATGTGAAAATATCCATCATCCATCGGTTAAGACGGTTAGATTATGATTACAAATAATCTATGGCAAATGACAATCGTCTGAGACGAACAGCGATTCCAATACGTACTAACATATTACGTTCCATTCTGGTTATTAAGCTAGGTACCTATTTTTACAAATGTCATCAATCTCAATACTTCCAGACTGAACTTTTGGATCGGCAATATGAAGACGTGCGGATTTTCCTTGTCAGAGATTCACAGCTCTGACTCTAGACAATATTATACACTCGAAGGGAATGCGTTTCGCTGGAAGAATAAATAATTACGTAAGTTTTGTCCTTCTACTCTTATGACGCAGTAGACCTAATGTAAATATTTATTGTCAGACAAACTTATACATCCGCCAGACGTAGAATAGTTTTAAAAAATCCAGCTATTATAGGTGCACAAAAATTAGGATATTATGAAAATACTTTAAATTATAATACTCTACCTACAGCTAATTCATTATTATGGTAAAATAATTTTTAAAATTTAAAATCAATGATTAGGCAATGCTTTTATAAGTAGGAAGGTAGGTATTTATACCTGCCTATTAAAATAAGAAAATACATAATGATTAATGTTATTTAATATGATTTGTAAGTAGGTACATAGCAGTTTATACCTACCACTCGGTGACGATTATTTTTGTCTTATACGTTCTTCGTAATTCCGTTCCGTCACGATAGTTTTAGTTTTCGTTAAATGGATCCACCACTATTATATCCGTATGCATAGTGAATTTATGTGTTACATAATACATAGTTTAACATGTCTTATGTGGAACATAAATGTTCTATCTATACAGGCTACGGGCATTAAACATTTGGGTTTTAAGAGAATACCTCAAACGCACGTTTTATTTTAGGGGTTTTACGGGATATAATGACATTTTCTTCAAATTTTCACACTTCACTATTTGATATTGTGATATTAATGGTATCTAGGTAAAGTTTCTGTTTTCTAATAGATAGGCTACCTAGGTATATCACATTCTTTAATTTGAATTCCGGTAATCGAGTATTGGACAGTATACCTACGTAATTTATAATTATTCGTATCGTAATTTAATTACTAAAGAAATAAAAATTTCCCCAACAGTGTCTAGGGCCACCGGCAGGAGAATGCATTATATAGAATGTCTATAAACTCGAGGTCTAGTATATGGTTAAAATTGGCATGCGACCAAGAGAGCTTGTTCTGGAAAATTTAAATGATTTAATACGGTTCATCTCATTATTTGAATTAAACTAATTTTTAATCGATTGTTGTGAAAGTAAATTTTTAATTTATTTCATTTAACACGCTCATCTTAGTTTTATAGTACCTCTAGATTTCTCACAAAATTCATATCGATCATCTTAGAGCTTTCATATTCAAAACCATAAACATATGCATTTTTATCTTATTTCAATCTTTTTCATCGATTTCACTTTTCCAGAACAAACCCCTTGAAATAGAAAACCAGAATATATTACAGATCACAAAGTTTTCTGTAAAGAACATATGATATTTTATCAATAGACCATATTATACGGGATGTAATAGAAAGATCTGACAAAAAAAAAAAATTATGCTACTTAAACGTACGACAAAAATTGTTAATATTATGTGATAAGTAAATAATTTAAGAAATATACTCATGTCAGCAAATTCCCAAAAATAATTTTTAAATGTTATTACGTTCCAAAATAATTTAATAAACAAATTATAGATATTTAAAAAAATTTAAAAAATAGACTACTTGACTTATATAAATGTTTTTACCATCAAAATTGTTATTATAATCAGATTCACAAATTGGCTATTTTGAATTTATCTAAAAAAATTTAAATCAAATTTTAAATTTTTTATTTTCAATAATAAAAAATAAAAATAATTTTTTATATATTATACGTGTAGCGCTAGTGACGATAAATTATAAATAAAAAAAAAACTTTAAAATTTTATATATAGCAAAAGTATTATGGCATTTGTTAAATCTTGGTGGGACATCCTGTATATACTGAGGATAAGTTCTATGGATTTATCATATTATAATATATTTATGTCATCTATGGTAATCGCCAATTGTCGGCATTCGGCGGAGACGCTTCACTATTCTAATAATTGCAGTGAACAAAAAAATAAAATAAGCCAATAATTGACGGACAGTTCGTTAAGCAGTATAATATTATAATGTATCACGAACTTCCACATTTTCTAACGTTTAAGTTATTTTCATAAAATATTTCCATACTTTCTAGTTTCAATTCGGAGCGAGATGTAGACGGATGAAGATAACTGTTTCTTCGGCGGCAGCGTGTGCTGAAGTACAGCTAGGTTTCACCGGAAGAGTCAATGTTTACGCGTAAGTTTTATTTTCATATTATTTTGGGGCTTAAATTTAATTTTAGATTCTGAGCGAAGCGATGAATGTATTGATTTTACAATGATGTGTGTTTTTTTTGTGTCTGTCTTTACTTTTTAGGACAGTAAAATTGCTTGGATTTTCTTCAATAGTAACTTTTCTGGTATGAAAGTGAATCTAGTTGGTACTTTGAGGGGGTCAAAAGTAAAAATTTCTCAGTAGTTTTCAAAAGCGCCGTGAAAAACAAAAGAAAAATTAAGGAAAAACGGGAATTTTTACGCGAAATCTGTTTTCGATTTGAAAATGTAATACAAGATTATCCATAAGTTTATCTACCTTTATAAAAAAAAATGTCTACAAGAAGGTCAAATTAAATTTTTATGAACGTTTGAAATTCATATTTTTACAACATTTGATATTCACTCGCCATTTCTCATGTACCGATTTTCTTATTTTGTTGTAATTAAAAAACATATGACTGTAGATACTTGAAAATTTCACTGAATGTCTGTAATAGCATTTCCTACATACGTAAAATTTTGAAAATATTTTGACTCTTTTTGAACCGTTTACGGATATTGTCGGTTTTCAATTTTTTTAGTTTTTTTTTTTATAAATATCAATAAAATTGTATTTGTTGGGAAAAAAAAGCGTGAAAATTTAATGCAAGGCTCCTGATATATCGTTCTAATAGCAGTTGAAAAATATTAAAAATACATAGGCACAATTTTTTGTATAAGCATTTAATGTTCAAATTTTGACAAAATTTATCAAATTTAAAGTTTAATAATTATTTTGTAGTTAAAAATTTATAAAATGTTTAACTTTTATAGCTAAGCATAGAAAATTTAAAACAGACTCCACGTAAATACTAAATAGGTTATATATAAATTACTTTATTCACAATAATATCATCAAATATACTTGGTAATATCATAGACTGACTGACCGTTTTCGCTCATAATCGTTTTTCTTATTCAATGATATTATATCATTGAATTCAAATTTAACACCATCCATTATAGTGACCCATTTGTAAACTTTTGTATAGCAGAGCAACACCCACTTGTCCACCTTTTTAGACTTGAATTAAATATTTATTGTCACGAAAAATCTGTTAACTCGGTAACGTAGATGCGTATACAAATAATAATGTATAATAAATAATAAATTATACGCCAGTTCGAACAATCTAAACGCTGTCTTTACCACTGGTAAATACATGTACCTTATTTGCCTATAGTAGGTATTCGCCGGGTAACACCTTAGGTTTGCGTGAAGTATTTATAACAATATAATGTTATTTTATTAATCTTTATATTTTATATACATTATACACCCAATTTATTAATATTTACACCCATTTAGACTTTAGCCTAGTTTATACCCTAGGGCCTAGATAAAGGTATTCAATGTTTTACAATTATATATTTTAGTATTTTACCATAATTATTATTTTAGATTATAATATTATATGATGGTATAGGTATGCTTAAATATTTAATGTCATACCATTTATTACTGGTAAATTTTTTTCCCAAACCTGACGTTTAATTTAAGTATTGAGGGTATATCATTTAACATACGTAACTTTGATTTTTTCACTTAATATCGATATCATCGGCACCTACGTATACTGTTGCACACCTAAAATACAAAAGTTTTCAAGGAGTACCTAGTCAACTGTCAACTGTCCATCCTAACCACCCATGTGAATGCTTATGAATACCTATAATATAGTTAAACATGTAAAACATGAACATAGGTGTTGCGATTATTATTATTTTTGTTTATTTTTACATAAAGGTACATTACATAATTGTAATGTATTGTAATCCTATTTAACTCTTGTTTACTTTAACATAATGCTTCAAAAGTTTTTATTTAATTAATTGGTATAATATTTGTAAATTATTGAATTTAACTACACCTACTATAATTACTAATAGTAATAAATCCGTGTATAAACTATTTAAATACAAATTAAAAAAATACCAAAGAGCACAATATTTTGCCGGTAGTCGAGTTCTAGTTGATAACTGACTTGTGAATAAATGTAATTTTCGTTAGGTAAAAAACTAATAAGTCCTTGAATTCAACATTTAAAAATACAAACTCTGTATAATAAAAATTAACATTATTTATTGGTAGGTTTATATTATAATATCTGTAACGCATATACTTCATAAGAATACTGTAGAACAGCGGTTCTCAAAATTTTTTTTTCGCGTACCACTTAGGTATATTATCAATCAGTCGCGTACCAATTATGATTAAAAATAGAACAATACAAACTTTACATAGTTAAATTTATTAGTGTTTAAGATAAATTAAGATATGAATTAAATAACAAATTTTCAATGAGAACCATGGATTTGTAGATTTGATATTAGCGATGAAATACCTAACAGAAGCCAACACACTTTTTCCGGTTTAATCCATTTTCAACAAAAAAGTGGTTCAACTTTTTAAATATTTCGTCAGCGGTATTTCGTGTTGATAGTGCTTCACAAAATAAAAAATCCTCATTAATTACAGTTTGAAATACATACCGCACGTAAAACATAAGTTGAGTATAGTTTGATACATCTGTGCTTTCATCAAGTTGTATGGAAAAAAATCACTATTTTTCACTTGATCAATTAATTTTTCTTTAACGTTGGATACCATACTTTCAATCCTGCGGCGAACTGTATCATTTGACAATGATATCATATCAAGTTGTTTAGCTGACGGAACACCTAACATACAAGTTACCATATCATTTGCCGCCGGTAAAATCAGTTCTTCGCCGATGGTATGAGGTTTTCCACACTTCGCTATTCTTAAGCTCATTAAGAAAGATGCTTCCACTGCTTTTTCAGTACTACCGCTAAAAGATGATATAATTTTCTTCGAGCTTTTCATCTCTGACAATTTTCGAACGAAATAGTCCTTTGGTTTGTTTTCTAACGTCGAATGTTTTGTAGAAAGGTGACGTTTTAATAAGGACGGTTTCATACTTTGGTTAGAAAGAATTTCAAAACAGATAACACATTGAGGCCGAGGCTCATTGCTTACGTCTATAACCGTGAATCCAATATTAATGTACTCAGGATCATATTTCCTCACACATTTTCTTATTTTCATAGGATTATTCATATCTTGACTTGCGCTTTCCAACTTTGAAACAGAACTTACTGAACCGTTTTCAGACGTAGATTTATTATCTGTTGCTCTATTTAGCCACTTATCCATGTTTTTACTTTTTTAGTACTGATATAAAATAATGTACGATGTAAATTGTAATTATTATAAACACAAGTCAAGTAAGAACGTAAATATTTAAAGACATAAACTCAATTGTTTACGTTGACTAACACCAACAAACTAAACGGCCGCGGCCGAAGAGAAAATATTTAGTACTGATATAAAATAATCACAATTTATATACGTACATACGCGATAAATATCAACGATTATATACGGTATCTTATTTATTGACGTATTTTCCGTGAAATCTAACCTTTATTATCTGAGTATTAAAAAAAAAAAACGACATTGTAAAATCATCGCTAAGCTAAGAATCTAATATTTGTTTTTAATTTTCCGTCCTACCACCATGCGGCCTTCCGCGTACCATCATGTAGTCTTTCGCGTACCACAGTTTGTGAACCGCTGCTGTAGATGATTTTACTGTAAGATGCGTGTTATTTCAGAAATGTTATTCGTCAGTGAAAATTTACCAACTGGGAATAATATATCATAAGCAGACTGAAATGAGTGAACATTTCAGTGTTTCGAAGACTAAGTTTTGTAGCAGATTTTGATTCGATCACGGGGTATGTATTTTCTTATTTGTCGGTAGTTTTTTTTTATTATTGTTAATCGATCAGGAGATGTATTGCCCGCAACTTTTCAATTATTGTATTGTAACTATACTGGTTAAACACTATTCTGGCTATATCAATAAAGTCGTGATAAAATTATAAATTTGGTCAGGTATGATAATTTTTTAAGTAATTCTTTTCCGTAGGGAATTCGCTCAATGATTTTTAATATTTTCACCTATAATCAAATACGATGACTGTAGTAACTAGAGACTGAGTGAATAGGAAGGTGTGATATGGCGAAATAAGGAAAGAAATCAAACAGGATTTCAGAATGTTTGGTGTATGAAAGGGAAAAACGAAAAAGAATTGTAAGGTTAGGGTAAGTAAGTGGTGTGTGAACAATAGATATGAGAATATCAAGTTAGGTATTAAGGTACAAAAGAGGATGGAATAATAAATAAATTAATTAAGGGTAGTGTAGGATAGTATAGGTACATATTGTAGTAAAAACAAGAGAGAATAGGTTTAGGTGGTTCGGTCACTGTATGATAAGAGATAGTGAGAGTGACTATAGAAGTTAATTTAGGGGGGAAATAAGGTGCAAGAAGACTAGCTGAAGAAGAGATGGATATACAGAATGCCGATCATATAGTGGTATGGGGTGAGAGTGGCTGAACCTGTATATAGCTGTGAGAGACAGGGGAAGAAAATGTGTAAAGGTAGAATAGTTATGTTAACAATACCGAATACGTAGGGAAGGATCTTGAATTGCAAAGGCCATTTGACTCTATGGCTGAAACTATACCGTTATCAGTTGATATAGGTTTACAACCTTGACTTATAGGATAGAATAAAAAGATCTGTTGCTGGTTGGGATGTCAGCGCACTATTTGTTTTCCATCTTTGACCACGCGTAGCATACCAAATGTACGATTAAGAAAACACTAAAATAAATATGCGTGGGTCAGAGAGAGAAATAAAGTTGCGCTAAAAATCTGACATCCTCTTAAGTGTTATCAAGTTGAAGAAGCAGTTGATTGTTGACAAATTTGACATTTAACATCAACTGGGGTGGTATTATGATTGGAAGTAAAAGTAATTAGCAGGGCTGTGAATTTAATGTGATGAAAAAGTGTTAAATAATTTCCTGCATGTATGCACTAAAAACAGGCAAATATATGCACTGAAATATTCAAAAATATGCACTTAAAATTAAAAAAAAAACACTGAATGAAAAAGTTTTTATTAAACATTTTTAAATTAATAAATAATAATTCAAATTGATTTACAAAAAAAAAAATTGTATTTACACACTTGGTAGGTAGGTACTTTTTTATTTTTCTAACAGATGAACCGAAAATATAAAAACATTTTAAGAAAATAAGCATAAATACGAAGAAATCATGAAAACATGCAATCATAATATGAACTAACCCAAAAAAATAATACGAAAAATAAGATTTTGGCCGAGTCCATTTTTTATATGGTCACGGTGTAGCAAAAAAGCATGTAAATGCATTTAATTCACAGCCCTGGTAATAAGTAATGATTTATCTGTAGTGGAAACCGGGGTACCCACAGTGAGACCCATATTGGTAACGATGTTGTAATAATAGGGATCTCCCGAAAAAAATACGTACTAATAGTTCAAACAAATCATAAAAGCCAACTGTAATAAATATTAATTTATGAAAAGTATATTAAAAAGCATTATTATTATAAATGAAACAAAACTATGAACTATATGGACCGTAACATAATATAGGTATTTCTATATTTTTAGCTTCATAATTTCTGTTAAAATATTAGGAAAATGTATTAAGTACCGTAAAAGTGCTGAATTTGAGCTATTACTTATAATATTATATTCATAACAAATTATCATAGAAGGTTAGGTACTGTTATTCCACATACCTATTATAGTTTAATTTATTTACAACATTCTAGTAGAGTCTGAAATTATTTGGTTCCACGACTCTGATCATACAAACTTTAAATACTAAACTACGGGTCTGAAATTTAGTTTATATAGATCTAAATAATCCAAAACATATTATATTGCTTGAGAATATAAAAATAAAGTGTCTTGTATTGTTGTAGGTAGGTAACTATCAAAAAAAAAAAAAAACTAAAAAAAATCATACTTGACATCTATGTATAATATACGTATATTGTAATAAATGTTCAAATGTTTATTAAAGTACATTATAAAAAATTAACTAAAGTTCAATATGATACATTATAACACGTGTTCAAATGTACATTTCACATATTTTGTTATTTCACACAGTCTCTCCTCAATTTCAAATTATCCCAAATTATCTACAAAATATAAATGTTTAGTAAATTGGAAGACTTGATTAAGTATTTAATCATTTATCTCATAGAAATGTGCTAGGTCGCCACATTACTATATCGAGAGGCCATGGTGAAAGTGCCGTCCATCATAAATATCATAACATATATTATATTTGTTTGCGCCGATACCGATCCTACGAAGTTGGCGGTTGTCGGCAACGACTCGCGATTGAGCTGGGGACTGGAGCGGGAAGGGTTACCCAAAAAATATATAACTGCAATTAATAAATACCTGTATGTAATTTGCGGTGTTCGGGACACTAAAAAATAAACAATATATTATATTAAAGCAATCAGCGGTAATAGTACCGAAACAAAAGGACGCCCCAACAAATAATATAATAATACAATTAAGTGGGACAATACATAAAATATATGTTGGACCTGGTCCGCTGTCGTTGGTGATAGCCGGTGTGTTCCTAAACGCCTACGACGGCACGGAAAACGGCGACACACACTGGTTGGCGGCGGAACACAATCGGCGGCACGGCTGGTCAGCGGCGGCACGACACTGGTCAGCGATAAACAAAAAAACAGTGTTCAGCCGGGCCGATAAAAGCACGACAACGCGTTGTCCGCACACGCGGTTACTGCCGGTACCAAGCACACGGTGGCGGCGGCGGACGCAACTATGCGTCGGGCTCGACCGCTGGACAGAGACAAAACAAACACGGCTGGCGGCACAGCCTACGGCGGCGAACGGCCCGGCGCTGGACGGCCGAGGAGTGGGTAAGCCACCTCGTGAGCTTCGGCATCCGAAGCGCAGCTTTGAGAGAGTGTGCTGAGACTACGGTGGCGCGAAAACGCATCCGTGTTCGAATAATATTAGAAATACAAACTTAATATTTCACCAACTGTAAATATTATAAAAAAAATATTACGAATGTACTATACTCATATTTATATTATGATTGTATAGTTACAAACCTGAATTAAGGTTATGTTGAGGATTAATAATTTCCTAAAAGGAATTGCCTCAAGGGTGCCTCAGTAGGTTGAGGGACCGTAGTTAAAGTGCTGTCCACCAATAATTACGGGAAAAAAAAAAAAGACTAATTCAAATATAGAAGGTACTTATATCATATACTTTTATCAAAATATGATTGTGTTAATAAGACTTGTGTAAATGATATTTTCTTATGTTTTTCCCAATCTAATTATACAAAAATACAATAGAGAGACTGTGCATTGATTTACAAATTTGCGTTAAATTTACTTTTTGCATAGAGAATATGAAGGTGGGCTGGGCTTTAAATATCAGAGTATGGAGGACAGGGCTGGGATTTTCATATTATGAATTGAAAATTTGTGGACACTGAAAAACAAAAAGACCATCCTCCATAGCATGTTTCAAAAGTCCAAATAAAATTAATTGAATACGTTATAAAGTTGCTCCATGCTCGAATTATCCTGGTATTTTTAAAAAAAAATATGAAGTAAAAAAATTCATTAAAAATGTTGTTTAAAAAAAACTTTTCATTGTGATGTGTTGCTCCAAGTGTGTGTTGTGAGAGGATAGATGCTGATAAATCATTAATAGATTACTCGTTGATCGCTTTTATGTGCTTCAAATTGTTTACACGAGTGTGTTGGGTATGGCTTCATCATAGGTAATAAAGATATGGATAGGACATAATGGTCTTCGAGGGGAATAATTGAGGCCAAATAAAGTATACCTATATCGAGTATCGACTATCAATATAAAGGTGCCTCAATTGCCTTCCCCTCCGGTAACGCGGCCTCAAATATAATTAATATAGGCGTGGCCTATCCATATCTTTATTATTTATGGGTTCCATCCATAGCATGGATTAAGGTATCAACTTGATAATAAAATACTTAAGTTCGGCAACCTGCAACTCAGGATCTTTTTATTCAAAGTGTCCTAATAAGTCATAAGAGGGTTAGTTAGGTAAAAACTATGGTTAGTTGAAGCTATGGTGAGATAGACGACAATTATCACTGGTCGTGAGCTTGCGATGATCTTTTCCTACTATAAGGTATTCGATATGTAAACATAACAATGAAAGAAAATATTTAAATATTATTAATTTGGTTAGGTTAGGTTAGGATAGGACAGGAAATTAGACGTTAACTAATTATCATAGTTTTTAACACGGTCTTAAAAACTGTTAGCTAGAGTTATACCAGTATAGTTATTAACAAATTAAATACAGCCAACATTAATTAATTATGTTTTTACCACAACAAATTATAAAATATAACAAAATATTATTTTATCAGGATTTTATAAGGTTTTCAATACTTATGAGTTTTTGTAAATAGAAAATGTTTAAATCAATAGTTTTAATTTGAAATATGGTTTTGTGTTTTAATATCCTATTTTCAAAGAATTCTCAATGTTTCCTTCCCACATTTTACTAAATCTAATTTTTTTCTGCACATATTTACAAGGACTAAAACAGATATCTGACTATGTTTTTATTTTAATTTAGACTTTATAGTTTGTCATTTAATATTGATTGTAGACCCAGCCAAACACAATATTATTTTAAATTAAACTTTATTTTATGTCCTTCATAAATTACAATCACATAGTAGAGTCCGAGCAGGACCTTTTTCTCATATAATTTTTTTGCATCCTTAATAAATTACATTCATTTTTATACATTTTCTAATACATATACTACGGTAATACACATCTGATCATAATAACTGTCCGTATTATTATAATGTAAACGATACCTAGTTTTTGGATTGTAGTTATTATGTATTGTAGTATTAAGCATACAGCATATTACTTTGATTAGTGTTATTTCACCCAGGTTTCTCAAACAATTTTTTTTTTAATTCTTTGAACTATAGTAGATTTTTTTGTATAAATATTTTTTAAAATTAACTTACTATACCTGGAAGTACACTGAGTACCTGTGTACTTACTATATAATTTGAAAAGAGCTGGTTAGGTTGTCTCACGTTCCCCTTTAAATTTTTTTTCATAAATTTAATTCAAATGATTTTTAATATAAATTTATTAAAATTTATAAACTTTCAGAAAATAATAAATGTTTAATTATAACTCATTTGTGTTTGCTTTATAATGTTCATTTGCCTACAGGCTTCCGTGCTTCCCTCCACAATCTTTTTTTCTGTAATTTAATTCCTATTGATCTTTCTATATAGCTTTTAAACACTGACAAGCCAGTGCCATAAAAAATGTATTTAAATTTGTTTTGCTTTCTAAAATGCATTTGCCTGCGGAAACCCACATCTCCTTTCAATTTTTTTTTATGAATTGATAACCTGGTGACAATTGAATAATCCATCATTAAAGAACTAAAGATTATGAATAATTTTTTTCTGTTTAAAATTCTGGACATTTTAGTTTGAACTTTGTAATGTATATTACCTCAGTATAATTTATTAAATTTTTTTTGGTTTTCTAAAATGAATTTGCCTGCGGGCGCCAACACCCTCCTTCATTTTTTTTTTTTGAATGTTACAAGTTGAATTTGTGTACAATTTTTAAACATTGACAACCAGCTGCCCCATGAATAATCCTTCTTTAATGAACTAAATATGTCAATATTTTTTTTGTGTTTAAGATTCTGGACATTTTATTTTGAATTTTGTAATGTTTATTCCCACAATATAATTTATTTAAATTTTTTTTTGGTTTTCTAAAATGAATTTGCCTGCGGGCGCCAACACCCTCCTTCATTTTTTTTTTTTTGAATGTTACAAGTTGAATTTGTGTACAATTTTTAAACATTGACAACCAGCTGCCCCATGAATAATCCTTCTTTAATGAACTAAATATGTCAATATTTTTTTTCTGTTTAAGATTCTGGACATTTTATTTTGAATTTTGTAATGTTTATTCCCACAATATAATTTATTTAAATTTTTTTTTGGTTTTCTAAATAGAATTTGCCTGCCGGCGCCAACACCCTCCTTCAATTTTTTTTTTTAGGAATGTAACAAGTTGAACTTTTTGTATTGACTTGAATATTGATAACCTGCTGCCCTATGAATAATCCTTCTTTAATGAACTAAATATGTCAATATTTTTTTTGTGTTTAAGATTCTGGACATTTTAGTATGAAGTTTGTTATGTGTATTCCTCAATATAATTTATTAATTTTTTTTTTGGTTTTCTAAAATGCATTTGCCTGCGGGCGCCAACACCCTCCTTCATTTTTTTTTTTTTTGAATGTTACAAGTTGAATTTGTGTACAATTTTTAAACATTGACAACCAGCTGCCCCATGAATAATCCTTTTTTAATGAACTAAATATGTCAATATTTTTTTTCTGTTTAAGATTCTGGACATTTTATTTTGAATTTTGTAATGTTTATTCCCACAATATAATTTATTTAAATTTTTTTTTGGTTTTCTAAATAGCATTTGCCTGCCGGCGCCAACACCCTCCTTCAATTTTTTTTTTTAGGAATGTAACAAGTTGAACTTTTTGTATTGACTTGAATATTGATAACCTGCTGCCCTATGAATAATCCTTCTTTAATGAACTAAATATGTCAATATTTTTTTTGTGTTTAAGATTCTGGACATTTTAGTATGAAGTTTGTTATGTGTATTCCTCAATATAATTTATTAAATTTTTTTTTGTTTTCTAAAATGAATTTGCCCTGCGGGCGCCAACACCCTCCTTCATTTTTTTTTTGAATGTAACAAGTTGAATTTGTGTACAATTTTTAAACATTGAATAATCCATCATTAATGAACTAAATATGATGAATAGTTTTTTTCTGTTTGAGATTCATTTTAGTTTGAACGTTGTAATGTGTATTCCTCAATATAATTTATTAAATTTTTTTTTTTTTCAAAAATGAATTTGGATTTTCTATACACTATAACATTTTCCAAATATTTTGAGCTGTTTACGGACATTTTATGCAGTTTCCATTTGTTATAGTTTTTTTACTATAAATATCAATAAAATTGTATTTGTTGGGTAAAAAAGCGCGAAAATTTAAAATAAGGCTCTTGATATATCGTTCTAAATGCAGTTGAAAAATATTAAAAATACATACGCACAATTTTTTTTATAAGCATTTAAAGTTTAAATTTTGACAAAATGTATCAAATTTAAAATTTAATAATTATTTTGTAGTTAAAAATTTATAAAATGTTCAACTTTTATATTTAAGGATTGAAAATTTTAAACAAGGCTTCACGTAAATAGGTTATATATAAATTACTTTATGCACAATAATATCATCAAATATACTTGGTAATATCAAAGACTGACTGACCGTTTTCGCTCAGAATCGTTTTTCTTATACAATGATATTATATCATTGAATTCAAATTTAACACCATCCATTACAGTGACCCACTTGTAACCTACTGTACCGCAGAGCGACATCCACTTACTCACCTTTTTTTATTAATGCAATACGACTTATCAGTGCATGTGATAATTATAATAACTATAATATAATACAATATAATGATAGTTATAATACCTATAAACCCGTATTATAATTTATAATTAACATATCCACGCAAATGTTGCGGTAACACACATTTATTGTGGATGATAATAGACTTGTTATAATAATAATGATGTTGCGGAAATAAAATTGAAAACTTGTACTTTTTCCAGTTAACTTCCCAAAATATTATATTATCAGCTTTCAGCAACCGATTCGTGGGGATAATAGTGGCTATCTATGTGGAATGGACTAATGGCTAAACGAAAAAAGGTCACACTCATAATTGCGTAAATTGTGGCTTGGGTTTTTTTGAAATATAGGCACATAAATGTTGCGTCTTACAGGTGACATTTAAAAAAAAAATAGGCAAAGTGATATTAGTTTGAAAAGTTAGGTAATTAAAAGTAGAAAAATAATATAATTATTATATTATGTATACAAAAAAAATTAAAAGATATTCCTACCCAAAAATGTATTCACTTAGACTATTTCTGCTGGTATTACTTACTTATGATACATTTATAAAATTATTTACTTGAGCTACATATCAACTAAATTTGAATAGTAGATACATTTTTTGATTATAAGCAGCATAAACAGCAAGACTAACATTTTTATCCGTTCCAATATTTAATATATCCAATTATATTTCCAATTTTTGGTCTGAAAGATGAAAGGAAAATATACCTATTTGTCTTTTTAAAATATCCTTAGACCTAATTTACTATTTACGAAGTATGGAAAAAATATACCAGAATATGGCCAGAATTTACATAATGCAAAATATACTCAGGCCGTAATTTACGAATATTATGTATATAAAATACTCCCTGTCCACAATTAATATAAAATTTAAAAATTAGACGCAATTATCCTACCTAACAATCTATTTATTCGTTATAAAATGATGGACCTACGTGGTTTGTCGAATTTTCCGACGATACACGAATATAAATAACCAAATAAATATATATTATATTAAACTTTTGTAGTCTCATTTCCACCTGTTGGCAATAATATACCTAAGTAAAAAATTGCTCCTATTAAAAAGTTTGTATTTTTTTTTTCATATTATCATACGATAATTATTAGGATATTGTATGCATTATACTACACCTATAGCTGTTTTTAACCACATTCTGCGACACTTGTGTTTTTGATGTATGATAATACTACCTAATTAACGTGTTTACGAATATAGGTCTAACAGAAACTAATAACATAAAATAGTATAACCCGTGGCAATCAGCCACAGTAGTCGGTTTTGGCTTTCCATAAATAAAAAGAAAATGCAGTTTTTGAACATGCTATTTTGTTGAATTCGTAAAAAAAAGCGGCCTCGAAATGTATTCTAAACGTATAGTTATATCAATTATAGTGATTGGTTGTTTGGCTCACGTAAGTTTTGTCCCATTTTATAATATTTATAAGAGTTTCGCGAATGATTTTCGTTTGGTAAGACAATATACATTCAATGTGTCATATAAATGTATTATATTATATATATTATATGACTTAGATTGACTTTTATTGACGTTAGCCAAAATATTTTAATTTTCAAAATGTAGGAATATATTTAGTTTTAATACAAAAAATTGGGAGAAGTTGAAAAAGTTAACACACGTTTACCGTTAAAGCGTGAACATATGGTATCAATCTATTTAACAATATAATATGATAAATGGAAAATTTAAATACCTAAAATAATGGTTAAGTAACTGCATAAGTATCTGCTATCTAATAAATATTAGAATAATTAATAATTAGTAATTTTAAGTTTTTAACTCGTATTTTGTAAAAAAAAAAATTAAAAGTAATTTTATTGAATTAATGAAGCAAAAGTATAGCATAATAATATATACTATAATCTAATAGTTAATTATTTAGCTATAGGTACCTATTAAAATAGTCAGTATACGGCAAAATATAGTTTATATTGAAAAAACCATCGTTTTTGTTGTGGATATAGTTCATAACTTGTCCGAATACAGCGGATGATAAAAAACCAAATTCCAAAAGCCCAAGTAAACCCCCGGCGAAAGCGGCCCAACAAAGGAAACCTTCAACTAGTCCTGCAGCTGTAAGACCGCGTGCACTTCCACCAAACAACAATGCGGTAATTTCCATCGAATATTTTGTTTAAATACATATATTTTTTTTTTGTTTATTTAAAGCCTCAACAACAAAGGTTATTGGCTTACGATATTTACATTTTTACATTTTTGGATATAAAACAATTATGGTTATTACTAATTCTAAGTTTAAGGGTGTACAAAATAGAGATAAATAATAGAATAGAAGAAAAAGAACAATGTAATTAAATAAGGTTGTACAGTTTTTTTTTCTGTAAAAACATTAAATATATTTATGGTTAGTACATATAAAACATCGCTGCAATGAAACAATTTTCCTGGAAGAACATAGAAAACGTATGTATCAATAATAGATCTAAGTACAATGGTAATCATAATTATGACAAACATTCAATAATTATTGGCACCTGGAACCTTATAGTGTTCTTTACCGGTAAAGTATAAAATATGTTGGTACGCCTCAGTCGTGGTATTAAGCTTATATCATTGACCGAAAACAATGTGAATTGTAAAAACCTTTTGTTATTGTTTAATCTTTTGAATCTAGCCTGAGACGAATTCATTAACAATTAACATTCGTACTATATTATCAAATAGTACTAGCTTATAGATTATCATAGTAGGTACTTGCACAAACCAAATTATATTATTAGTAATATTATAAATAATAAAATTAATAATTATGTAATCAATTTATTTGGGAAACGATGTCCTTATAATGTCTTTAACCTAGGGTCTCAAAACAATCTATAATATTATAATATTAGAAATACCATCGCTTACCTATACTTGAGTTAATATAATATAATTATATTTTTATAACTGATGTTCATTTTTTTTTATTTTAGGATCCTAAAATTAATAACAATGCCAAGAGTCCAACTAAGCCTGCAGCAGGGAAGCCGATGGTAAATTCTATTTCATAGTAATACCACGTTAACTCCACTGATTTTGTTTTTCCAGACATTTTTCGAACGCTAATAACAATAAAAATCTTAGGACTTTGAATGTCATAGTGACATACATACCAGACTTTAAAGATTTGAAAGTGAAATGAGCTAAAAAAAAAAATGCTATATTTGGACATGTGTTCCGGCGGTCTGCCTTCTGCATGTGTGGTTTCAGGATCAATATTCCAACGGGTGACAGTACGTCATTTATAATCAGGTCTTAACTGTAAATAATGTCCCCCTCCCATATATAGTAAAATAAGGTTAGATATATAGTAAAATATTCATGTATATTTCCTTCACAAATAGTTAGTAATATTAGCAATAGGTACATTATTTAATTTTTCAATAAGGGGCACCACACATTTTGGTATACGGTCAGCTGACTATATAGGTACGCTAAAACCACCTGCACATGGTGTTCTGTAGTTATAACTTATGGTATAATATTTTATATGGAAAAAAACTCCCCATAGTATGCTTTTCATAATCTACTTTATTCAAATATTTGTTTCTCGAAATTTATGTACACTGATAGCGACTAGATAGCGACTCTTTATTTTATATAATTTTTAATGTTCATATTCTAATTGACTTTTATATAATCAACACGCACTGAAATGTTTTGATTTGATTTAATAATATTATGGTTGGACTTTAATTATTGCGTTATGACTTATATTAGTTTAAAGTGGATATAGGTAAATGCTTCAACAGAATCATACTTATGAAAAGGATATATAGGTAGGTACCTAACTTACTGTACGTATAATATCAAATGTACGTGCGATTTTAAAAAAATATAAGTGGTCATTGACCATGCTTCTGATGATATACACCGACTATGTTTTTTTGGAAAATATGTTTTTAAAAAAATATGTAAAAACCAATAAGATAAGAATAAGTACAAGTACGTATTTTTATCTCATTCGTGTTTTTACAGATGGAAAAAAACGAAATCAGTGACTTACTGCCATTTCATAAAATGATAATTTTGTAAATAAATTCAGGGCTTGAAACCGGTTACCGGTTTTAACCAAAAACCGGTAATTTCCCGGAATTTTGGGGAACCTATAATTGGTTACCGTTATTAAAAACCTATTTGTACTCCCGGTTACCGGTTACCGGTAACCGTGACAATTTTTCAGCTAACATAAAACGTTATAATAACGTAATATGTTTTAACGGGTCAAGAACCGATTACGCCGGTATTTATAAATACTGACTATCGTTACGTATGAACTCTAATAATATTATGTTTAATTTATTTTAGCTACATAAATGATTATACGCTCTTAGCTACTAATGGTATAATAAATAATAACTTCCTAAAACTATTCTTAAACCATACTATTATATATTCGTTTTTTTCCCTAGTCAATTCTTGTAATAATAATTCAAATAATTGGTATTTTACATTTCTATTTCCTACCTACCTATAACATAAAATATCGTTGGTTGGTAATGAATAATGACGGTACTCGATAGTCGATAGTCCCGGTCTCTCTCATCGTATATTGTACTAGGAAATCTAAAAATAGCTTGATTCCTATAACAACACGAATATTGTATTAAGTATACGGGTACAAAGGTGTAGTACAATTTTTTTTTAGAAAACCGGTATTCAATTGGTTACCGGTAACCGACATTTTTTGGAAGCGGTTATCACTTAACGGTAATCTGTAATTTTGAATCTAGTACCGGTAATTGGTTACCGCTAACAACAGAACCGGTATAAAACCGGTAACCGGTATCCAAAAAATGTTCGGTTACCGCTGACGCGGTGACCGATTAAATTAATAACGGTTTCAAGCCCTGTATATAATGATAAACGCACCACATATTAATATTGATTTATGATTCACATGTTTTGTTTTTCGATTATAAAAAAAAATAAAGAAACCACCTGCAGCTGAAGAAAAAAAAGAACCCGTTGAAAATACTGCAGATAATCCAGACGGTAACGAAGAACCCGCGGAAGAAGTACCTGCCAGTCGTATCAAAAGAATTTTCAGACGGATCAACAAATTCAGAAAAAAAATATGTCCATTTAGATTTTTGGGCCGTTTAGTTAAAAAAGGTTTGGAATAATAATATAAGAAATATTCGTGTAATATTGTTTACTGACCACATCAATTAATGTGTTACGATTGTTTAATAAAACAATAACACCTAGTTAATAATATTATGCGTGTTATGATATCTTTAAAAATTTAAATCAGTTACGCGAGTTCGAAATTAGGTACTAATTATTATACTTACACATCCTTAATAAGTATTACACATAGCTAGTGGTAATACACATATTAATAGCAAATAGACAATAGTAGGTATACATCATAATATTATCATCAAGACACTGTGAAAATTAATCTACTGTAAATCCTAATTATTGTATGTGTCTATAATATATAGTTATCTAGATTCACGTGGCATAGGTAACTACATTCTTTGATATGTTGGCCATAAATCATAATCAAGATACGTGTTTACCAAAAACCTATATTGACACTTTTCAATTGTTTAACTGTTAAAAACTGTTAATTTGTATTAGGTACCATAAATGCATGTATGTAACCTATATTAAGTTATAATAAATGTTGAAACATTAACAATTGTTTTTAAATTAAGATTCTGAATGAAAGTGTTGTTGTTATTGGTAATCTGGAATGATTTTGTCTCTACCTACTTGGTTTAAATTAATTTATTAAGCTTATAATTATCATAATTTATTGTTGAATTTAAACATGACAATATATTAGAATCTCAATAATATATAAATTTTATGTATTATTGAGATTCTTAATTTTAGATTCTGAGCGGAGCGATGAATTTATTGATTTTACAATGATGTGTGTTTGTTTATATTTTTTATTTTTTTATTTTTGTGTCTGTGTACACGATTAGTAGTTGAAATAATGCTTCGATTTTCAACTTCAGTATCCTGTTTGATGGGAAAGTGAATCTAGTTGGAACTTTTAGGAGGTCAGAATTTAAAATTCCCAATAATTTTTAAAAGCGGCTGGAAAAACAAAATAAAAATTAAGGAAAAACTTAAAACGAGAATTTTTACGCAAAATCGGTTTTTGACAAAATCGAATTTTAGTTTCTGGTGTAATTTTAAAACAAATGAACGTATATACATGAATTTTTCACTGGTTGTTTATATTTGCATTTTCTATGTACGATAAAATGTTCAAAATATTTTATTTGTTTTAAACAGTGTTTAGAAACAATTTCTGGTTTCTAATTGTATTAGTCTTTTTTTCTATGAATGTCAATTAAACTTTATTTTTTGGGTAAAAAGCTTGAAAATTTAATGCAAGACTCCTACTATATTGTTACAATGACATTTGAAAAATATTAAAAATCCTTAGACATAGTTTTTATTTATTAGCATATAAAGTTCAAATCTTGACAAAATACGGAAAAATCACGAAAATTAGCAAATTATTTTGAGTTGAGAATTCATAAAAACTGTCAATTGTCCATCCTGACCACCCATGTGAACGCTTATGAATATTATACTTATATACTCGTGTACTCATTGTAATAGTGTAAAACATGAACATGAGTGTTCTTATGTCATTTAAAACACAAAAATTATTATTGTTTTTGTTTATTTTTTACATAAAGCTACATTACAGGATTGTAATGCATTATAATCCTATTTATCTCTAGTTTACTTTAACACAATGCTTCAAAAGTTGTTATTTAATTATTGAATTTAACTATACTTCAGTACTTTAATTAATAACAGTAATAAATCTGTGAATAAACTATTAAAATAAAATTAAATAATATCAAAGAGCACAATATTTTGCCGGTAGTGGAGTTCTAGTTGATAACTGACTTGTGAATAAATTTAATTTTCGTTAGGTATAAAAGTAATAAATAAATGAATACAACATTTAAAAATACTAACTCTGTACCTATAATAAAAATTAATATTTTTTATTGGTGGGTTTATATAATAAATATATAATACACGTACCACAGTTTGAGAACCGCTGCTGTAGAACATTTTACTACAAGATGCGTGTTATTTTAGAAATGGTATTCGTCAGTGAAAATTTACCAACTGGGAATAATATATCATAATTTATCATATGCAGACTGAAATGAGTGAACTTTTCAGTTTTTTGAAGACTAAGTTTCGTAGCAGATTTTGATTCTGTCACGGGGTATGTATTTTCTTATTTTTCAGTAGGTTTATTTTTATTATTGTTAATTGATCAGGGCAACTTTTGTGGCAATAAAACAACACATGCGGGTGTGACATCCTCTTATTACTTATCATTGAGGCTACATACAGTATACTATTTTTAATCGTACTTATTATTACATTACATCATTATTATTTTGTAAGTAAAATTATTAATCAAAAAAATAGAATACAATTTCCAAAAAAAAAAAAAAAAAAAATATAAAAATCAAATATAAATTCATTTTTTTTTTTTTATACTTCAGTTTTTGTTGAATTGAACGGTTTTTAAAATAAAAAAGATTACCGCTACACGTTACCCCTTAATTGAACTTGATGGTTACCGGTAATTGTTAATCGCTTCTCAAAATGTAAACTTACAAATCGGAAAGCGGTTACCAGACCCAAAATTGGTCATGGTAACTGGTTTCAAGCTCTGAAATTTACTATTCAAATATAAGTAATAAAAAAGTATAACATATATATTATCATAAAATAATATAGTCAATACTTGCCCTGCAGTACCTATTCTGTACTGAATTTAATAATATATATATAAAAAAGTAGATGTCACTTTGCTGTACAGTAGGTTACAAGTGAGTCACTGTAATGGATGGTGTTAAATTTGAATTCAATGATATAATATCATTGTATAAGAAAAACGATTCTGAGCGAACACGGTCAGTCAGACTATGATGTTACTAAGTATATTTGATGATATTACTGTGCATAAAGAAATTTATATATAACCTATTTACGTGGAGCCTTGTTTAAAATTTTCAATCTTTAGCTATAAAAGTTGAACATTTTATAAATTTTTAACTACAAAATAATTATTAAATTATAAATTTTATAAATTTTGTCGAAATTTTAACTTTAAATGCTTATAAAAAAAATTGCGCCATGTATTTTTAATATTTTTAATATTTTTCAACTGCTATTGTAAAAATATATCAGGAGCCTTGTATTAAATTTTCATGCTTTTTTTCCCAACAAATAAAATTTTATTGATATTTATAGAAAAAAAAAACTAAAATGATTTAAAACTGACAATGTCCGTAAACAGCTCAAAAAGAGTCAAATTATTTTAAAAATTTTATCGGGTTTAGAAAATGCTAATTTAAACATTCAGTGCAATTTTCAAGTATCTACAGTCATTCATTTTTTAATTACAATAAAATAAGAAAATCGTTACATGAGAAATCGAGTGAATATCAAATGTTGTAAAAATATGAATTTCAAACGCTCATAAAAATTTAATTTGATTTGATGTAGACATTTTTTTTTTTAAATAAAGGTAGATAAACTTATAGGTAATCTTGTATTACATTTTCAAATCTTAGATTTAAAAAGAAAAATTTTTATGAATTCTCAACTCAAAATAATTTGCTAATTTTCGTGATTTTTCCGTATTTTGTCAAGATTTGAACTTTAAATGCTTATAAATAAAAACTGTGGTTAAGGATTTTTAATTTTTTTCATCTGTCTTTGAAAAAATAACCTAAGAGCCTTCTATTAAATTTTCAAGTATTTTTTACTCAGATAAAATTTTATTGGTATTTATAGAAAAAAAAACTAAAAAAAATGGAAACTGACAATGTCCGTAAACAGCTCAAAATAAGTCAAAATATTTGGAAAATGTTATGGTGTATAGAAGATGAAAATATAAACAACCAGCGAAAATTTCATGTATCTACGGTCATTTGTTTTAAAGTTACAACAAAAACCAAATTCAATTTTGTGAAAAATCAATTTTGCGTAAAAATGCCCGTTTTTTCTTAATTTTTCTTTTGTTTTTCTTGGCGCTTTTGAAAATTAGTGTGAATTTTAAATGTTGACCTCTTCAATGCACCAACGATATTCACTTTCCAATCGAAAAAGATACTGAAGTTGAAAATCGAAGCATTATTTCGACTACTTATCGTGTACACAGACACAAAAAAAAATATAAAAACACACATCATTGTAAAATCAATACATTCATCGTTCCACTCAGAATCTAAAATAAAGTATAATATATCTTAGATTAAGTTATTTAGTATAAAATATATTATACTCATTCAAGAAACAATATTAGTATAATAAGTCTAAAGTTTATTAAATATTTCATACAGTTACAATGTTGAATATTGTAACATTTTATTAATATAGGGATTATTTATAGGATTATAACATTTGCCAATAGATGGCACAGCGGTCGCGGTTGTTCCGGCGTCAGAAAAGCAACCGTTGTACATTTGGCCCAGACCCCGCACTCCGCCGGCTCATTCGTTTCCAGTCCTGTATATCTTAGTCCGTACTCAATGCCCTATACATATACACTCTTGATTGAAAATATTACCACTGTTCTATAGTCACTAGAGTGCGCTACCTATCCTATGAAGGCCTGTGTATTCATACGGTTAAATATAAAAACTTAAGAGTTAAAATGCAATTTTTTTTTTAAATTGAAGTTATTTACAAAAACATTGAACCATAATAAGTTTTTTTTTAATCAAGTTGGCATAATTAATTGGAGCCTGTAATTATACATTACATTTGCATTTTAATCATTTGCAATATTTTTTATCGAGTAGACATCAATTATAAAATATGATGTAAATTTAGTCACTTCTTTGGAAATTTGCATCCTTCTTAAAATCTTTAAATTAAATTATAACTATTATGATTCTGTTCCTAATTTTAATAGTAGTCTGGTAGAGTAGTGTATTATTTTATTATATGATTAGGTATATTATTTATATTATAATATTATTCAATAATAATTATCTTATAAACTTCAAATTAATTTTGAAAAATTGTTTAGTTTTTTTTTTGTGTTTTCTTATTTTTAGCAACTTGCTCATTTTAGATTCTGAGGGAAGCGATGAATGTATTGATTTTACAATGATGTGTTTTTTTTTTGTATCTGTTATGACATTTTAGGACAATAAAAGTGCTTGGATTTTCTTCAACAGTACCTTTCCTGATAGGAAAGTGAATCTAGTTGGTACTTTGGAGTGTCAAAAGTAAACATTTCTCAGTAGTTTTCAAAAGCGAAGTGAAAAACAAAAGAAAAATTAAGAAAAACGGGAATTTTTACGCAAAATCGGTTTTCGAGAAAATCGATTTTGGTTTTTGGTGCAGCTCTAAAACAAATAAGCGTACGTAGGTACATGAAATTTTGACTGAATGTTTATATTAGCATTTTCTATACATCATAACATTTTCCAAATATTTTGATTTATTTTGAGTTGTTTACGGACATTTTCTGCAGTTTCCATTTGTTTTAGTTTTTTTTTTACTATAAATATCAATAAAATTTTATTTGTTGGGCGTGAAAATTTAAAATAAGGCTCCTGATATATCGTTCTAAAAGCAGTTGAAAAATATTAAAAATGCATAGGCACAATTTTTTTTTTATAAGCATTTAAAGTTTAAATTTTGACAAAATTTATCAAATTTAAAATTTAATAATTATTTTGTAGTTAAAAATTTATAAAATGTTCAACTTTTGTAGCTAAGGATTGAAAATTGAAAACAAGGCTCCACGTAAATAGGTTATATATAAATTACTTTATTCACAATAATATCATCAAATATACTTGGTAATATCATAGGCTGACTGACCGTTTTCACTCAGATTCGTTGTTCTTATACAATGATATTATATCATTGAATTCATATTTAACACCATCCATTACAGTAACCCACTTGTAACCTATTGTACAGCAGAGCGATATCCACTTACCCACTTTTTTATACTATGAGGGTAAATCATAATTACTGGATAGGATATACTATAGATTGTATATGTACTAGATTCTTTCAGTATAATATGAACAGTGTACAATCATTTTTATCACTCCGCTCAGAATCTAAAGCACCGACGGGCGGAAATGCGCAAACTTGCGGACTTTCAAAAGTGTATAACTTTGAAACTAAGTCCGATCAACAAATTCTGATTGTATCACCGATTGTTCTTAAATTATTAAGTGACCGTGAATAAAATGTATAATTTATATAAAAATCACGAATAGTTATGGGCTGAAAATTTATGAATAGTTATAAACTTGAAAAAACTAAATTTGATTTGACTATACATTTTTGTTTATAATAAAATAAAGTTTATTCAAATTGTGGCCCTTGAAAAATTTATATTTATTTTTTGGCCCTTGACATCAAAAACAAGTCGCCGCACCGCTGCTAAAGAGTCTATAGTAAAGACAAATATAGTATGGACTATAGTCGACGGGCGACTCTCTGTTATACCACGTCGATACTTGCAAAAATAGATTTCTACGAAGAAATGTTGGTATTTTTATCATTAATCTTCGCACTCAATAATAAATTACAATTATTTTAATTTAACATTACTGAAAACGTAACTGCACGTTTATGTAAGATAATATAATTACAAACTATAGAAACATAAAATCGTATTAATTAAATTTCAAAAAGAAAAAGATTTTAACATAGATATGCTCCTAATGGGTAACGCCAAATAATTCTAATCATAAGCAACATGATCATGTAACATTATCGGTATTAATACACAAGTTCATATGGAGGAGGCCATTAGAAATTGTCCTAAAATAAGGCTCGGGTAAAATGGTTATGTTCCCCTCCCCCTCTGAATATCTGATCAGGATTTTACAGTGACTATTAACCAATTTTTAATTATGTTTTAGGTTAAATCCAAAACCGTCCACAATTCAACAGTTTCAGAGTTAATAGTCACAGGGAAGAAAATTAAGTGAATTCAATATTCATGGTCGTCGTTCTATATTTTTATCAGATGTGTGATCCACAGTCCATAGGTACTATACCTTTTATAGGTATAATGTTTAGGTATACATCATGTTGTTATTATTATGTGGTTTTTTCCGCCGCATTAATAAAACTGAGAACAGGTTCGTATGTGTAATATATAATAATACACGTCTTGTATATTATAATTACAGTGTTGTCAAAACGAATGATTACTTTTGGAAACCAAACAAATGAATAATCGAAACAAGAATTAAAATAAAAAAAAAACGGAAACGTCAAGCCGTGGCGGGTAAAAAAAAAACGTAATAATGTAATATTATAATTTAACATAGGTTTACTTATACAGGGTGATTCACCAAGCATGCCCACTTCAATTACGATTTAGAATTTGGGCGAGACCGTTTTCGACTAAAAACGTACCTTTCCCTTTTCGGCCAAAACAGTTATGAAATAACAGTAAATAAATATATAAATAAATAATAATAATTCTAATAATATAAAATTGTTGTCAATAATTATTAAATATAATAGTAATATGTGTACAATATATATTAAAAATTAAACTAATATATAACTTTTGTAAAATGAATACAATTAATATAATTTTAAAAATGATTAAAAGTAGAAGTTATAATTTGTGAATAGTTATATATATTATAATTATTATTATATTTTATTAATATATTTTACAAATTTTATGCAACTTATACTTTTAATAATTTTCAAAATTATATTTGCATTCATTTTAGAAATATTATATATTATTTTATTATTTAATATATAATAGTATTGTATACAATACTATTATATTAAATAATTATTGACAACAATTTTATAACATCAGAATTGTTATTTTTTATTTATACAACTTAGGTAGGTATAATCTGTATTTAATAATTTTCTATAAGTATAACATAAAAACCTTAAGTATATAATATTAAGTATAATTGAACTTTTTGTCTTGGTCGAAAAGGGAATGGTACGATTTTGGTCAAAAAGGAACTTCTTAGTAAAAAATCTAAGTAATTGTCCATAATAATAGGACGTACGTATACATAAACAAATTAAATAATTTAAATATATATTTTCGGTAAATTTTTTACAGGAAAAAATGGCGATGCTTTTTTGGTGTATCACTCAAAACTCTTTACCTATAACTGCTCATGAAATTGAAAAAACACCAAAAACGTTATTATACCTATAGGTATTATATAATAACATATAAACATGCATGAACCTGCAGGTCAACGGTAAAATTATAATATAGTCCCGAAAACGTTGCACAGTAGTCGTACAGAAATGATATTCTGGAAAATTCGGACTTTCGGAGCGTACTTGGTAGATATAACTATAAGCATAGCCATAGTAATATATTTAGTTAACTATATGTATCACATATTATAATATATATTACTAAATGATATATTATTATATGAGCACCCGAACACGTTGTCCGCGTGCACATCACATTGAAATTTACATTATTATAATGTGGTTTGACGGGCCACGTAGTCGAATTAGACGTTTGCGATCACTTGCGCATGAGATTCCACCTAAGCTTATCTATTTGATCGTAGCGTAATAATTCGTAAGGCAAAATACTTCTACATAGGTATTTGTTTTATGGTATGATATTACTTTTTATAATAATATGGTCATCTATCATTGCGTATAATATATAAACGCTTAACACACATTTTTACCTAAATTATATACTACGAGTTTACACCGGTAAGACGTTATAAAAAAGGTATTTTTTGATCCGTATTTTCATCCATTCTTTCGATATCGACGTTGCGTATACGTACGCTGGTGAAAATTGAAAAGGGTAATGACATAAAACCTTAAATAGTATTGACACATTAACGAGCATCGCATCAATATAATATTCTATTATCATTATTATGATTTTATTACTCTTCTGAAGACGTCTGTTTATTATATATTATGACGAATAAAAAAAAAATAATATAAATAAAAATTGTCAAATATTTTTGTTCTAACAAGGAAAGGGATTGAAAGCGGTATGACGTTTATGTTACTTAGATTTTTAAAAGGAACGAACTTATTTTGACGCCTCAAACTGCGCTATACTATTTATTTAAATGACGATCTATACGTTGATAGAAAAAAAATTTGGAAAATGTTACTTTTTTTCATACTAAGGTATTGGCGTCATACCTGTTGATATAGCTTTTTTATTACAAATATTACTTTTTCAGAATTTTGTGGGGAAGGATTTTCGAGTGAACTACAAAACTAATCTAGATAGTTTACGGCGCCATCGAGAAACAATTTTGCCAAAAAAAATTGTCGAATAGTTTTGTTCTAACTAGGAAAGGGATTGAAAACACTTTTTAAAATTACGTTTATACACTTAGATTTTTAAGAGGAAGGAACTTATTTTGACGCCTCAAACTGCGCTATACCTTCTATTTATTTAAACGGCGATCTATATATGCTGTATATTATCATTTGGTCGACATTAAATCATTATAGTTTTTTTTACATTTGCCTGATCACAACATCGTAACGTCGTATACATTTTAAATGTATAATGAGTAAATAAATATGATGTCCACAATTATATGTGTTCAAATCCTATTGTATTGTGTTCTAAGATTCGTTAAATTTTATATTAATACGTGCACGAGTGATGAGTAAATTTTACCTTATTCGTGCCACCACTTGAATACTTGATTGCCTATATCATATTTCAAACGAACCTCGTGGGGAGCCGTCTGCACTCTATAAACTCAAGTATACATATTATTTATGTATAGTATTATATTATGTCAGTGTTGGAAGTAGAGATAAAGGTCGTAATAGTAATGAAAATTTATCGACCAAATTGTATGTAAAAAAATACATCGGGTTCGGGTTTAATTATATCACGTGAAAATATCAGTGCGTTATGCTTCAGGAGCTTCAACTATTCAACTGTGATGTGCCGCACATATATACAGGGCATAAAGTGAGAAAAAGTTCCAGGGGGACTATAATGTCTCCATATATATAGTCTTCAACGTTCCATTTATAATTTTATGTATATGTAATGTATAGACAGTGATTGTGTAAGCATAGGTACTCATTCTACTTTTAACACTGAATAATGTTTAAATTTGTAATTTATTTCATGTAAAATTTAAATCACAAATAATACTAAATTTTTAAAGGGGGCGTTAAAGGGGATGCTTTTTAACCACCCTCTGAGTATCCCTGCGTCCCCTCCCCCACTTTAACAACTGGATTATTAATATTTCCGGACATAAACTACAACAGTGTAACACTACCTACATAGGTTCTGAGTGCTAGAAAACGAACAGAGTCCATCTGGGTTTTGGTCGTGAACTTGAAGCATTTGTCAAACACCACCAGCATTTTTCAGATTTTACTTTTTTTTAATAATCACGCTGTACCTTTTTAGGTAGGTATAATTTAAATCTTATGTTAAGTATATTATGTAAGTTTGTAATTAACATTTCAATAAATCATATTTCACTTTTTCTGTGTGCTACAATAACATAATAATATTAACTCTCTTCCTTGAAGATATTAATTCATGGATACGATCACGACAACACGCCGTAATAATTTATTATAATATGACTGAATCAAAATACGTGTAACTACCTGTATCAATCTTTGGCAATAAGAATATTATAATATCGTTTAAAGAGGTGTGCGGCCTTGTCAACGAGGTCCACCTATAATATTACTAGGTTTTCGTCGATTTTCTCCCGCACACCTGTTGCACGCGTGTGGGCATACTCACGATAATTATTATATTACATACTAGATACTAATATAATATATATATTGTATATAAATAATATACATATTATAATATATATGACGCGAATACGTTTCCCGCGTCACGTCATCGCACCAGCTGCTATAGATACGAACACGCGCGTCTCTCTAACGCGGTACCTATATATGCTATGTTATTGTTATTTCTAAACAGGTATATGGAGAACATATGTGCGCGTCCCGAGGCCCCCGTGGTCCTACGGGGGAGAGGGAAGGACGGATGCTGGGGAGGCGCATAACTAATGCGGTGGCGTGCGAACGGTACCTATATTATAATACATAATATATAATATAACTTCGTAGTGCGGTGGTGACGGTGAGCATGGCGGGAGGAGGAGTGGCGATGGCAGTGTTATATTCTTCTTCTTCTTCTTCTTTGAGACTGCGCGCACCTTTTGACCTCGGAGACGGCGGCCGTTCCCGGCAGGACTGCGTATCTTTAGATCTCGATCTTTATATAATATATATATATATGTGTGTAGTAGTAGGTATATACGACGGCGACGACGACGACGACGACGACGACGATGAACCACGGCGGTACATATACCACGGTTGTGGTGGTGGAGGCGACCACGGCAATCGAGGAATGAGGAGAACAACTGCGCGGTCCGTGACACAACCCATTATTATTATATTATTTAACAACCGACGCTATATATATATTCATATGGATATAATAGGCACAGCGGACGAGCGATATGACCGCCGGCCGTTTATCGGGTGCCATCGCGTGGAGGCCGTCCGACAAATTGAAATTTCCACCGGAAACTCGCGTCACGCGCTCCGCACTATTTGGCCCGACGATTGATCGATCGATCGTTGGTTTCTATAATAACGATGGTAACATTATATAGGTACTACTATGGCGGACAGATCAGCGGCGCGTGACTTGTACGAAAAGAGGAGCGGATGTCGTCACGAAATCTAATCGATTTTCGTTTGAAATTTTGAAGTGTTTTAACATATGCGCCACATGATAACACAGTGTGTTATAATATAAAACCTTAAGCTATGGTTTTTAAAAAATTGTGGTTTGAACGTAGCACCGGCCAAATTGAAAGTACGTTTTAAAGTATGATACAACGCAAATTCACACAACTACCGCCATAGTAACAAATCGTCGTAGATCACGGGTAATATAATAAAATATAATAGTATACAATACTGTGTTGTTATATAATATAATAATGCGTTTAAATACTTTATTAATTACGTATATAATATATAATATTGTCAAATAGTTAGACGAATATGGTTTGAGAATTAATATTTTTGTAAAAGTCAAAAATATTATCCGTGTAGTGTGGACATACGACTTTAAATCGAACATGTGTTTTCTATTTCTCTGGGAATAGGCCTCCGGGGGTCAGGCATTGTTTGAAATATTACCTAATAGTTAATACCCCTATATTAATAAATTTATACATACGATAGCATATCGTATTTTTAATTTTTTAATCTGTGAATAATTTTTTGTTACCTAGGTAATATTATACTATATAATAATTAATGGTCATAGCTGAAAACAATTAAATAAGAATACACTATCCATGAGCATGCCAAAGTCCTATATGATTTAAAATATCTATACAGGCGGTCATTTTAACGTAGATCCATCATTACTTCAAAAACTAATAACATTTTTGAAAATATATTTTACCTTTTCTGAAGTCATTTAATAAAAATAAGATTTGTAAAAACAATATTATCGGGTTTTTACTTTTTATTACTTTTATAAAATTTTTTAACTTTTGAACTTTTGAGAATGACTAATGACAACTGAAATTTTTAATTTCATATTCCGTATAAGGGAATATTTTTTGGAGTATTTCAATGTGTTTAAAATAATTATAGATGAATTTTTTATGAATAGGTAGTAAATTAGTTATAACTTTATAAGTATTTAAAGTTTGTGGAGAAGTGGATGAATATTTTGTAGAATATCCTTGTGCCACTGTATTCCGCAATATGTAGATGTTTGTACACTACTCAGCTCGTCACAACTTTAAATACTTATAACTGATTTACCACCTTTTCGAAATTCAATTTAAATTTTTAACACATTGAAACTGTTCAAACATGTTTTTCTTAGAACATTAAAACAAAACGTCAATCTAAAAAGAAATAAACTTAAAATGATATAGATAAAAATGTTTTATTCAAAAATGTTAGTAAATTATTAATAGTTTTTGAAATGTTCAATGTCTTAAGTTAAACTCAATCAAACAGTATAATTTGCACCTTATCTATGAGTCTAATATTAGATCAAACTGATAATTTATGTTATAATGTGGTTTTATGAAATTCAATACATTCGAATCTACAGCTACAGCCTACAACACTCGTTAATATTCTTTAAATATATGAATTATAAACCATAGGTCAAGCATATTTCTAAAGGTAATTTTAAATACAATATGTCAAAAAATGAAAACTAGATCGATATCGCAAATACAGGATAATCAGCTACCTACACTAATTATTGTCCAAGCTAATTTTTGTAACATTGGAAACAACATAAAAATCTAGTTCGAACATTTTTAGTACAATTACCTTATAACACTACAGTTTTTTTTTACATAACCTTGCTACCATGGTACATTTTTACTATTTTTTAATGGCAACAAAACAACCAGTGGTGGTAGAGTGATTTTGTCATGGTGAGGGAGGGGTGGAGAATGTGGCTGATTTATTAACATACCTTATTTGATCATTTTAAATATTATTTATGGTTACCGTTTTATATCTAAGTAGAAGTTGTTATAAATATTGATAGATAGTTCATGAGGGGGTCTACCCCCCCCCCCCCATTTGAACATCACTCAAAATATTTTAATTGTATATTATAAAGTTCATATTTTTTTTTTAAATATTACTGTTTAACAGGAAGTGTACACTCAATAGACAATAAGCATAATAATATAATATTATGATATGCGATTTTCCCTCCTCTCAACTACAAGACTTACAGATAGTATATCACTTATTATCATGTACCTGTACCTGTAGTAATATAATATTATAATAATGTATGGAAACCTATTTGACGGTTATTATTTAAAGTAGACTGGACATGGCTAACGTTATTAACATGTATTTATACCAGTAAATAGTTCGATATAGTAGTTAGGTACTAGGTATAAGTATATAATATTTAGTATAGTATCTACACGTTTTCATTGTTTATATGTTTCGTATTTACGAATGGGGATTTATTAATACATAATTTTTCGTTGTCGGTTTCTATAATAATACAATATAGGTATTGCAGTACTTCTATTATTGTTATTTGTTTCATGTGCAATAAGTGCGCTTGCAGGTCTGTTATAGTCTGTGCGATATATTTTATACGATACAGTGATAGTTTGAAGGACAAATTGTCGCAACACGATAATAACATATTATAATATCATTGATCATTAATAATTATTAACATTATTTACACTAGCGTTGATATCAAAGCCATATTCGTTTTATTTTTATTATTTTCTTGAAATATATTATACAATATAAACATTCAATGATATAATGTATAAAATGTAGTTGTAGTATAATTTAATCAGAGTGCCCGATTGCGGCCCGATTTCAGGTTGTCGTATTTTATCCCAAATATAAGTATCTCGATTGCGGCCCGTCCAAACACACATTGGTTCACAAAATAGCTTATAATTAATAAAATAAAGTATTTGAATAAAGTAAATAAATATCAAATTAAAATGCCTCGTTTATCGTTTATGATTATTATAAATAGTATACAGACTTCTGAGTAGGAATTTTTTTTTTACAAAACTATAAATAGTATAGGTATATACACAAATATTATAGTCAAATAGTCAAATAATTCTTCAAGATAGGAAAAAGATAGTAAATGCAATATTAATATATCAATAAATAGTTGAACATTAAAATAATTGTATAGTTAAATTATAGACAGTATCAGTGGTTGATTTTTAAAACTCATTATTTTTACAAAATCAAAATTAGATATTTCCAAGTTTTTAATTTTGTTATTTGGGTTTATATACATTATTTTTATAAATTTGCTTAGTTGTTTCCCGAGGAATACAAACTATTGATTGGATTTTAGTTTTAGCATCTATTTTGCATTGTTTTAAAATTTCCAAAAATGTATATAATTTGGATGCTAAGTGTAAAATAGTGAATTGAATTTCAAATGGAAACTTCCGCACGCTTTCGTTGTCAAATACATACTAGAAATACAATATTTCAGGGGGGAAATCAGAATCATCATCAATATAAGTGTCTACCAAATAGTCTCAAAAAGTTTGGACTTAGCCATTTCAGATTGTATAGAAGCTAAATCTAACCTTTTACAGTAGCCAATTTGGTAATCTATGGCCAAGTTAAACGATTAAATATTAAAACGATAAAGTTTAATCTTTAATGGACTGGAAATTATCACGCCGAATATTGGTGATCATGAGGATCGTGAATATGATAGTTATATATTTATGTCAAAATACGTATCGGGCGCAATCAGGATATTTATTTAGTTTTGATAACCACTGTATAGGTAGTTTTCTACCAACTGTGTACGGGCTGCAATTGAGGTAGGCGAAAAGGTAAAAGGTTACTTTGGGCCGCAATCGGGCGACACCCAATTTAATGTACCTAAGTACCTATTGTGTATTTGTGTGAATCACACAAACTTAGGTATACACTTTTATACACGTCAAACATTATAGTCAATAGAGTACAGACGAATAGTTAAATAATTAAATAATACGTACATCTTAAAATTAAAATTAAATACGATATTGTCGTGCCTACAACAACAACTCCGGCTATTAGTCGTGAAACTAGTATGGTGCATAAGAGCAATTCGGGGGGAGGGGGGGGGGGTTTAAAATATTTATTGTGTGTGTGGTGCAACCCCTACAATGTCTACTATCGGGATAAAGCCGAGTTAGTGTCAATTCATCAATAAAATAATGCACAAAAATGTTTTAAGATGTAAAAATTGTTAAAGCCCCCAAAAGAAAAAAAAATTGAAATTGCACTTATGGTACCTAAGGTGCATGGACCATGGTATTTAATAATTTATTATTTATTATAATATACAACAAACAATATTCAATTGAGATAATGGGTAAAATTATAGAATTATAGAAGCTTAAGACGGATTAGAGGTTTATTAGATCACGAGTAATGTACCTATTATAGTAGAACAGATAATTTTTTTCGTTCAAATTTAATTATAAGACATAAGTACTTACAGGATTAGTATAAAAACAATTTAGCTATTGTTCGGATAAGTATAACACGCACCTCAAGTCTCAACGTTTTTCAAGTTCCTCAAAATGTATTTTTCATTAAATTGTTTTTTACATATTTTTTATATCATATAATATAACATTATATACTTTTCTAATTATAAAAAAAAATGACTTATTAAAAATGCATTAAACTTCATTCCCGGGCCCTGGTTAGGTACTTGACTAAATGTGTAACTTGAAACTTCGTATTTAACAGTTTCCAAATTTCTACTTCTATTGCTAGTTACTATACATCATTACATCAGCATTCAGCACATGCGTTAACCTTGTTTCTATAAAAAGAATATAAAGTTTAGATATTCGGCGTATATATATATTATGTTTATACCTACACTGTATCGGTTAAGAAGAATCTTTGGCAACTTAGTCAGTAGAGCAGTTTGAATAGCAAATAATAACTAATTATCATATTATATTTTCCCAATTGGATAGAATCTATATTCAGGGTATCGTAGATATATACTTCTCCCGAAGGTAATCCCCATGAAACAGTAATTTATATTATAATCACATTTCCAAGTGTTGAGGTGTCATCGTGGGGCAATGTGTATTTTTCTTTTTTATTCAATCCAGCGGTCGACAGATATATATACTTATATAAATCATAATAATATATCGATAAATACAAATTAAATAGGTAAATAATTCGATGCTGACACGAATTCGATATAATGAATTAGTGGTTTCTTGTCGAGAATGTTTGAACTGGCCTATGAGTTTGGGTATAACGACTACACGACGGATGTATAATCGATAGTTTAATACGCATCAAATTTGAATGTCATGCATTTTAAAATATAATGATTATAAACTGAGATTATCTGTATTTGAGGTGTGTAAACTTATACTATTAAATATCAATGCATAGAAATAAACTTCTCTCCCTTTCTTTCTTAAATACGTATAGACACACACAAAATTGAAACCACATCATTGTTTGGAAACGCTATTGAATATTTGAATCTAAACAAAAAAACAATACTATTATGAAATATGAATTTATAATATTAAATTATTAATATATAGGTATATATATATATATTAGTAAGTATATATTAATATATAATATATTCAAATCTATACAAGCAATTATAATTATATTACAAAATGCATTAACATGATGCAGTTTGTAGTTTAGAAAACATCACACATGCGAAAAATATAAAAATGAGTTTAATCTGTAAGCCCTAATAAATTACCTAAATACTTGTATGGACACTGTTTAATGTAAATAGATTTTAAAAATATTTCCCTGTACGAAAAAATAAAAATAAATTACTGTATTTTAGTAAAAATAATAATTGAATACAGTCGTTAATATCGGTCAGTTGCTAGTATTAATTTAACTATCGCGAATATATTATACACATTTATATAATGTTCTTCTTTTATATTGTTATGAACAATGACGACGTGGACGTGTCGAATTTTTGGCAAGATAAATCGGATTATTCGTATAATTGTACTTGTAAATAAAATATATTGAAACGTACTGAAATTAAACTATTTTAATATTTAAAAAGTTCACATACAAATTGTATATTTGAAATCCGTTAAAATCTTTCTGTTACATAATAGTTTAGATTGTTTTACAATTTCAGATTAAAAATGTATGAATATATAAAACAATACCATTTTGTTTATATTATGGATCATACTGAAACTCGAGCCGCAACTGGAATATTCAAACAACACCTCATGGAACAATATGCAGAATGTAGATTGTATAAGTGTAGTAAGTATAGGTACGTTTATCGCAAGTTATCCCCCGAATCTTCACCCGGAGTACCAATAATAATTGTTTAGCTCCAATTTATGGGTTAAAAATATTTACCATAAAATAAAATAATATTATTACTATTAAAATATATTCAGTCATAACTCATAAGCCATACTGAAAAATAATATACGTAGCAACTTCACAAATCAAAATTATATAGGTAATCCGATAATGTAGGTACGCCTACCTATTACCTACCACCTACTTATAATGATTGCATTGTATTTTAAACGGATTCCAATAACATTAAAATAACGACGACATAAGTTTTGTTCCATAAACTTTGTCGATGATCGTCAAATTGTTGTGCACATAGTCAATGCCGGTAGCTCGAAGTTTTATGCGCTGTTTATAGGTAACCCATATTTTATTATTTTTATTACATACACCAATGACTATTTTTACTTATAACTTATAAGTGTGTTACGTATATTTCACACTAATAGCCTTGGTAAGTAATAGGTATAGGTATGATGGATAGGATATTCACTATGAGTTAAACGAAAAATATTTTGAATTCAATTGATGAGTACAATTAATAGCGTTCATATAGTACGTGAAAAACTGAAAAAGTATCAAGTAACATTTTATTATATATTTTGTTTTTATCCTAGAATCACTATTATACGAATATTTACTCGATTAAATGCAAACCAAACCATTAAAAATTCAGAGTTACGAAATATATTTTATTTAATATTTATTAGTCATTATTAAAATATCAGCGTAAAACAAAAATGTTGTCTGGTGTACAATTTATTACGATATCGAATAAAAGTATGTTTTATCAGTAATTGGATTTGAATTTCAATTAAAATTTCGATTAGTGTATTATAAATCTTAATATTTTTTAGATTTATGTAACATTCAATCAAATTCAGTAAATAAATGTATATTTTAATTATGCACTTATTAGTTATCACGGGCGGTAGGTATATTATTTTTAAATTAAAACGCGTATAGCATATACGATTAGTATGATTATTTATTTTATACATATGAATCGTTCGAATGCAACGACACAACCGAGTCAATAACAAAGTTATTATTTATTACTAATAATTAATTGATACCTGCCAACATTATATTATCGTACTGACCTATAACATATATTTTGACTTAGGGGTCATTGAAACCGCTAATAAATCAGGAATCACGAGGGTATTACCAACAACGTAGGCATGTTTATGTTTTATGTGTTTAAACTTTAACACTTAGGTAGTGACACAAAGTTGTATATTTTCAATGACGGAAGTCATTTAATTTTAATTAAACAGTTACTTATTTATTTATTGTTATAGTAAAATTATAGTTTTTATTCAATTATTTAAGTACGACTTTCGGTTTCGAATTAATTCATATTACTCATAACACTCCTAACAAAATTACGAATACCTATCTTTTTTTTACCCTCCTATACCACGAGTTGGAGATTAAACAACAGTAGGTATATCCAATTCCAATATAATCTATAAATCGTTTTATGCATAACTCACTAACTCCCTTAAAGTAGATTTATCTTTTTTCCTCTTCTAATTATTATGTTTAAAAATCAAGTAAGTCCAATTTGACATACAAAACGTCTAACAAAATTAGAAGCCTCACGTGCGCTGATTATTATTCACGCATCTGCTGCCTCCAAAAACGCCTCTATAGATAGTGCGGTAATCTATAATGAACTGTTTTTGTGGTTCTAGGTTCACTAAACTGTCAACAGAACACAAGAACAACCCACCCATGGCCATCAGCTGGTATCCGACACATCCAACAGTATTACATAAACCGTGTATCGATATACGTTATCGTATTCTGATTGTCCATAACTTTTCCGACCGTTTCGTAGCGGGGGATTTCCACTTTCCCAACTACTAGATGGATAAAAGCATTTGCTGTTTACGGTAAAAGGTAATTTTCCAATACTTCAACAGGTATTGATGGTTAAACTTTCAATGTAGACGTGACAAAAACATATTGTCAATTGTATAAGAAGTTATTCCTATTGTTTTATGATCATTTTCCACCATGCATCCATGTAATAGGAATTGCGTTGCCTTTGCCCCTTAATTATTAATAGCCGCTAACTAAATATAATGCGCGTTCATAACAACGTAATATTTAATAGTGATCGGTGAATTTTTTTTTCGTTTTTATCGTCTTATTATACTTATTACTTGCACATTATTAAATGTATGTATATGCACCACATAATATATTAATATGCTCTATCACCACCGATCTTATACTCTGGTTCCGACGCACTTACATTTGTAATATTAATACTGTGCGGCAGCTATTAGCTGGCTTTACAATATGCGTACCTACCACGCGTGGTTATAGTAATTGCGTTGTTTAAATAAAATGATAAATAACCGAAATCATAACGTGTTAATAATAATATAGGCCGTATATCTCCTAATAACAGTATACGTACACGAACGACGTACCTGTCTATAATATATAACAAACGCCGACCGGGAGGTTTTCTAACGTGTTTAAAATCTCTCGGCCGCGGTTGATGACTCGCCATTTCGGTGTCGGTCTTCGGCGGGGTCAATCTACCTGTCGGCCTGTATGTAATAATAATAATATAATATTGTATTGCGCGCCTCGGTCCGTATTCCATATGTTGGCCACGCCGCCCTGGCTTGATTTCCACCCATCGATTATCGGTTGTTAAATAATTAATAATTTAATATTGTAATATTATATTAGCGCATATCTCCATACACGCGCGTGTTTAATAATATTATATTATATTATTATTTTTATCGTGTATATAGTCAATAGTCTGTATATAGTCTATACAGCGTGCGTATATACACTGCAGCTAGTGAACTTGCGACGCGGATCCCGATGAGATATGCGCTATAGTCTATCATTAGCGTGCGGTAATTATACATTTTTTTTTTATTTTATATTCAATATTAATAAAAATAATAAAGAATCATATCGGCAAGGAGAGAGAAAATAAAAACATTACGGAAGCTCTCGCACTGGATGCCACTGAAACGGTTTAATAGCTTTATCACGAGGCGACCCCCGGGAATGCAATTAAAACAACACGTAACACGCGCAAGAGGTGTACAACAGGGAGGGACAAATAATAATAATAATAATAGTAATATTAATATAAAAACGGTTTTCTATTCCAATCAACACGAGAAGCCGTTTACGTGACCCAAACGGGTTATCTAAACACCAATGGTTTTTTTTTTTAATGATTTACAACTGAAGTTTTCGGCCGATTCACACAACCCGTAAAAATACGTACAAATTAATCGCTTCTTGTACACAGAATACACGTCTTTGCGATATAGCTGCGTGGCTGTGTATGTGATGTATTAATCTAAGCGTTATAAATCTAGAAATATTTGATAAACGCTAAGATCCTGTTACTGTACGATGCATGTACCTATCATTTTATATATTATAGGTACCTACTGTAGATCGTGAAAATTAATTTTAATTTTGGATACCTACTCGTTTTCTGAGTACCAATATTTAGATTCGGATTTGAATTTTCCAACGCAGATGGAACAATTGTGTATTAATTACAGAGAATGTGTATTTAGAAAAAAATGAATGACAACAATACACTGTCGTTTAAAATAATGTCCAATAGAGTTGTAATAAAGCCAAACGACCTTGAATTAAAAAAAAGAAAAGAATAAAGAATACTAAATAGACTAAGAATCGGACACATTATAATAACACAGGTTTTCTAATGTCATAGGAAGATCCACCTATTTGCAAAACTTGCGGAGTTACACATTCAAACACCTACTGACAAAATGTCGCAAATACAAAGAGGAGCTCGAAGTATACAAAATACTGAACATCTTAGTTTCAGCGCTGTGACCTAAGCCTGAAAACAATCTGAGAAACCTCTTATTATAAGAAAAAATTAATTCTATAATTAAGGGGAAAAAATAGCTCAAGCAAAATTATACGTGACTAATGGCCCATGAAGCCTAAGTTAGTATCATATAAAGTTATAACATTATTTCATTAAATGTTAAAAATTTTTCATTAAATCGTAAAATATACTTAAAATATAATATTATATCTTCTAACCAGAATCGATAAAACGCGTTGGGTTCAGAATAATTTAAGTACATACATCGATTTGTATTGTACAGCTGAACAAGTGAATTTGGTATATTAATATAATATAATAAATAATATTTTACTTAAATACATATTATGTATAAGCTCTATTGTAAGTGATTTCATCGTAATAACTCTTGATTTGTCAGATGTCAATGTCAGTGTCAAGATTTTTTTGATTATTGTGCCTCTCGACTTTGGGCGTTGTTGAGTCTACCTGTGTGACGTGAATTATGTGTTAACATTAAGTACCTAAATTAACAAAAAGTTCGAACTTAAATATAGCTGTATTTGTCAGTATTCGATATAATAAACAATTAACATCAGATATATTATTTCAAATAGGTAAAATAAAGTTTCAATTTGACTCGATAACAACCGAATTTATACAGTTCTAGGTTATATATTATTTCTCAAAGACAGATTCACTATAGAAGACTTACGGATGTTGGCATTAAAAATGTTCTCAAATCAAAAACAAAATATTATGAACTTACTCACATCAAACAAATAAAGTACCTACCTAAATGACTATATTAATACAATAACACGCAGATTACAATTACATTAAAATATTTAAATTGAATGATGTAATTATGTGAAGATTAACGTTTGCTTAGGAAAACAGTGAGCAATAGTTAAATATAGAAACATTACAAATATTGTATAAAGTAAACAGGAATAGGTAGGTATAAATATATATAATTAATAATTAAAAATGTATAGTTTTCTACACTATATACTTCCTTTCAATCTTCATAATAAGAAGATTCTCATTCATAATCCCAATTTTATTTTATAACTACAAAAGAATAATATAAAGTTATATAGTTTACATTTTGAGTTGCAAAAAGACAGTCAGACAGTCAAATTTATTTGTGCGTGTTTCATGCAATATATATTATACAATATACAATATATATTATATTTAATCGATCTCGTATAAAAATTACAGTGTATATGAAATTTGAATACTTTTGATTTGTGATATGCAACATAAATAAAAGGAAAAAAATAAATTAAAAATAAGATCGCTTTTTAATTGCAAAAGAGTCAATTTTTCAAAGCTGTGACCTAGAACAGATGACATAAAACTATCTGTTATAAAATCAAGGTTTACCCGGTTTCCATGACAGTTATAAAATATTATATGTAATACGATTTTGAAAATGTTATCCAATAATATAATATTATATACATAAAAGTATAACATTTCCGTTTGCTGAAGCAAAATTCTTGCGTGAGTCCATGCGATTTTTTTTTTAATGACTTCTTATGGACACTTAAGGGTTAGGCCACTAGGGCATTGGGGGAACCACTTTTCTAAATTTTAATTTCATACGTTTTGTCGTTTTTGAGGAATAGCAATGAGTTATTCGGGTTATATTATATATAGATACATATACTTTTATAGATCATATTTTTAGGAAGTACATATAATATTATTGACAGAAATGTTCAACAATGTGTGGTCCAATATTATTGGTATGATTTATGTTAATGCAATTTATTATTAAACCGAATAAATGTATGAAACTTGTAAAAGAGCTAATGCCCTGGATTGACGGACAGCAATATAGCATAAACAATCACTAACTATTTAATGAATCTAAAGTGAGCTAAGAGTAATGGTCCCTTAAACATAATTTCATGATTATTTATTTTGCTATCAATATCATTTATTCCTAATAAGTAGTTTTTAGATTAACTTTAAAATTTTTAATTAGTGCAATAGATTACTATTTTACCCTCCTATTTTATTACTGTTTCTTTTATAGAAAATCAAAGTTATTTTTAATTATCCGTTATTCGCTTTAATAATACATACATTACTTTATTGTATAGTTAGGTATTACGAAAACATATAATTTCTGATTTGTCATGCTGAATTATTTTCAAAGCATAATATTCTGGTAATACTACAAGTGGTTTAATTAATGCTGGATTATACAGTACATAAAATTATACCCATACCAATGAAAAAAATAGTTTCAAATGATCGTGTGGTATTAATAATATTAAGAACAAGTATAACTAATCTGTACCTATTTACATTTTAAAATAACTATTTTTAGGTATGTACAATTTGAATATTTTATTAATTTGAAATTGATTCAACAGCGTATAATATTATTATATCATTATCATTATTGGTGTGTTTACAAGTTTGTAAATTGTAGGCGTAAAATTAGGTTGAGAGCAAGGACAATAACTGGCAGCATTTAATTTTTATATCTTGTTCACGAAAAATTAAGTGCGAAACGAATTACAAAATATTATGTGTAGTTAATTTCTTAAAACCGCAGTTGAGTGGTATTGCTTTTGCCTTTATTCCATCCGTCAGTTAACGTTTATTTCTTTTTCACCTCCGGCAAGATTCTGAAACAAAATAACGTTTATGTTATGTAATTTAGTGGCACGATTTTGATGTATACCTCCTAATGGTTCAATCACAATCGCGTCAAGTCACTTTTCAACAGAATACTTATAATAATATATGTGTAGTCAATTGAGTGAGTAAATGTTATTAATTTTTTTTTTATGTGCGTTCATCGATCTACATAAGACATCATCTATAGTTTAACATACTGTATCTAGTATATTACATTATGTATATTATAACTTACATCGTAAATAACACCTAATAATATAATAATATGATATGTTTATCGACATTTGTTTTTTGGTTTACCATGAGATTGCTTACAATAGAAAGTATATTATGTTTATGATATATTATTTTCAAGCACATTAATATTTATAAAAACTTTTGCGAATAGCACAACTATCTAATACTTTTATGGTAATTTATAATTTATATACAATTACATAAACTACTGGATTTCAAATTTTTCGTTTTTACATTGAAAATATGATCAATATTACTTATGTAGTATATTAGTATTACTTAAACATATTTTAGCAATAATGCATAATTTGTAGTATTTGCAGTATATATTATACTTTATTTCTATAAGAATTAACACTAAACAGATTAGGTACCTACTGAGTATGGTATTAGGTCACACGAGATCAATTTAAATAAATTATCGATAAACGGTTTTCATAACAATGCAATATTAATTCAAATATTTAATGTATATTCATTATTATTGCAGCATACGAATATAAAACGTGGTGGAAAAAATCTCGCGATTGAAACAATAAATAAGCTACTAAAAATTAAACTAGATTTCAAATTAAATGATATAAAATAGTTAAATATAATTTTTTACAAAAATAAAAATACTAAGCTACCAAAGTACTTTTCAGTTATTTTATCTAATAATGAACATAGATACCTATAATCAGGTAATATAGGTAATCATTGCATATTGGTACAAATGTAAAATGATTAAGGTGTACTTACAGCTTAATGAATAAACCATTTTGAGAGAACTCGTTAAAATATTGGATGGAGAATTTCGCATATAATTTGTAGCTGAATGTTTTGTATAAAATAAATTTAAAGATCGGTAGTTTATTAAATTTGTTTTAAAATTTATATTTTGCAGTAATTCTGAACAATCAATCAGTTATTTAATAATTTAAATAAAAACTTTAATTTAATTTGCATAAATCATAAATCTAGCGATTGTATATTAAAAAAATGGATTGCAACATTATAATCAGAATGGGGTGCTCTATAAACAAAACATTGATAAAATAATTTTGAATTTTGTTTAAATCTTGAATACATACGTATTAAGAAGGGGTCGAGGGTACTACCGTAATTGCGTATTTTAGTATTTCACTATAAGGCCGGGGCTATACACGGCGTATTCCGCAGCGTTTTCCGTCGAATTAAAAACGCATTGGTTTAAATTGGAGCAGCTATACACGAAGGGCGTAATACGCCGCGTTTCCCACCGCGGCGGAAAACGCAAGCCGACCGGCATTTTTTGGCCTAATGGATATTGTGTTAAACCTTAATTCAATGCTAAATCATTGTAATTTGTAGATGTATGATGAAAAACGATTTTGAAATAAAAAATTAATTCAAAATGTTAAAATCCCACTAAATAGTTTAAAATATTTAAATATTTAAAAAAAAATGTACAGTCTACAGAAACTGATAATTTAAGTAATAGCTAAGGAGTGTTTTTAGTTTTTACGGTTAATATTTTTTGAATTACAGTATAATAACAAAAATCGTGATGACAAATCGTTATTTTATGTGTGAATATCCAATATCGTCAAAATTTGAACTTCAATCAGTCATAAATAAATGTATGTGGCTTAACTAATTTTCAGTAAAGAAAAGCCTATGAGAAATCTTATATCAATTTTTCAAGCCTTAAACTAGAAATTAGTCACCAAATACCTATGTACAAAAATAAATATTGATAAAATATATACAAAATAATATGCTTATTATAATAATATTTGGTAGATTCGTTTATTGAATAAAATTAAAAAAAAAAACAATTTTTAAAAGGATATAAATTATATCTATTGTGAATATTCCATTTAAGTACCAAATGTGTACACTCAATGTCAATATACAATAACTTAAGCCGTACCTACAAGATAGCAAATAGGTATTTCATAACGTAAGTAAATTTATTCATTTTTAATGACTTTAATTATTTACTATTTTTTTCCAATGCTATGACAGTATGACGTGATTTTAGATGAATAATGTTGATTTAGCGTAAAATCAAAGTTATAATATTTCACGGATAAAAGCCCAGGTTTTGATCGATTCGCAATACCACATTACTGTAGTACAATAGTAAAATATATTAGAATTTATATTATTTTAGTATTATATTTTTATCGCTAAACGATTTTGTGATTATAAATTCTCAATTAACTATCGTTCTCCAATATTGTGGTTAGAACACTGTGCGGCATGACCAATTCGCTAACATAATTTTCATCAAATATTGCGCATCGAAATATTTGATGATTTTTTTTTTATTGAATATATTCGACAAGATTGATCACACAAAACCCCTCAAGCCGACGGACGCGGTCACCTGTTCATAATCGCTAGTATCATATTATTATGAAATCCTGTTTAATTATAACAAACATATTTGAACAGACACAGTCCTAGCTGTACTCGCGTGTCAACCGGAAGAGACTCGTCGTCCGGGCCGACCCACGACCCAAACTCCAAAGACTCGACTTCTAGTGATGATGATAGATTATTATTATATACTTAGATGTTCGTCCGCGGCAGAAAGCGTGAATCATCGTTCGCGCGCAAATCGTTGACCTTGGGGAGTGCAAAAATACCGAGAGATAACTAAAAACAAAATCCGCGGGCAAAGAGCGTACCCATATGAACGTTAACCGAAAAACAAATCAGCACGCGGCGGTGTACGCATAATAATATTTTGTTGTAATTTTCTTGAATGAGGCGCGACGGCGGTGGGGACAACCGATGAATGAACCGGGACAAGCGGTCCAACTGGTTCCGGACCGGGCGCGACAACAGGAAATAGTGTGTACCTACTGGCCGCGGTCGACGTCGCTGCCGCCGTGTACTGCATATTATATAGTGTAATGGGGAGAAACACAAATCGCAGAGGCGGAGAAGTTTATCGTTATTAGGTAGGTATTACTTATATAGGTATTATTATTATTATTATTACTGTCGTGGTCCACGTGAGATGGGTTCAACCTCGCGGAATCAATATTATGGAATGATAATAATATCGTTGTGCACCTACAAAAGATATTATGATGCGTATATGACACGCCGACCCCCGTTCGGCGCGGGCCGTAGTTTTTTCGGACACCGCGATCCATACATCAAATGGTTATTATAGGCGGAATGATGTATATGCAAACGCAAACTCGGAAAACGATTAAAACGAGCTGCAATTTAAAAATGATCAAATATTTTCTGGTACAATTTTCTACTCTTAATATAATAATAATAATATATTCTACGCGATAACATTTGTGACGCGAATCACCATATTTATATTTACGCAGGTATACTACTTATCGGTGCTGTTTACCACTTCCCAATTTCCCATTATAATATTATAACATATTATCTGGTCACCACTTGGTTGTTAAAATCACGCACAATCGTGCACTGATTAAAAAAAATTCCATAATTGTTGTTCCACCATATAGGTCTATTCTGCTGTGCTAACCGAAAAAATGGTATCTTCGCTCAACATGATTGTTGGAAAAACAGCAAATAACGTTTTTAACAGTAAATCAAGCCAAAATACGGTAACTTCATTATTTTTCATGTGTTATACCGATTTTTTGGCGAGTATTTGGATTTACCGTGTTTTGCTTACAAAACTTCAAATATATTGGACTTATCGCATATTTTCTTATTTAAAATTTCGTTTTTACATCAAAAATCGGTGTAAAAACACTAATTTTACCTTTAGGAACAAAAAAAATCATTTTTACGAAGAATGGAGTTACCCTGTTTTTTCTTAGCACGGCAGGTGGAAGTGTGGTACACTTGTCTACGCGCTGAGAACTGAAAGGATATCATTGTACAGACAAAGGGCTATTCGAATTTCTTATCGAATCGTTCCTTGAATGTTTCATCAATTTTACTCGTTTTATAATTTATATAGAAGTTTTAAAACCATTGTTAATAATCATTTTATATTAATATATTTTATACTTTTTGAAAGTGCCATAATATACAAAGCGAATCACCAAACATGCTCATCCCTGTTTTTGCATTTAATAATGAATTTAGTCAAATTATTATTTTTGGAATGCTTAAATATGCTCATAATGTTTTGGGAAACTTAAAATTGAATTACCAAAAAATTAAATACGTAGACGATTATTTGACTAAATGAACCTATCAAAGTTACGATGGAAATTTATATTATGGCGTTTATACAAAAAAAAAAAATTTATGGTACAATACACGTCTATTTATACTGTCTGTCCTCGGAAAATGATTGAAACCAATAAAATTGTGTGTATAAAATACAAAGCAGTTCAAACCCTGATTTTCAATGGTTCGCAGTTCCGCGCGTTATACACTAAAATAAATTTACAATATACGTTTAAAATTTTTAGGATTATAATAATGATTGATTTTACATAAAAATAGTTACCTATTCAAACGCGTTATCGGGTAAATTATGCGTAGAGCGTAAATACATAATATAGTCTTGTTCGTATATACGGAGCCATCATCGGTCGAGACTTACCGAACGCCGTCGTACACCATACCTTATACTTACACAGTTACACCATATCAAGTGTCTAAGATCTGTATTAAATTATTATTTTGAAATACATATTTTTTTAAGCCCAAGACCATATCATATTATTATCTAATCTCCACTCACATCGATGTATTATAATGATTATAATTTAATATTACGACTTTATAATAATATCTATAATGCAACAACAACAACAACAGCAACCACAACAACAATCTATCTTTGATGTATCGAAAATGGCACACGACTATCGGTATGGGTTCCGTATATTATTATACACGTAAGCTGTAAGCATAATATAATATAATATATCGCACGTATAGGTACACGCGTTTATATAAGCAATTTTTTTTATTATTATTCCTCATCGCGACGTTTGAGAACGTTCCTGCACCAACGTTTATGCATAATATCCGTCGACCGCACACTGTATATTTAGAGACGGTGCGTTTCTCCGGATGTATATCTACCGATCATCTCCTCGATCGGATCCTGCAAATTGATCGTGTGCCCTCCAGATACCGCGCTCTGTAACCCGATCCGGCGGCGCATATAGGTACGCGGGTGTGCGTTAAATTAATTATTATTCAGACCGTATACATATATTATACATATACATGTACGCGCGTCGATCCACCACGCCGATAACGATAAAACAAAATTAAAAAACTAAAATATAATAAAATAATGATAATTTTCATCGCGGCGGAAAATTGTTAATGCCGCGTAGTTTTCTCCGCGAACACGGTTGGCTGCCAGAGGCTTCGGAATAAAATATTATATGCACATAGTTTAATACACGCGTACGATCCCGGTCGTTTAGCATTTCGTTAAAATTAATAATGGAACGCAGCAGCCGCGCCTTTCCGACCGTATAATATAATATAATTTAATATACATAACATACATAGGTATACAAAGTGTACAACCTATGCGCATATGCATATAATATTATGTGTATAAATATATATTTTCAACATTGTAATAGTCGCACACATCTGGTCGCGCATATACACCGCCCGGACGAACGACGACGATTTATTATAGATTGAGTATTATTATATACATTTATTTCGAACAAAGTTTGGGCCGAGACTCTGCAGCTATATAGGTTTTCGATCCGAATATCCGACGGTCTTCGGGTCTTGTGAACTACGGACGATAGCACAATGGACAATTACGTTCATCTAGATAATAACAATATTATTATGAGTTATATGGGATGTATTATACCTATTATGAAAGTATTAAACTCGCGTTACTGCCAGCCAAGACAATGGTCAACGGGACAATCCTACACATACGCACGCACACCCATTAAGCGCACATACCTATATTGTAGTCCAAACATTTTTCGGTCCATTCGACATACCTAATAATATTATTATTATAGAAATAATAATAATAATATCGTCCTCGCCATTTGAACGAGAAACACGTACATGGTATATTATATAGGTAGGTACATCACGTCATCGCGGACCAATGACCATGGTATATGCTTCAGTGTTCGTTAAAAACCAATAACTGATTTGAATAAAACAAAATAAATACTATATGCATACTAATATACTATTAGGCAAGTGTGAATTGACGCTAATGACTCGATTATTGTAATATAATAACGCGTCTTGTCGGAGATCGTTTTCTCTCTTAAAACAACCGTTCGATTTATTTAGTAGGAAGTACCCGCCGGTATTGAAAGTCTGTTGTAAATTATTGTTGTGTGTATATATAAGACTATTATAAGCATATGGCGCGTAGACGCATTTTATGGACGTTTCAACAGTCTTCCTACGTATTTCGCGTCGGAATACTGCAATAGTGGATCGGGTGCGGTCGGGACGGTTAGAAGACTATAATATTATATATTGACCGCGTAAACTTCACAGTAGGTAGGTACACGTACACCACATACAGACATTTCGCATTAGACAGATTGTTAATATCTATAGAGTTTTTTGATTTTCTCGTAATGTATATTATGTTTTTCTGAATACTTGGCAAACGAATCATTGAAAAGGACTAAAGAGTGAAAATTCGTGGTTTATCAGGAAAACCGATCGGTCACGACGTGTCTATATAATATCTACGGAGTCAAATACTAACGTAACCGCATTGTAATAAGATGAATATGTATATAATTGCTATATATTATGTAGAGCTACCTATCATAACTTATTAAGTCAAACAACAGGTGGAAAACAAAAACGTGTGGAAATCGCCGTTTGTGGTACATATAACATAAAAATCATATATATTTGTGTATATACAATATATACATACATTATAGGTACCACTGTATATACCTGGAAATCTATTAAAATTTAAAGTTATGACGGCTAATCCCAATATTAACCGGTTTCAAAAAGAGAAAAAAAATTCGACGTTTCGCTTTTAGTTCATTCATAATTTTAAACACACGTGCACATTCGACCGGCGATTGGACTATTACTACAACGTATATTATTCAAACCAACCTAATGATATAGTGATATACACGACATCGATGGCGGTCGTTTCTTTTACGCGATATCACCTACATAATAAAACATATTATTATACTATGTAGGCACTATTAGCACGCGTATCGGAAATCGCCCACGTGACTCTCTGGGCCAACGATCTCGGCTGGTGCACAGGTGCACCGCGTCTGCCCGAGACTCGTCCGCGAAGAGGCGCCTCCTATCCTGTCCTGTCTCTCTTCTAACTGGTGGAATAATTAATATTAGAATATATTACTATTTTTTCTTTAACTATCCTTTATTTTCGTATTTGTAATATAGGTAAGGAGTTCAACGCTGTCACTGATATTAAGACTAATAATTGTTTTCAGTTTTAACAATCCAACCTTTAATCAATACACAAGAGTATAAGAGTAGATATTTCTAACTAAAATAAATGCGATCACTAGCTAAAAACGATGTTTTTTGAAGTGTGTCGATGTGATATGTTTTTAACGATGACCAGAATGAATCCTGAGTCTAGTCTAAAATAATGGAGAAAAATGCACAAAAAAAGAGCATTGCAGGTATCCGTGGACACCACCTAACATAGGTCATGAACTGAAAATACTTCCTTCAATTCAACGATAATCATTGTAACTTTCATCAGTGGCATACGGGAATTTTACTTGAATATGAGAATTTAAGAATTATATTTTATAATTGAACCATAATATACCATATTACCATCACTTTTTTGTTTATAAATGGTTTTATTTAGTTTTAATAATAATAATTATTATTATTTACTTATGCATAAAGCCTGTGTATTTTAGTACGGAATGTATCGAATTGGAACCACGGTTTCGGTGGACCAATTTTTTACATTTTTGATACTTGAGAGTCAACTTATACACTTACGTATGCACCACGCGGGGTGCTACATGATAATAAACAGCTCACATAATCACAAAAACCTAGCAATAGCAACGTAGCAAGTAATTAATATTATTATTTATTATATAGATTATGCTTATGATACTAATTCATTTTTAATTAATCTTAAGATTGTTGAATATTAGAACAGTGGCAGTAGCGGCTCGTGTGGTCCACAGTTGTCGAGGTACCCTATCATCAAACTATAATGATAAAATAATGTTTTTTGCGTATTGTGCATTATTATGGACAACAATGGACGACGACGACGATAAATGCAAAAAAAATAATAGGACTCTGGGTACAATAATTCGTTTGTGCTCCATATCACTAACACGGTAAGAATTACTCATCCGTACTGATAAGTGCAAATTGTGTACAATTCACGTAGTTAATCGTGGCACAACAAGCTTAAGCCTATTCATGGGTACCCTTTTGTGGGGGGGGGCAAGGAGGGTCACTTTCCCTGGACATTTTTGTGTCTTGAAAATGTTGTGTAAAATTTTATAAAATTAATTCTATATGAAGATTTGCACCCCCGCCCTTTAAAAAAAATGTATGTTGAGTTGACAATAATCCTGCTAATATAGATCCAACAAGCTTTTTGTACCAATTTGACAATATTATTGTTGCGCCTTCTGATAATGTTGAATCAATCAATGAACATCGTTGATTTGACAACTTTCTTGTTAACATAGAACCAACAAGATTTTTTTATCAATTTGACAATGCCCGTTGCAACTTCCTTACATAGTACCTAAACAAATATTAAAATATCGTTTGCAACTCAGTACCTATCCGATAGCATTGTTTTTCGATAGTTGTCAGTTATGTCGATTATACGACTGACAAAATATTATGTTTCAATTGAATTTAAATTATTCATAGATAATTTTCTTTGTACCTATTTAATATTTTATGATACGAATCGCCACTGGTAGAACACTAGAACCAATGAATGCCGATGGGTACCATACTACCATGTGCCCAGCCGCCCAGTACAATATACTGTATTATGTAGATGACACCACTGGCCACCATCTACCAGTACACCTGTAGCATATATGACAACGAAATACATGAATATAGAAGTTCCGGCCTTCATCCGCATATATTTTATTTACTCGCCACGTTTCCATTATCCATATAATGAATTACATGGATCATAAGCTCCTCACATACTTGCAAAATCGGTCTTAAATACCTTATTTGGTCATTATATCATATTCATGTAATCATATTATATATTTCTTACTTTTTTTCTCTTTCTTAAAATGTCTTTTTTAATATTCTAAGCAATAAACACCCTCGATGTGTTGCCATTAATCAGTTCTTCTGTACAACTATGAGTTATAAGGGTTTTGTAATAACGTTCTTGCTTGTTATTTTGTTCAGCTCTATTACATCAGTCTTTGACCGGAATTACTATACACTAATAAAAAATAATGTTTCACCCGAGAAGTCGTTGTCGCCGTGATATTTTATAGGTATAGTTCAGCCATATATACGTATACTAACAGAACGAGTCGATGATGATGATGATGATAATATTATAATATTATAGTCAATTATATACATAGTCACCCGCACCGCGCGTTGCGTCATATCCTGCCAGCTGTTTGCGCGCACTGTGTGTCCACATCGCGGATCCGGTGGCCGTAAATAATGCATATAATAATAATAATAATGATAATGTCGTCGTACCTATATAGCAGCAGCCGGCATTTAGAAGTCGCAAACGAAAATATTATATTCGTGAAATGGGTTAATTCGTAGGCGTATCCTATATAATACGCGTATACAATATAATATTGTTTTTGACACAACATAATATTATTATAATAGTAATACCTATCGTACAGCTAGTGTCGTGTTTAAGTATAATATATAAGTATATATTATTATGTGATACTACACCGCAGGACGTGTGGGCCGAGATAGGTCTCCGAGGACGCGCGTCGCCCGGGGGACACCGGTCGCGCGCGCGGGACACTCCCAGGCCGATTTTGCTCAATGGTTTCCTTCCTTCCGGCCACGACGGCGACGACGACGACGACGACTGTGACGACGATGACGCCGCCGCTCCGAGCTCGTGTATAATATAATATTATAATAAATAGCGTACGATATAATACGCGACGTACCTATATATAATATTATTATTATATCGCGAGCCATTTACGAAACATATGCGTGTAGGTCATATACATAGAAAAAACAAAGATAAGTCCGCACTACGACGACGGAACCTGCACACGCGTAGGAGTGAAAGCCGGTGTTTTTTTTTCTCAAGACAATTTCTCGATGGAGGGGATTAGGGGGGGGGGGGGGTGGGGTTAAGCGAGGATTTTCGTAGTCATCGTTGTATATATACACGCGCTCGCGGTCGTTTTAATAATATGATGTTTTTTTCCCATTTCTTTTTATGAATGAACCGGCCGACCGCGCGACCGTTCGCCTGGCGCCATTGATGTATTTATTATGCACGCTTGTTCAGTGTGTGTGTGTGTGTGTGTGTCAACCCGGGCCATATGGTCGCGCACGAAAACTGGTTGTTGTTGTTTCGTTGTAATAATAATAATAATATTATATTATTACGATATTTTCGACTCTCGCACGCCTCTCTCGCACGCGGCGGAAGATCATCGATTTATATACGACTAGAGACTTCCTCCGCCGCAACGATATTATACATATTATTTTAGCCGCTTATCTCGGCGCTCGTATCTGACCTGCAAGTGGTCCGGCGGTGGTATAACATATAGGAGTTATTACTATACAGGTATATTATAAACGTTGGGACATAATATAATATTATAGGCGATATGGTATAAATCGTAAGAAATTAACACCACATGGACCACGATTTTCGACAGTTGAGTTATTTTCCCTCTCGCACACCCGAACGTTTGTAAACGGTTCGCTGCCGTCCTATTATATTGCAAGTCGAATGTATTAATGTACCTATTATTATTAGCGGTATTGTATATTGCATAGCGTATTATTATGATATTACTGTCGAATATCGAGGCGATGTTTACACCAGAAATGATGACATCTCATGTTGTGATGACATTGTGTTGTAGATTAACGTTTGTAAATGTGTATAATATAAATAATTATGTATAGGGGTGTTTTTTTTTTTTTGATCCTTCTTTATATTTAGTTATTAATGATTAAAAACAGTTTTGGTTGTTAAAAAACAAACATAATTATATTATGTTTAACCTCTAACCATTATTGTGTTATGTACCTACTGATAATAATATCGGTTCAAGGGTACATAAAGCTTCAACACATTATTCATGTATAACTATTAATAACTTTGTTTTTTGTTTTTTTTTTAAATTTTTATTTGTAAGAGAACATTATTTTTATCCTACGGTAAATTATTCTAAAAATTGTATTTTTATCGTACAATTATTTCTATGTAAACAAGTTCTTATGAAATTACATTTTAATAAAGGTTTGACATTATTTTTCAATCTTTAGGTATATAATAGGTACCTATATTATAAGATTTTATATTTATTAAAATTTAAAATTATGTGGTGAAATAAACACAAATATTACTAACATACTAATGAAGAGTTAATAAAATATCAAAAACTTGATTATCAAGGAATATTTTTACGAACATTACATTATTATGTATGTTTTATGTTCAGAATTCATACATATTGTACCTACCTATAATATAATAATATAAAAAATCTGCTCAACCTGAGGTCATGAACTAAATTGGGGTCGTAGAGGTTTTTATAGTGGGTCACGAGTGCATAAACAATTGTTACAGCATGATTTTTTTATGAATATTAAAAAAAATATCACCCTATACTAATTGAATAACAAAAAATAAAACCAAACACCATTATATATGAATATAATAAATATTCGGGTTAATACTCATATAATAATATGTAAATTACATTTTTGTTTGTGTTTTTTTATTATTTAATACCAGAATATTTTTGGGTTCATAAATAAGAGTAAGTTTTGTTTGCAATTATTACGATTTTTTTAAAGGGTCGTGAAAAATAAATTTTAAAGGTTGACGTTTTTAGGTTGACGTTCATAAAATTTTGGAAACCGCACTGACGTGTATATATACTATTCATCGTGAACGCACGTATATATGTTTTGGGTTAATTCGCTAACTCTACTAAGTGTATATAACTATGTGTATATGTGTATATATCTACAGTGACTCTAGCTGATATCGTACGATTTGTGACATTTATGATATCAATAATTGATTTACAATTACAAATATAATATGAATAATGAATGTAATATAGGTAATAGGTACCTATATTGTATATATATATTAACTTAATTCTATCTACATTCTTCAAAGTTATTCGTCATTTCGTTCAATCGTCTAAAATAGAATTATAAAATAAGTTTTTTGAATCGTTCTGAAAATGAGTTAGAACTTTTTAGTAATTCAATTTTTGAATGAAAAATAAGAAAACGACTACCCAACGAAGTTGTTTTTTTTTTATTTAGCTAGACCATCTGAATATCTGATATGCTGTTTTGATTATATGTGTGATAATATTTTATCTTACACGTGTATATACCCATCGGCCCACGCATATTATAAAGTTGCCCATTGAAAAAGTCATAGTTTATATTATTGCATAATGATTTCGAATGGTTTACGGGTTACTCAGAGCATGTTAAAGAAGTTGCTTTTAGGTAAATCTGAATAATCTGATAATAGTTCAAATTGAATTTCTTTACATTTATCAATAACATAATAGCGATGAATTAGTTAGTTTGTAAATAATTACGATGAATTAATTAATCCGATATACATTGAATACGTTTTAGTAGTATAATATTTTATAAGCTGACGGAAAATATGTTATAAATTTAATGAAATATTATAATAGAAACTGCAAACATACTGTGCATAATATTCAATTTATCTTCCATAATATACTATATATATATACATAATATATAATATGTATATTTATATTTATGCACTTGTATTATTTTTATAAAAATATTTAAAATTGCGAGTGAATTGAAAAAATATTCATTAAAATAATGTTGCAAAATGGGAGCTAAATTTATGACGCTAAAAATACATATGGTGTGTAAGGTGTAAAGTGTATGACGCATATAAATTAGTTTTTAGTGATGTAATAATTTTATTCATAGAAATTCCAAACGCACGTTCTTTTTGATTTTCTGTAATTTTAAATAATTTTAAATATTTTGAAATAATTAGGTATAACATATATATTACAATATCATTAATTATTATTTATTTTTATGAATAAATAGAAATTGAACGTCATACTATAAAATGTCAAATAATTAAATGCCTACCAAAAAGGTAATGTTATAATATGACAAATTAAAAAATAATTTTGTAAAATTATCCGAAAAATTAAAATAATACAATTTGGTTAACCTTTTTGTAATACAATTTCCGTTTACACCTTGTCATAAAAATATATATCTACTTTAAAAACATTGAACATATTTTTACAATAACGTTTTAAAATAAAGTTGATTTCAAAAATAATATATACCTATAATAGGTACTATAATATGATATACCTATTCGAGGATTTACTATAATTTGAGACGGTAATGTTTCGGAATCTACATTACATCATCACTTAAAAATAGTAAAACCTCGGGGGACACTCTGTCCTCTATAGTACAAGAATAATATTATGGACATTTCAAGGGAAAATTTCAAATTATTGATAAATTTGTAATGTCGATAATAATTATCAGCTATCGTATTAAAAATATTATACGCGGTTGTACGGGTTAGTTATTTGATTATTAGTATGTGCGTTTTTAGTAAGACAACTTTTATAAGTCATTTTGAAGTATAACCGCAGCATAATTTAATTATATGTTATACATAGGTCATGGATAAATGATAATGATCCGTTGCAGATGTACAATACCAATATATTATGATAAACAATAATACTAAAATAAGTTGCTTAATTAATGGTGTGAGGATAAAGTATCTCTTCAAATGTTTCTACTTTCTACAGTAAAGTCACATGTTTAGTAATTTTTTGCATTTTGAATTCATGGTTTATACAAGCCACACTGCATTCATCGTGCAAATACACAGTACCTATATAATAATATTATATTATTATATATTGACATAAAAAACCTATAATATCGCACACGATTACGTGACCTTATTATTTTCTATTATACGCCGCAGACGACATAACGTGTCGATTGCAAAGGTTAGGTTAATACGTCTTGAGCAATAGAGGATTGTTAAACCTTAAACGACCAATCCATCCCCGCGCGTAATGCGTGTGGGCTATACTGACTAAGGAGAGATACACAGGACGATAGCTCATTACGGTTTGTTTTGTGTAAAGTACAGTAAACTATCGAGCACACACACACAAACATGTACGTATATGCATACATCATACATATTATTATATATTTATATCGTAGCTATTACAACATAACACTATTGTAGCCGCTTTCCATGAACCAGACCTCCACAACATATATATATTATGTGTTTATTGTAATCTCCATAATTTTTCATTCAGTATAACAACTGATTAAGCCCACATATCCTATTCACTTTTTTTCTCTCTCTTTATTATTATTATTATCATCATCATCATCATTATTATTTACGCAAACGTAATTTTTTCATTATAATAATAATATGAACGTAACGCATAATATAACGAAATTCGAAATCTCGAATCCAGCGGATGCATAATATATAATATTAATGTACGTCGGTGCCACGCCGTCGAGAACATTATACATAGGTCACTACAGTTTGTGGATAAATGGATAATATAATTATTACAATATTATTCTGTTGATGGTGCGACAACGCTACGTAATCGATCAATAATTTCCCTCTCCCGTATCATCATCGAAGTGGTCTAAAAAGACGCATTTGGTCGTTAAAAATCTTGATGTAAAATTAAATTCGGAAAAATTAGCTCTTTTTTATACGAATAATTACTGTTACAACGACCATTCGCCATTAAATCGTGACTTTAGGGTGTTTAAATAGTCTTATCTGATCATGAATGCTTAAAATGTAATGTAGAAATATTGTGCAGTACCCTTAGTAATAATTATAATATTATACACACATAAAAGATAAAATTCGATATTCATCTCTAAATCGTGCACAATAAATAAGAAACTCGTACTACCTATAAATTATAATACGTTTACGGTAGCATAATAATCTGAAACGATAATAAAATATTATATATACTCGAGTCTATTATTATTAAATACTGTGTTATTAATAAACGATAACACAAGATTCGAAAGCGTTGAAGTCTTTTTAAACAATACAAAATTCATAATTTAATTATGAAAATGAAAGTTAAATTAAATCTAATTTTGCTTGTCGTGTTGTAATAATATAGAAACAATAATATTATATATAGGTACTATGTATATCACAATTTGTTGATTATAATCATAAATTATGGTTTCGAAACCTCTCTGTTATACGCTAAAGAAGACGTATATACGACAGTCCTGTACCGATCCATGTAGGAATATTAGTGTTATTATAAACACTGTCCATTTGGTGTCATGCCGTTTAGATTTTCAAATTATTATACTATATTTTGCAATCTTTACTATCAAATATTATAATGAATGGTAATTAACAACTTCCGGTGCAGGCATATTGGCCGAAGGCCAATGTACAGAATTATCGAGACTTGGCGTTTCAAAGAACATTACACACGTACAGGAAAAATGTCCAACAAATTCGTGAAAGTCAAGTCCCGAGTATTTATTTAAAATACGTTCGCGTCTTGCGCATACAGACCGTCATTAAATGTTCAAAGTGTTCGAACAGCTATGTGTAGACGGTATAATTATAATGCGTGCCCCCACACACCGACACCTGTAAACATTACGTTAAATGACTATCAATTTTAAAAACCCATACAAGTACCGTTAAAACACGGTATTATATAAATACAATAGCGAACCATCGTTTTTCCGTCGTGGCAGTCATCTGCAGGGGACGGACAACTTTTGAGCGAAAATTAGGACATTTAGGACATGCGATATTGTGATACCTTGCAGAGTCGTAATCGGGTTTAAAGATGCGGAGACTGATCTAGTCATACAGACATAGGCGAAGCCAGAAGTTTTCTTCAGAGTATACAAAATCTTAATTGGCTCTCAAATTCATTGATTCCCCCCATTCATCCCTTTATCATTCGCTTATATTTTTTTTACTACAACTTAATATTATTACAAAAGATAACGCCGTCATTATGATTTGTGGGGAGGATTGAACAATTCTGAACACTTCAAATCTTAAATATTCAAGCTTAATATCCAAAGTAGGAAATGATAGTCTTATACCTACATAAATACATAATAACCTAACCATCAAGAAACGTTAATTTATCGTCACTAATATATCAATTACTATCTAAAAAACGGAAGACAGCCGCTAAAATTATTGATAGTTGTTATTACTAGAAGCTCAACAAAACATTATAAATAGGCAAAAGCACTTAATATCAGCAAAAAAACACTAATAGTTGTTTTTAAAAACTCAATATTTGTTTTATTAATTTAATTTATATATATTTAATCAGATAATAGGCTGACTGGAGTGGATAACTAATACATATATCAGTAAATAAGAATTATTTTTAAAATATTAGACGCTAAAAGTACTTTACAAAGTTTTCTCATAAATTGTATGGTACATAATTTGTCTTACACTGCGATAACCAAGTTCTAAACACGCCTCCGACAGTGGTTCTGTATCAAAAGGCAATAGCCAATAGGCATCATAATATTCAACATATAGTATTATTAATACGTAATATTATACAGGGCGCGAGTGAAGGATTTTACAATCACTCATTACGATCGTTTCGGGATGCGAGTACCTATGCATAGGTGCATAAACCGGGAAGATTTCAACTAACGACGCGTCCCGGACCCGTCGTTGGTGGTCGTCTTATATAGGATTCGATAAACACGTATAAAACGATAGTAATGTTATAATATCCCGCAGTATATTAAACGCGGTCGTGTGTGTCTCCGCGCGTACTTAATATGTTCGGTTATGGCCCTTTAACATAGGTATTATAAAATATAATATAATAATATAAAGTGAACATTGCTTCGCGGGCGCAACATGCGTTTATACGTTAATATACAATAATAATATTATAATACGTGATATATAAATGCGATAGGAATAAAACTGATTTTACGACCGGTCTGAACGAAATCCGAATTCGTTCGAACACATATTATTGTATATTCAAGTACCTATATCGTCTTCCGGTGCGCCATTACCACCTGTTGATTATAATAATATGGTCTAATATATCTAACCTAATGTACTTACATAACTACATAATATTATTATTTAGACACGCGCAGTATACACGAATCAATGTCTATATACTATATAACTAGGTACAGTGAAACCTCGATAACTCAAATCGGTTGGGGGCGAAAAAAAATTCAAGTTATCGAAAATTCGAGTTATAGAAAAATTGTGTGTACTTATTGAAATGCAGGGACGAAGATATTCCTCCGAGTTATCGAAAAATCGACTTATCGAGTTATCGAGGTTTCACTGTAGTTCTATATATAGACCTTAATACGTATATACTGCGCGTGTATAAATAATTATTAGTAGGTATTTACAAAATTATAATTTATAACACATATAAGTGTGTTAGAAACAAATTTAGATAACAATAAATGATTTTAATAATGAACAATGAGTGGCAAAGATAAATGTGCAAAATTTGTTTGACTTAGTTATTCATAAACTCATAACAAACGAACATAATATAATTACTTTACATTATAATTATATATTATGTATAAATTATTTAATCAAGACTGTCTTTTTTTTAAATTTGTATATCGACTATGCAGGTAATTTTTAAGTATAAATTTATACTTAAAAATTACACTTGTATAGTATAATATAATTAATATGCTTCAAAACTTATCAATGGGAGTTAACCGCAATTTTTGCTAAAATGTTATACTATACAGGTATACATTTCGGATGTTACGCCGTTCGGCTTTCTTCCAGCTACTCTCGTATGTACATAACATTAAAACGGTCATTTCCGCCGGATAACCGGAAAAACGCGAATCGTCTGTGCGGTCAGAACGTGCAGCGCGTATAATATAATATTATACTACCTATGATATCGAGTGTTGCGATCGGGCGGAGGAAAAAAATCGTCCGACCTCGCGCGTATAATATACCTACCTAGCTATTATAATGTATAATATATAGGTAGTATTATATTATAGAGTCACGTGCGCTCGCGCCCGTCGATCGTAAAAGCACGGCCGCCATTCATAAAAAAAAATCACGAAAAATGTTTAATGAATATAATAATACGCCCGGCCCCGATTGCACGCGCGTATATACTGAGCAGGTACCTATATATATATATATGCTCATTTGGTACAATAAATATAATGTTGTTGCGATCCTGCACCAGGAAAAAAAAAATTCACTGAAGTCGTTTTGAGCACTTAGGAAATAAAACTGTTTGAAAAACGCATAAGGCCATTTAGACTGTCAGCGTATCATTGCCTGCAGTAGGTACCTGCAAAAATGTCGACAAGATGATTGTTAATTCTTATTACATCCTTTGAGATGTCACACAGTTTTACGTTGATCACTTCTCACCGCAGTCACCGTCATTCATTCTTTGACCTATTGAATAATGTATTTATTATTTTTCTTATACGTTTACTGACAAAAAACAACTGCGTCTCAAAATGTATTTGCAATCATCATACACCTATAAAATGGTTAGGTATATTGCGTATAGGTATCGAAAATTTGGTCGATCGACAAAATACTTAATCGGCAGATCGTATTGTTTGGAGGGCGCAAGCATTACAGCAGTAGGCGTTACGTATTATATTTAAACTACCAAATATTTAGATTGCCAACATAATATTTTTGTTTCATATTATAATAATAATATGATGTTACGATATTACAATGTGCAGTATATACGACCGACGACGACGACCCCGCCGCGAGAGCAACGTAATTTCTTTTCCCTCCGCCTGCTTCACCGCTTCATCCGATCGCGAGTGTGCACCCTTGACTGCTCGTAAGTCGGCCCCCGGTCAGCGCATCGGTCCGGTTCGAAAACTGCCAGCCGTATGCCGTCTTTGGCCGCCCGATGACCGGTGTCCGGCGCTCCGGACCGGACCGGAAGCGCCCGGTAAGGTCCGGCGGGCTGACACCTGTGCGCACACCGGATGTCCCGACCCGTCTCGCGCGGCGACGGCGTACGATAATAATAATAATAATAGTAATAATATTATAACGATACGAACGCGCGTGTGACGTCACTGGGCGCGGGCAAACTCGTACAAGGTGCGCCCCGCCGTCGCCGTCGACCGGTCCGTCGTCGACGCGTGCGCCCGAGGAGGTGGCGCTGCTGCTGCCGTAGTGCTGATATTGAGATGACCGATTTAAGTCAAGTTTTACCAGGAGAATTCAGTCATCTTACAGCTACATAATATGTGAACGGTATAGTGCACAAGTGTGGTAAGCAAGTGACATTTTAGAAAATGTTCAGTAAATATATCATGTATGCATCTGAAATTACAACTTTCCAATACATACGATACTTAATTCAAACAGCAACTTCATCAGCTGTTGGATTAATTATTAACTGTGTACATACAAAATTTGTATATAATATGCAAAAGAAATATTATGTACTTATATAATTTTATATGATCAATTCATTTCAGCCAAAAGATGTCACTTACCTAACTTGTATACACTAGATGAAGGGTTAGCAATAGGCGGATCGATAACAACGGAAGGGAAATAAAAATACCGCCAAAAATATTTTACTTTAATGCTGATTTATTTCAGTGTAGGCCCCGAATAACTTAATATACAAAATTGTTTTTGCGACCCTTCCACTAGATCATAGGAATTCGCATTATATCATACGATACCCATCCTCCCTCGTCTACAACGATATTTCTAAATAAATCTACAGCCCGATAGTATTGATGAGTAGATACGCAATATTTCGAATGTTATATGCTCGTAACAATATTGATTACCCCAAAGCTTAATAAAGTATATTTTGACTTATTATGTTTGCTTGTATATATAAGAGGATTTATTGAATTTACCTAAAATATTATATCATAAAATCTTCGACAATTCCATTTCACAACAATATTATAGAGGTAAATGCCTTTGTATTATATATAGGTATGCCTAACTCACATTTTAACTCGAATCTATTTCAATTTGTTTGGAAGTTGAAAAAATATTAAAAACCAACTGTGAACAATCGAGAAAAATATTTAAAATGTGATTTTTCAATTGGTTTGGAATCGATTATCGAACAAAAACAAAATAACGAAGTTCATGGTCAAATTAGTAGTGGTATGTAATGATTAATTAAAGTATAATAATATGAATTGTTTTTTTTTTTTATTATGCAGAAACTTTTGAATTATATTATGTATTGTACTATTATAGTTGAATACTGCAGCAGATGGTTTTTACCAACCCAATAATGTCGTTATACAGTAAGTTGTAGATATGATTATATGAATATCATGTCGTATCCGCGGCACAACAATAAACGTCTACAAATCAAAACTATTGCCGTCTGAGATGCAATTATGTATATTATATACCATTGTATTATTGTCTCGTTATCGACCAGGCCTAAGTGCTTGGTCAGCGGATCTATAGATACCTCACAGTGTATAGGGTATTAATAGACGTATAGGTAAAAACGTGCGTACGGCTATTCTGCAGTATATATGCAAGTATATATGCAACATGCATGTGGCGCCAATATGGCCTGTCTCTGTCGTCGACGCATATACACCGATGTGGTTATACGTCGTGTAATATGTTATTCGGCACTATTTTTTATAATATCACTCCCGAAACCGTTTCTGACATGAAATTATAATATTATATATATAATAATAATATGTATTATAATTTCGCCCCTAGGCCGTTTCCCGCCGAGAACGGCCGTCACATTCCGTCCGCACGACACTATATATATTATGTATGGGTACCTACTATATCATAATACACACACACACACACACACACACGTCATATTATTATAATATACGGTCGTCTTCTCTGTCGTTGAAATACACACGCGCGCGCATATTATAATATTTTATATATTATATAAAACATATTATATAGATAATATTATTTGAACACTCGGCCAAGCCCTAAAGAAAAATATTTTTGGTATTCGGACATTGTCTTATGATGCCGTTCGGTATCGAATAATATTATGCCTAATGTGAGATCGCTTTAACGTACTCGCATAATCATAATATTACATTATTATACTCATTACTCATTAGGCGCCTACGAAATAAGACGATGCGTTAGATAATATTTTAGAGTAACAAACGACAACTATATTTAAAAAATATATATAGATAATACAATTATTCAATATGTACACTTCAACACTTGCGTATATTATGATAGGGCTGTCGGGAATTCACTTTACTGCCGGACATCGCGGTTGGTATCGCAATGTATATTTTATGATTTGGAAAGTGATATTGCGTCACTGTGCTCCTTGGAGTAATTTATATAGTAAACACAACAGATGCGTAAACAAACTTTGAAATTCTTGTAATCATTTCATTTTTTTAGATATAAAACTATACGATAATATACAAGTTTCAGCATAATGTCACTTAAGAGGATGTCAGCACACTGTTTGTTTTCTCTCTCTGGCCCACGCGCAGCATGGATAAAACGCATTAACGCAGAATCATTTTTTCTATGTTTTTATGTTATCTTAGAGTAAAATCACCCATTACAAAAAAGATAGAAAGCAATATTTTAAGGGAATGACATATCGATTTTATATTTTATTGTTATTTGAGTTTGTATTTGACTTTCAAAATAAACAAAAATATTTTGAAGATTTAAATTACATATAAACTGTTTCGAGACAATATTTAGACAAATCGATATGTCATTTACTCAAAAATATTTTTCTCTATCTTTTTATGGGTGATTTCACTCTAAGATTACCTAAAAATATAGAAAAAATAATTCTGCGTAAATGAAATGCGTTTTGTCTATGTTGCACGTGGGTCAGAGAGAGAAAACAAATAGTTCACTAACATTCTCTTACAAAATTCTAATCAAGATTTTGTTATGTAATAATTATTATTTGATAGGTTTAAATAATTACAGTATGATGTTAAAATATTATGAGAATCTAACAGGACCCCAATTCAAATTAAATCGTAGCAGGAATGTCGCTATAGGACTATAGTATAGAAGAACTTATATTTTGAATTTTGATTTTCAAAATCACATATAAAAATTACATAATAAAATAAATCTTAATTTTCAACCAATAATCACCTAAAATGTCTCTACTATAAATACTATAGGTAGATAATATATATAAGTATACATGTGAGTACCACATACATCCATTTTTAAAAATTAGTAAAAATAAAAGTTTTTGTTGTTTAATTGTGTAAGTACCTACCTAATTGAAACACTATTCAGTAAATCCGCGGACCCAATCATTTTTGATTCGGTCTCGCTGTGCCCAGCCCAAGTCATACTAATCATAAAAAATGGAAAAAAAATAATAAAACCTGAACAAATTGTAATGGGTTATATGGCAATATCTATTTAATTAAAATTATACTTAATTTATACATTTTTATGTACACGTGTTCGTAATTGTTTCAATCGCCACCATCGTCAGGTTTTAAAATTCCACTGATACACTAATACACTTGTATCAAACATTTTACACATTTTATTATTTATTTATACAATAGTACATATTTTGAATAATGACTTACAATAATAAATTTCTAGTTTAAATGGAAATGATACGTTTTAATAAATATTAAGCATTGTTAAGAATATGAGTAATGTAAATACTATCGTGAAAAATAACTGTATTTATATTAGTTATTTTTGTTTCGAGTGCTGGCGAGGGACTAAAAATGAGTATAATAACATATAGACTCCTAAATATTTATGAAAAGTTTATAGGGATTTTTGGAAAATGTTGCTAATATTTAAGCCTGTGGTCACATACAAGTTTCCAAAAACCTATATTATACAGAAAATATTTTAGTTTCCTTGGATCACTTAAGAGCAACTTTTGGATTTTAGTACACGTTAAACATATGCATTGCATAATATATAGACTATAGTGTATAAAGTATAATATTCTATATTGAATACCTACCAAATTTATATTAGTGTACAGTACATCCGCCAAAGTGATTAAAGTTTAATTTTTAATTAAAACATTATTATTAAACTTTAGTTACGAATACGCATGACATATATTGTATGAGTGAGAACATAGTTTTCGATACCGTTAAATTTGTGCTAACTATTTGAACAATTTACATTAAAATCGTTCATATTGTATACGTTGGTTATATACAACGCTGTGTAAAGTAAAACTGTATAAACGAATTTAAATACTCATTTATGAATTATGTATGAAATATTATTATGCAACTTTGTATGCTAAAAAATATATCTAAGTCTAATTTCTACATAATTATTTATTACCGTCACTTATAAGTAGTTATTTATTTGCGAATTTTATTTAAATATATTGGAATTAATTTTAAAAACCTTTTATCAATAGGCAGGTATAGGTAGGTGTTTGATATATTTCAAGTTAAGAAAACTTTATAATGAACTCTATTGGTAAGGCGAAGGGAGCCTTTGAATAAAACCATTTTTTACGGTAGTATAAAATTGTTAATTATGCAACTAAAATTACTTTTTTAATATTCCACTTAGTGCCGTTTATTAATAAATGTTTTTTTTTATGGCATGCGTGGGTTGAACAGTGTTCAAATATTTTATCAGTTTTTTCGGTAATAATTGTTTTAAATGTCTAGTACCTTAAATTAAGTTTATAAAATACTTCGATAAATCCGAAATATGAAAAATAATTTTCACGAATTATGATTGACTTGATTTAATTGTTTTTTGTAGTTTTATTGTACGTAATATTATATTATAACTATATTTTAAATTTATTGTTTAAGCAAAAACTACTTGACTATTTGCTAACAAGTAACATTAGGGTTGACATTATATTGTGTAGTATATTTTAATATTTTAATGTAAGATATTATTCTTTTGATATCTAACAATGGTACATTACTTCATATAGATTATTTTAAATATGGTATCCATTTCCGGCCCAGTGAAATTTGGACAGTCTATGATAATCATATTATTATTATATTACAATAATAATAAAAATAATAATAATGGTTCAGCGAGTGATGTTTATTTTCGTATTGTATGTATTGAAAAGATTATCATACGAATAGGAAAATTAAATTATTTCAATTGATCAGCCGATTGAAAATGTATTTTATAAGACCAGGTGTGGCTAACAATATGATCTTACAAGATATTATGCTCTTCAATGCACATAGAATAGTTGTGCTTTATGTAGTTAATATAATGAAGGTAAAAAAGTTAGTAATTATTCAATAGGTAGGCACTAAATACTATTTACTGCCTAAATTTGGATACAGTCGACGTATAGAGATTTAGATAAAAAAGTGTTGATGATGAAAATGTGGACACTTATTATATTAATAATCATATTTCATGGTAACGTCAGTTAGTAATTGCTTGTGAAAATGTTTTTATCGAATTTTTTGTTTCATTAGAACAAAAACATTTTTTACGAATAAAAGTAAATTAGGGTCAGTTACAATAGAATTATTTACTTATGCACTTACGGTAACATTAAATTTGTATTTTTCAAGATACATTCAGCACTAACGGAGTTTATTATTTTCAAAAAAAAATTAAAACTTTTTTTAAAAACGAGTATATTATGATTGTGCGAGGTATATGATTAAAACCTCGGCTACAACATTTAATTTTTATACGCGTTATTATTTATTAAATAATATTAAAGGTAAGCTTGTACCTATATTAACTAAACACGGAAGTGTGAAATGGAATAAATTCAAAAAACAATTGGAAAAAAAAAAAAACATTTTAATCGATGTCGCAAAAGAATACAAATTTTTTATTCGTATGCGGTATGGAGGATAAACGCGTCTGTCGTAAATCGCGCATTCATATTATGTATTAAACACAAGTCAATTATGCCTGGGCGGAGGACAATCATTTCGCCGAGACTTAATAAATTGTACAAACGTGTGATGCTGTTTTAATGGACAGACGTGACGGGAGTGATTAAACAGGAGGCGAAATCGGGATCCGTGCGCTTCTCTTGATCTACGCCGAGAGGTTGGGGCTCGTACGCAACTGTAATTATTACTATCATTATAATTATCATCCTCATACCACGTGATTCTTTTATAATATCTTCGAGACATCACCTATGTGTATAATAAAATATATTAAGTCAAGTGTTGTCGAGAAACACATCATCACACACTGCACGAATTTGAAAACGTTTATCGGCGGCCACCGATGACTATAATATCATGTTGCAATATATTATCATATTATGCACAAAATATTATATAGGTCACAGGAGAACACTAGACTTGACGTCTCGGATCGCAGCTTCATCCATATGGACTATGGCCGTGGAGTAGATCCGGAAACGCATCCCTTCGTCTTTGCAGTCACTGCGCATTTACCTATTGTATATAGGTACCCGAAACAATACAATACGTCATATATAACCTTACATTACCACAACTATATGGAATAACGTGAAGTAGCCCGATGATGTTTGTGAATTTCACAGTGATAAATGTATGGTAATATTATTAGTCATTACATACGCATTATATTATTATATTTATACACATAAATGCCCAGAAGAGATCTTTAATTTATTATTTCCGGCAAGGACAACGCGTTTAAAGCGAATTGTTCGCTTAACTGAACATTGCACCGAAGATGGGCGAGTTTACCTTAAAATGTATACGTTTAATGGTTATATTATCGTATAATATTTATGACGGTCCATGGTTTATAGGCACGGGATGAGTTTTTTAAAAAAACTCATTAAATATAAATCTGTCGGCTGGATTATATTTTAATATATAGTATCATTATGCTTTTATAATAATATATTGCTTCACTTTAAAATCAAACGTCTCGAGTAATTAATTCGTCGAGATGAACTGATTAAATTTACGCCAAGATAATATTATATGGAACACGACGGCACATAACTATATACATGCTGCATGTATAATAATATATACACCGGAAGTTCAAGACATATACCTACCTAAGTGGATATGATTTATTTGTTATTTTTTTCATTGTGTCCTGAGGATAAAGCACGCGATATTTTATCCGACACTGTGGAGTGGACATTTTCATCGGTTGAAAATCAACTTGGCAGTATCTATCATACTAGTAAAATATTAATATTATTATTGTGTATACACTGTACAGTATAATATGTAGAACGCCCACTGTTTGGCCTCCGATGATGAATAAACATTATTGACGCAACTATAGCGGGAGGACCGAGAGGGGTGCTTGGATTTAGCCTCACATTTTTTTTTTTTTTACAGTTTTGTTAAAAGTATTTTTTTTTTTATATAAAATAAACAGTTTATTATTACATTGCTTGCATTAATTTTCGTCCAGAATTTTGACTCGAGTTAAATTTACACGATGCGAATATTTTATGTTCTATACGTGTATAATATATGTACCTACCTGTACCTGTACCGAACTGAACGAACAACAATAATTAGTTGTCGGTTACGACGAGATCAATATAAAACCTTGGCTGGACACTAAAATAATATTATGATGATGATGCATACAAAAATATCATTGTATAAACATATTTACGCAGTAGTCTCGCAGTTTTTATACGTCATGTCAAGGTGACAATTGCAATGTGGTCGAAAATTTAATATTACCTAATGTATAATGATATTGTGATGAGAAATGCCATATGTTTGTCGGTATAACGATATAAAAATCGTCGGCGAGTGAAGTTAGAGTTTCTTATTATCGCCAAATAATCTTACGTCCCAGTTATAGGTACCTACATATATATAGATTCGACATACACATGTTTTTGGGGGTGAATACAGCTTTTTTCCCCTAATTTTCTGACCGAGTTCGCGTTACATCGCCCAGCAATCAATGCACAATATAAATACGTTACAATAGAAGCCTCGTTGATATAAATTATCTTTTTGAATCATATTATTTTTTTATTTAATCGTAATATTATTATGATTTCATTTTACAAACTTGAATTTTGTTTGTATTAATAGAAGTTATATTAAAACTCGCCTTTATAAATAAAATTGCTTGCATTTTATAATTATTACTTCAAATTTTGATCACCAGGAAAAGTGAAAACATTTTTATTTCAAAATTAAATTGTGAATATTATGTATACTACAAGCCACAAGGAGTAAGGTCCCGAAAAAACATATTTACGATTCATTGTTTTTCTGTGCAGCAGAAAAAAAATCAAGTACCTAATAGCCTTTCGTTACCGTTTTGTAACGAATATTTTTCATTTTAAGCGTGCACAAACCGATTGGTCTCTTTCATGAGCTATACTTAGAATTTAGAACTGGTTTAATGATCACACAATAAGTCTAACTGCGAGTCTCGACATTTCGTTTTAATATAAATTCTTATCACGAATATCTACCATAGTATCTTATATGTATACATTCGTACATATATAGTGATAGAAATGTGCATAATGTCAGAATATAATAATCGTTTTGAAAGTTAATGATTTAGTTTGTATACAACGAAAAAGTAAGTATTACCTATAGATAATATATTAGCGAAAATGTTGTAACTGCAGGATCTCAAAAAAAATGATAGGAGTGAGAGCAAAATGTAAAAATCATCAAAAATAAATATACGTCGAAATATGCATTTGTGTGAATCGAATATCGAATCGTTTTCAATTACACAACTTTTCGTTATGTGATAATATTATGTACGACGAGACGTTTTGTTTTGATTTATTTGCTTTACAATTACCGGGACTAGGCGGTGCGGCGCGTAATCGGTCAGAAAATAGATAGTCATCGACATTACGCGCTGTACGACGTTCATTGATTGATTGCTGAAAAATCGATTTAAGTGGTCCTTGATCTGGTAAATCTGATGGATTCGAGAGGATTCTTTAGACCCAAATTATAATAATACTGTTTGGAATCAAAATTATGTATAGTGTATAAAGTATATGCGTAGAAATAAAATAATTATGAAACGATACGAATATACGACCCGTCGTGCCACGATGTATAATTATAATATTATATCACTAAAACAATGTACGAATAAATAATAATAAACAATATAATATTATTATTTTCGTTTTTAAATGACAACTAACAATTCTAAATTAATAAATTATTGATTAAATAGCGCGTATGTAATAACAATATAATTATAATTTATATGCCATGTTTGTATGCAACCGTTAATACGCATCGGAGTTGATTAGATTTCGTCGATCGTGGTATTGTTAATTATCCTAATATGAATTAAAAAGGCATTTATAACTCCCGAATATTAACTCAATCTAATGCAGTTCATATTCATAATTACTATTTATAATTTATTTATACACCGATTTCACGTGACACAGTTCCGTTAACCATTGAAAACTGTCATCACAGTCGGCTATTGGCTCATTCGTTTGACGATTGACGAAGCGGGCGTGACACTGCGCAGGCGCCCACTTCGTCGATTGTACTTCCGGTTTTTCATCAGCGATGTTTTGCAGAAAACACTTCGACAACTTGGACGGTTATGATGCCCATAACATAAATATCAAGACCGATATCAGGTTGACGACTTTGCGAATAACATCAACAGGTTGTATTCGTGAAATTCGTGGTGCATTAGCACAATTTAATGTTTGTAGCAATCAGGCACGTACGTAATTAATTTTGCTGCCTGTTGTTTTCAAAGCTCGCGAATTATATCCAAAGGCTATGAAAAAATATCATTAATTATTTTAATAGAAACTCTTCCATAGGTAACATTCATGTATAAGTGCAGTATAACTTACCTAACCGTTTTAAAATAACTAACGATGTAATGTATAGAGTAAAGATAGTACATCTAGGTCAACTCGCTCGTTAATTTTTCACCCCGTTCCGAGGCGATTACACTGTTTGAGAAACAAAAAATATATAATGGCCTCATGTCTGCTAACGCTTCCGGTGCAACCATGGAAACTCCAAAAGTGACCGCTGGTAGAAATTCGTCTACACGACAGCGCTGTCAGACGGAAGCCGAATAGGGAAAGTCCTGTGACATATAATACCATATATGAACCATGCAATATTTGAGTCATCGAACGTGCAAGGCTGATGGATAGCCACAACATTATTGATGTACGTTTGGTCGATTAGGCTAAATGGGTCGGCTGTGAAGCACCCAAATAAAGGCGAGTCCCTATAAGAATCTGGGTCTCTTGGGCTTTTACACAATCGTGACGTGTATCAAATACTAACAGTAAACGATCAACGATCTATGGTCCGGCTTGATGCAGCGGTATTGGGTAACGCGAAACAGTCACTATCGGGATCGACGAAGAGTCGATGACGAGCCAATAACTTTTGGTTGTTTTTCGAACGAACCTACGAACATTGTTTGATTCAGAATTTTAGATAATATGTAATCGTAATAAAATCATGTTAATAACATAGGTACTATTTGTATCTAGGTATTTGTTAGTGTACCGATATCCATTATGATTTGTTTTATTAGTTGTTACTTGTTTCTGAAATAAAAATAAAAATTTGATACTTGTGCGTTATATGTATAACATTTTACATTAAGCTATTTAGCCATTAGCGTTTTGGTCAATTTTCGGTAAAAGCTATTAATCTCACGTCGTTGTGTTGATTTCAGTGTAAACTGCAATTTTTAGGGTAGAAAACGTTGCGTGTGTGTATTATCATAATAATATATTTGCATAGTCACCAATTGATAGAAAAACGGACACGGCTGTTGTATTATATAGTTTAGTAACTATACATAACGAAATGATCAATAACTTTTAGGGCTAAATCAAATATGACACTAAACGTTGACTAAATCCGATTTTGATATAAAAGTCGGACACATCGACTTTTATCAACTCATCTAATTTAATAATATTAATACAGTGGTAAGTCGAGTGTAAAAAATTGAAATGATTATTGTTTAAGGTCATACCTACTATCATTGGTATAGCAGAGAAAATAGAACAATAATAGTATCCTTGTTCTAAACGATCAGATTTAAAGACTATACCTATTACATGTATCATTGTTTCGGATCTTTGGAAATCATATAGAACAACGTACCTATAGATATAATCGTATCGAATTAATATCTTTGTGAATTATGATTATTATTATTATTATTATTGTTATTAATTGAGTGAAGGTTAGTCGAATTGGAAACAAATAATAGTATACATATTCATATTATACATGTAGGTACTTATAATACTGTACAGTGAGGTCTGTGCGGCTCTAATTTTGACGATTATATATTTATATCATGTCGAGAATTCGTTATGATACACCTGGCCCGCGTTTCAAACGGAAAATAATGATAGTAATAATAATAATGAGAATGGGTAATGATAATAATAGTACATTTAAAATGTATGAGCACGTGACGTCTGGTTGTTGAAACTCGAGAGATTTTGACGTCCTTCCCTAGCATTGCAGTCTGTCGCCGAGTGCTGACTTATGGATCAAGGGTAAGATTATGGTCTTTAGGTAAGGTATAGTTTAAAATTCTTAACAATATTATAAAAACGTAGGTACTGTTAAATGGAAAAATGGGGGCGAGCGTGCTTACAAAATTATTACAAAATTATTGATTTATTAAAAAAAAAACTTTAATAGTAATAGTAATTACAAGCACTGCAGTCAATATCGTTTTCTATACAAAAAAGTGAATAGTATCAATAGTATTGTGAATAGCACGCCGAAGTCGGTGGTCGGATCGAGTTTCGCGGGGGGGGGGGGCCCGATTGAACTTACAATAACCCTTCACCCCTTATTCCCCTGGAGTAGTGTCGATTTCACGTCGATAGATTATGTGTTTAGATGTGCAAATATATATATATATACAAAAAGGATGACGCGCAGACGGAAAAATCGTGCCAAAATGATGGCGCAGGGTGGACGCTGCGGGGGAGTCATTGTGGGGGTCATCCCGCCGGGGTAATCCGTGCCTCCACACCGATATAAGCGTACACACATATACCTATGTCCTATATATATATATAACGACTCGCGAGCTTATATATTATTACGTATTACAATACACGCGTTCTTGCTCTGTGGCGGTGGAAAGAGACAATGGAAGAGAAAACAATAATATTATTGATGTGTCCATTGATTCCGTGACCCCCCAGACACGACCCCCGTAAGCGGTTGCCCCGCCGCCACCCTCGCCCGGCGGACAGTTTTATCCGCGCCGTTTATCTGTGCGCGAAGTGTACAATAATACAATATTATACAGAACAAATTGCCGGCGAGAGGGCGCCACCCACGCCGCCGCGGCAATAGTCCTTTCTTCGTCACGACCATATATAATAATATAATATTACGTGTAATGTGCGCGACCGTACCGGTGAAAACGGCGCGTGCTCAAGAATTTGCACCGACGATGACCTGCTCCTCGTCGTCGCCCAGAGGCGGTTCAAACGGGTCGGTGATGGTTGGCGAGGTGGGGGGCGACGAGTGGCCGGTAAGAGGAGAGTATCACCTCCGGGGTGGTATCGCACTATCGCGCATTATAATATATTATATAATAATATATAGATATATATAGTAGTCATCGTCGCTGCCGTTTAACACGCGATTTATTACGCGTCTCGAGATCTATATCCGAATGTAGATACGATCGAGAGATGGATATTCGATCGTCGTCGGGGTCGAGGCGAGTCGATTCGCATGCGGTCCGGTCCACGGGTTTCCAATGATTAATCATTCGGCATTTTGACGCCTATAATTTTGCGCATTCGCTTTTGTCGTTTTCCACGGGCAAACGGCAATAATCGTTTAATACGGACGAGTGTGACGCAGTGTATTAATTGTCAATGCACAACGATATCATTATAATATATTATCAGTTATATTGAAAGTGACCACGCGCGCGGGTCCTCAATGTGCTATAGACGTCGACGTTAAAAAGCATATTATAAACCGGCTAAAACGATTGCGTTGAACGAAGGATTTCGATTTATCCTGCGGTGTGCGGCCTGCGGTACTCGGAAGGAGTCCAGAGTTGCAGGTGTTCCTCCATATACTCCTAAAAATATTTTTGAAAGTTGTGACAAGTATAACGAAATAACTAAATAGTTAATTGCGTTCTACGAGCGTAGAACGTAAAAACTAAAAAGGAAAATGCAAATATTATACAATCATGTAGTATTATGTAGACGCCTTTTGTCCCAAAAATAACCAAATCAAATGAATAAGTATATATAGGTACATATTAATATATTATAGGTATCAATACTATACATATTATAATGTTACTGTAAAAGGTTTAAGCACTATACGTGCTCAAGATTAATACTTTAGCTAAGGTCATATATACAATTTTTTTAATTTATTAAAATGGTTTGTAAAAAAAACTATCTATAGATGCAATAGGTACATTTTACTTTTATATTTTAAGTTGTAATAATAAATTGTTCTAACTGACACTAATTGTTTTGGTTATCTATCTATATATATATGACATATATATATATATAAAAGGCAAATTCAGTATGATCGTCCTTCTTTCACTCAAACCCTTCGACCGATTTCAATTTTACAAAAAAGGTTTCCGAACTATTACGAGCGAAATCGGATGAAAAAAATGTCTATGATAAGAATTCATGATAGCAGCTTAACCATAATACTGTCAACAAAGTTTAAATTAAAACAATTTAATATGCCTAGCAACCGATGAGAATGTCTAGTTTATTTATTATGCTTTAATTTACTGATTGGTTTTTATTCTTATTTGGTAGATAGGTACTTATTATTAAAAACGACAGATTTGATATAACTTTGAAACTATGTAAAAATTATTAAATTTCGTACGCACTTCGCGCCCAACTAATAATATACTGTTCGCCTAATCATAAAACCTAAATCCTTATCACCTTAGCGAGTCTCGCGGCCCTCTATTTGTTACAAGTGACACCACACGGGACTTACTAAATATTAAATGACGAATTTAATAAAGTTTGAATTGTGTAAGATATTGAGTACGTAACGAAGTGCATGGGTCAGCTAGTATAATATATATTATAAAACTAAATTCCCTTTAGAAATATTAGAAGTTGTTTTATGAATTAAATAATTTATATTACGTAAACCACGACACCATATAATATGTAAGTACCTAGAGAAAACTGGTGAGAAAAATAACGTCGACCGTCATCAAAACAATATCGTCGTCGAAAAAACGTATTGTTTTTCCGTTTTCCACCATACGAGCGCACAGCACGCTTATAAATTGTATACTGTGTAATTCACATAGGAATATAATATATTATAACGTATTTTAATAAAAACTTTTAGAATATTTAGGTGTAGAAAAAAAAGTAATAACCTAATGACCAATAATATCAAAATTGTATATTTAGAACAAACAATACCTAATAATTTCTTCGATTTTTTTTTTTCACTCGTTCTCAGTATCGGTGAACCTTACTTTACCGTAAATCTATATTCTACATCTGATAGTATATCGTATAATAAATATGTGTGTGTGTGTGTGTGTTGTCCTATATATAGTGTTTCGGACTCGGAGCCGTTTATATATATTTTTTGCTCCGCAGGACCGACAAAATTAATGACACGATTTTTATCAACGGTATACGATATAGTAGTAGATTACGGGTAATAATAAGTGCTCGTAAAATATTACTATCGTAAGTCGAATCGCAGCCGTAAGAGACCCGACGTCTTTAAATCGTAATTATAGTAAGCGTTTCTTCACCAGGTGTACTATCGCAGCTCGCTATAATAGCACAATGCAAATGCTCAATATATATTATTATAATATATAATATACAATATTATGCTTATACAATGCTTATAGTGCACAATACATTAAAAAGTAACATGACTACAATATAAGTTAATTGTTTTTTCGTATATGATTCGTGATTTATATTATGAAGAATTTTCGCCCGCTGAGAATTTTTTCCCTGTCGTTTGGTTTGCCATTATTGAAATCGCACTGCACAGTTTATATTATTACCTGTAGCTTGGCTACTTAGAACCTATCTGCTACAAGGTAATATTTTTTCTCAATAGGTGGTTATTGAGATCGATTATTTCCATCAGACGACGATTGAATCTAATGCTTCAAAAGTAATTACTAATAAATTACCTATACCATAGTCGATAAGCGTATTTTGACTTAACCGTTATAATTACAAAATATATGTAAATTCTAAGTATTGTAGAAAATTAAATGTTGAAAATAATTATCTACATTAACAATTTTCATTAGATCAAGTAGGTAGGTTAGGTTAGGTATCTTGTATTTTGTATACCTATTATTTTTTAACTTAATTTTTAATGTTAAGTACATATTTATGTTATAAATACACAATATATTGCAATGAGAAATTATACTAAATTGAAAATAAGTCAATTTGTCATGACTATTAAATGATCAATAGATGCAAATTTTCAAACCTCAAAGATTGGCAAGTTTCAATATTTTAAAGACATTAAATTTAAATAATATAATATATATATATCATATTGTTTTATTTCCATCATAATTCTTTTTAATTGATTTATCGTAAAATATGTTCGAATTTATAAGTAATCAATAATGTTATTATTTTATACACGTACAAAATGGTATTACCTATAATACGGTAAATAATTATTTGTAAATCTACTAAGAATAGTCGTCTGTTTATCAGGCACCGAAAAAAATGTATCATGTATGTAGGTATATTAATATACTGATATGCACATTGCACACCCATTTACTGATGTTATTGTGTCTCCACTCTCCACCTTTCGGACATTCTGCTACGTTTAAATTGTAAATTATAAACCAAGATTTATTATTTGACCATATGGCATTGTTTTAGTCATCGCGTGACACAAGAGTGATAGGACCACCCAAAATATTAGATCTAGAAAGCTTTTGATGAAAATAACTTTGAAAATTTTTTCAATTATATTATTATATTATTTGTTGCATATTTAAATTTATATTATGATCAATTATAATATATTATAATATTATATGCAAACGAAGACTTAAATACCGATAATTTCAAAATTAGAATAATAAATTGCCATTATGATTGATCATTCATATTTATTTTCGATATTATATTGAAACATATTATAGCTGTGAGCCTGTGGCAATACGGCTACATCTTATAGCTTAACTAATATAAATTACTATAATATTATATAGTATTATATCATAAATTTTTATTGTTGGAAGTTATTCGTAAAGTTGAATAACTAGTTAAACGTAAAATCAATTTATAATTGTTGTTTATTTTTAATATAAGTGAATCACCACATACCTTTGTTCTACATTAATTCAATAACTGAAAATGGTATGTAAAATTATTATCTAAAATATATAATTATATTAATAATTAGTTATTGTAAAACTTGTATATAGTATAAAATTAGTACATAAATATATAATATGTATTTATATAATTATCTATTTAAACATTAATTTATATAATAAGAATTAAGAATTTATTTTTACGACTAAAGAAATTATTGCATTTTTCTAGAAGTAAATATTATATTTAAATTTCAAAATTATTAATATTTATGATTTAAAAAAATACGTTTTAATCTTAAGATGTATAATCTGGACTTAGACATTTGATTACCAAAATTATTCTTTGAGCGATTGCTGTGGTAATTAGTAAAATCCAGTTCCTTTTTAGAACAGTTGATCGATTATGAATAATGTACTTATGTTGATTAAGGGGCATAGGGCCTACCTCACGAGTCACTATATGTTCGATGAGACATTAATGCATCATCATTAAGATTTTAAGAAGGTTGAATATTAATGTCGATTTTTCCACCTTAAAATCTATAGGTACAATGATGAATATTATCATAAACTGTAAATCCTGTTAAGACTTATACAAATGTACATAATCGTGTATACATTGTACAGTGTATACTATAAAAAAAAAATATACAGTCATTGAAACGTTATCGTACAACTAACCATATAATGTATCATGAGATTGGTACCTGTGTATTATAAGATCGAAAAAAAAACAACTTGATAGGTACAGAATTCAACTCGCAGTTACCGCTACGGTTTTTAGTGTTGGACCTGGTAGGACATGCGTTATTCCTACGTATTTTGAACGGTAGTTTGTCAAACGAAAACGAAAATTATGTTCAATCCTATTTGGGAAAGCGACCCCAAATTGGTTTAATTGGTTGACCCTTAAACGTGCCCTTTAATTTTAGCCCACAGGAGTAGAAAGCATCTGATGTTTAAATACCACGTGCCGCTACAGATGACGGTGGCATTATTATAACCTGATTGGACTCCTGTGTATTTTTTAAACGTTTTCTGCATTGATGGGTTTTTAACTACGAATTATGTGTAAACTCGTTATTATTGATGAATTGAAAAGATGACAAGTTATATGTATAGGTTTTCCATTTTTTTTTATAATTGGCCGCACTACGTTTTCAAACGGTTTAATAGATTGTATACACCTTAGACTTTAGAGGCTCATTACTGCAGTGTGTCTGAGTGTGTATATGCAGAAACTCTGATCGGAATTCATCGTTCAAACTGTTGAAAGTCTTTTGAATACCGAAGTTGGTAGGTAATTATCAAAAACAGTAGGTATATATACACAACTGCGCACAGGTGTCTTATGTTTGTTGATGAAGATCGCGGCGATTCGTGTGTATATATTATATCATATATGAATAATTAGGAGCACGTGCAGTATAGGTATACATCGGAAAACGTATAGGTCTTCTGCAATTATTGATAGTCTTCGGCGGCATTTGAACAGATCACTACCTATATTTGGTAACCCGGCAATCACCGTAACCACGAAGTCACGACGAAATCGTACAAATTCGTAATTGTCGAGATCTATAGTTAATATATTTTGTTCAAAGTCTATATTCGACTCGTCTCTATACACACGACTTCCGATCTATTGTACGCTGCGGTGAGTTAATTAATCGGCTCTCGACGTACGGACGCAATATATATAGGTATATATAGTAATTGTTCTCGTTTTCTGTCGATATATACGTATATGTATAATGCGTACCCAACATATTTATTATAACACAAACGCACACGTGTCACGGATGTTATATGGTATATTATGGATTTGTGTGTGTGTGTGCTTGATCGAGTATATGGGCGCGTGCTGCAACCGTGTCGGTTTTCATGACCGGTAGGAGAGCGCGACGTATACAGCGTGGAGGAGCGCACGTGCTCGGCTCGTTAAACACTCGATCGGCGGCTGTGGCTAAATAAATTTATAATATTGTGTGTGTGTATGTGTGTGTTCGCCTCCGTGGGTGGCGCGGACTGTGCTCTTCAATGGACCGTATATTATGTGCTGGTATATACCGGCTATACCTAGACACTTCGGCGGAGATGATCATCATCGGCACTCGCGACGACGATTTCAGACGCTACGACGACGACAGTTATTCTTTCCAGCCGTGACGCGACCACCAAACCATATTGGAATAATATTATTGTCAGTGTTAATATTATTATTATTATTATATTTTTCGACACGTCGCCGTCAACGAGTGTTTGGACAGCAGGGCATATTATTGCATTTTTAATCGATTTGAGCGCGTGAAAAACGACAGCTGTTACGTAAACCGAAAGCGGAATAATAATATATAAAAATATTATAACGCAAAGGACAAAACTCTATTAAAATAAATTTATAATTAATAATATATATGCATTAACTATCGATAAGACATAATTATTACGCTGTTTCATACACAAATGATTTTTGTTCACACAGCGTGTACTGTGAAGTCTGAAAATCTCGCTGTAAAAATAAAATTTAGCTATACCATACCAAGAATTAAACAGTTTACCTTTAAATTACGTTGGTGATCATTTTTTTTTATCATATTTGTTCTTCTGAGTAAGGTCAAATTGCAATTATTTTTGTATAATTACACAAGGGACAGAAAAGGGTAATGTTTGAATTGCACTCGTCCCGATCATTAAATAAAACCTATTTACGAACGAATATCTGCGCAGCCAATTATCGGAAGCATAATTTGTATTTTTATATTTAAAGTTTATTGTGTTTATTTTGATAATTATATATAAGTTTGGCTACAATTTAAAATATCAATATTAAAATAATAAAATATGAGTAGTATAAAAAGGGGGGTTCTAGTGCCGCATCCCCACATCCCCACATCCCGAATCCCACATCATTGCCGTCGCAGCCGTACCGCCTATCGCGTAGGTGTGTGACGTATATTTACCCCTCTCCTCCCTCACATACCACCCCACCTCACCACCTGTCCGACTCGTCACATGACCAACATATACTTCTCACGCTTGCGCACGAGGAAAATGCTTGCACGCACGCGTATGTATCGACATACTATCACTCTAGTGATCAATCTTTTTTTCATTCAATAATGAAAAAAAGACTGGAGATATTCGAACCCTCGATCTTCAAGCTATAGCATTGACGCTTTAACCCACTAAGCCACAGACCTTAAATACTTCTCGCATAATTCTTAATGCATATAGCTATATGAATATTATTGTACATATCTCGATGTAATAACTGGTTAATACATTTATGTATCAAGCACTTATGCTACATTTTAGTATCTGTAATACATTTAAGAATAATATATTTGTACAATTACATTCTACAGGAATGAAACGTTTTGTGTGACCCGATAAACACTAACTATTGTATCATTCTTCAACAAGAGTTGAGAGTGAACATGCCAAACCTTTGTATATTCTAACACCCCGCTACCACATCCTTCGTCTACCGCCTTAATAAAAATAATATTATCATCAAACAATTACATATTTATAAAAATGAAACATACAATTCTGGGTATGTCGTCATCTTTTTTAAGGTTCATCGAACGATCGTTTTGTATTCATGTAATATCTTTAGAAACCCAGGTGTTAGACTAGTCGTGTTTTTAACGTTGAACCGTACATTTGAGTTATTTCGACCTTTTGATTCGTTTTGTTTATTTAAATTATTTTATATTTTCAAAATAATTATGTGTTGTATAGTTCTCAAAGTCAACATCTCACCTAACGGAGGAATTTTAAAAAATGCGTAAGTGTTAGTAATTTTTAATTATTTTGATATATATTTATATATATTTTTTTTAATCAGTGAGATAATTGAATCGCCGGTCGTTCGGGCAGCTAACCCTGACACGATTATTAATTTAAGACGGTTGTATCAAAAATATTCACTTATCCAAAATTCAGGCGAGAGGAAGAGGATATGGACGGCACATGCGAGATCGCTTTCTCGAGGGTGTAATATAGAATTGAGAGTTTTGTATATGTTGATGCGTGAAAGTCACTATGATCGCTCGATTCCTGAAGATGAGGATAATAGTAAGTTTTAACATACGAATAATCAAATATTGTAGCTAATATGATTAGATTTACTAATATCACTTAATTTGTTATAGATTCAATCATCGTTTAGTGTGTTAATGCAGTCGTTTTTTTTTTTTTTTCCGTGTGGTATCGAGAGCTGGGGGAGAAACCGCGTGAGCATTACTTCTCATGCAGTCGTCTAGAACGATCCGTAGGCATACTCAGTACTATATAATTATGCAGTTGGTGTACGGCTTCACAAGAATAGCGATTTTTGATTCAGAACGTATTAGGGAACAATTAGAAATGAAATGGACGATGAATGTCCTAACCATTCTGTCATATTTACATTTTGACTTTCACACTTCTCGTTTTATTCTACATAAAACTTAACATTGTATAGCTATATTATATGTTTATTATTTGAATCGATACTAGGACTAGAAACTAATTTTCATGCATGCAAATGAGAATTCGTTTAATGATTGAATACTGATTTTAAAATAATCAAAATAATCTGGGAACTCAGATACTATGTCGTATCTATTTCGTATCAAATTAATGTAATGACTAATAGGTGTGTTAAATTTGAATCAAATAATAAACCATTATACATGCGAAAATCGATTATGAACGAAGGCCGTCTATCAGACTTTATATTAGTAATTTATTTTTCTATTGGTAACAGTGGCAGATCTAGGGTTTGATTTATTTTTTATTTTTTTTTTTTCAATTAAAGTTTGTAATACATCTTCGCCACATAGGTGAAAATAACCTACATTTATTAATTTATTCTGAGTGTTCTTTAGATGAAGGTATGTTGCATTCATTTATTGCTGATGTATTTTTAAGATGATTCTCAAGTTTGGTATCTCTAGCAGCCACTCGAAAGCGTAAAAGTTCACTAAAATTCCTATTGTCACAAACACTACTAACAGATTCTGTTGGCATAAGATTTTGTTCTGAAAGATAGCCATTATCTCTATGTCCTCGTAAAGGAATATTTTGCTGACCAAATAAAAAATTTCCTCAATAATTGGTCAAAGGTGGTACTGATTTTCTTGTACCTGAGCTATAACAGTTGAGAATTCACTTGGTTGATAACTTCCAACTGAGGAAAGGTACCTGGTACCTGCGCTAACTGCATCTTTTTGATATTTTGAATTCACATGAGTTGTAAGGTGGACGACAGCCGTATTATCTTTACTATAAAGTTTTTCAAATGACGTAACGGGGTTTTTTTTATCAACATTCCTAGTTGACTACTCTGGTTAAATACATATTCACCAGCAAACACCACACAGTACTTGCAATACGGTGAATATTTAAGAGAAAAAGCGAAAAAAGTACTACACGAATAATAGTTACTAGTATATGGTATCGCTATAAAATATTCGTTACACAGACATTGGGGTTCCACGAAACTTTTTTCTAAGGGTGCCTTTTAATTTTGCGTTCAACTTTATATGCTCAATATTTTTACGTCTTAGAAATTTTCACGGCTTTCTTCGACCATATAACGATACATCACGGACATGAAAGATTTTCTACGGTCATATTATGCAATAGGCACGGCTACAGCGATGACTCTCGGTGTGGTCCGGTCCCGAGGTTGTCTCGATCGATCGTATATTGTATATTAATGCCGTCTGCAGTAAACTCAGTGCTTCCTCGTATAGTCCCACCGGGGCTCCCTTCGTGCGGTATCTTTAAATAATGGACACGAATTAGAAGTTCGAGGAATGAAACGTATATGGACTTTGAAGGTTCAGTATAGTCATCTCCGCATAACGTTATATACACCTTAAGGACTAGCGTCCTTATCGTGGAATGACGAGACGCATACCATAGGCTAAAGTGTAACTCCGGATGTCCCCGAAAGCCCCCCGGCCGATCACCATCGCGGGTATTTCTGCGGCACAGTGTCACTTCTATGTATTTTAGTAACACGAATGTCTCAAGATCGAACCACGGTTTCGGTGGATAAATTTGTTGCATTTTTTTCTTATTTTTACTTTTTTGTCCATACATAAGAATGTTTAGTTTTTATTTTAATACGGTTAGATTAAGTGATTTTGTATCAATTGATTGTATAGTACCGCCGTAGGTTGAATCAAGTAAAAACGACAAACTTTGATATTTCAGAGTTAAATTATACACTTACATACAAACCACACGGGGTCCGCTATCTACCGCAGGTAAATTGACTAGGTACCTGATAATATACTGCTGCGAATCTCACGGACAACGCCGGTCAGGATAGCTTTATAATTTACACTTAAAAAGACAATTGCTTCCGCAGCGTGTATTATACCCAAAATGAGTTGAATAATCAGAATTTTTTCCGGGCAACGCCAGGTAATTTGGCTAGTAATTAATAAATTACTGTATTCAGTACGGTTAATAGCTGCCTTGTATACCTATACAATAATATAACAATATAATAGTTACAAAAATGAAAATGTTCAAAACTTTTGTTTATACATTATTCCGCAGCAATTCCTCATTGATTCCACTTCATATTATAATTCAAAACAATTTAATAATTTTAACACAATTATCAAGTTTATAATTTGTCTTATTCGCACCTGCGTTTATTTTAAACATAATAAGTAGGTTGAATTCCAGAGAGTATTCATGAAACTTGTCCGTATATACGTCTTACACCCACACACAAACAATTATGTTTCCGTTTTGATAGATATTTTCTTACGTACTGTAGGTACTGGAAATGTATACTTACTGACATCACGAATACACGAACACCGTTTGCGATATTATATTATGCCAAACAGAAAATATTATAATGTTTATTGACTCTTCTGCAGAACAATAAATTGTTGTTAACGATTATAACAAACAAGTATTTTATAAATTTTATTATATTTATTTGCCTTCGGTTTAAGGATACTTAACATTTGAGTAGAAAAAAATAATGAATATTTTTAATGATGTATATAGTACTAGGTATAACTGCACTGAAGTATATATTTCAATCGCTATTGATATGCCAAATGCCAAGTACATGGTTGCCATTTACATGAATGTTTCAAAAATCTACAATTCGTATCTGTGTCACATAGTTACCACTTTTCCGTATAATCTTCTCCGTGAATTATTCTGCCTATATATTATCAGATAAATATGTCGTCTATGCCTATGATGGAATCAATGCCAAATTTAAAATTGCTGCAGGTCGCCAGCGATGTACCGCGGAGCCCGGAATTGTCAGAACATCGCGATGATGCCAAGAGTTTGCTAGACGACAGAATGTCTGTATCTGCGCCGAATATCCCTGAACGTTCAAAGTTAGCCGGCCAAAAACTTGCATGGATTAGGTGGCGATCGACGCCAAATTTAAAATTGCTGTAGGTCGACAGCGATATCCCGCGGAGATCGGGATTGTCGGAACATCGCGGTGATGCCAAGAGTTTGCTGGACAACAGGATGTCTGTATCTGCGCCGAATATCCTCCAACATCAAAATTTAGCTTGCGATGCTCCAGAGTTGCCGGTTTCGAATGCGACGCAAAACACGGATGGTCCACGTCGTTCGTTTTGGCGCCGGAAGAAGGAATTCGGACGAATCGTCAGGCGGCTGTTTTGTTGTTGTGGTTCTATTGACATGATAGACTAGTATATAGGTTAAATTGTCAAATTTGTTGTGTATATTACCTGCAGTATTGGCGTGACCGAAACTATTATAGTATGCAGCTTTCTTTCTCATGATGAATTTTTCGTTAAATTTGTTCTACACACTGGTGGATTAAAATAACCCTGAACCTATAGTGTAGCGGATCACACATGTGACATGTGTGATACCGTTACATGATATACTGAAAAGTATAAGTATAATTAATATGAATAATAATAATAATAAGGAATAAGGCTTATACATGTAGTACAGTTATCCGGGTACACATTTTTTAATATACAAAGGTTTGGCATGTTCACTCTCAACCCTTGTTGAAGAATGATACAATAGTTAGTGTTTATCGGGCCACACAAAACGTTTCATTCCTGTAGAATGTAATTGTACAAATATATTATTCTTAAATGTATTACAGATACTAAAATGTAGCATAAGTCCTTGATACATAAATGTATCAACTAGTTATTACATCGAGATGTGTACAATAATATTCATACAGCTATATGCATTAAGAACTATGCGAGAAGTATTTAAGGTCTGTGGCTTAGTGGGTTAAAGCGTCAATGCTATAGCTCGAAGATCGAGGGTTCGAATATCTCCAGTCTATTTTTGATTATTTAATGAAAAAAAAATCTCTCCAGTCTTTTTTTCATTATTGAATGAAAAAAAGATTGATCACTAGAGTGATAGTATGTCGATGCATGCGCGTGCGTGCAAGCATTTTCCTCGTGCGCAAGTGCGAGAAATATATGTTGGTCATGTGACGAGTCAGACTGCTGGTGAGGTGGGGTGGTATGTGAGGGTGGAGAGGGGTAAATATACGTCACACACGTTCGCGACAGGCGGTACGGCTGCGACGGCAATGATGTGGGGATGTGTGGATGCGGCACTAGAACCCCCCTTTTTATACTACTAATATGTGTCTAAGTTAATTTCTAAATTATTTAGGTACGCCACGTCGTTGTAATACAAAATTGTCAACAAAAATTAATTTATAGAAGATCTATCGAACTACTGGATTGAGTGTAATTCAAACATTATCTGTTTTTAACGGCGCTTTTCATCACCGCACAAACATGACCCAATACCGCACAAAATGCATAACCCAATACCGCACACAAAAATAGTACGATACCGCACAGATTTATAAAAAGGTATAGCCTAATTCCGCATACAACAATTGGAACGATACCGCATAAATGTATTAAATATAAAAATTTAAATAGTTAAAAATAATTTTTACTCATAATTTGTAGTAGTATTAGTAATAGTAATAAAAATGTAATAATTTAAATATAAATATTATTGTAATATACAAATAGCAACTATTTTTTTTTTTTTTTTTTTTTTAAATATATTTGACTTTATTATGATAAATTACAATCTATACATCGAGTACAATAATAAATAGCAACTATATAGACATAATTTGTAGTAGTATAAAAATAGTGATAAAAATGTAATAATTTAAATATAAATGTTATTGTAGACACCTATATTGGTTTTAAATGTAAACCTGTTTTTTCTATATATTCCATCACAGTCAGTTTTGTTAATAAAAGCGAGTACTGATATACCAAATTGGCTTTTCGTTCCCGATCATATTTCCGCTGTATTACTTCAATTCCCTTCTTAATTTATCGCATTTTCGCTTCATTAATCACTTGTTGGTCTATTAAAACATCAATCTAAAAATGTAAAATAATTACTAGTTATTACTATATTTTAATAATTAATAGTTTTCATACGTACAACTTGGAAAGCAGATGGATGTGGCATATAAAATTCAAACCGAAGTTGACTGTGGTATGATTCAGCACCGTTAGTCGGTTCTTTTTGTACCATTAGGTTCTTCAGCCCACATCGAAGGAGGAAATTGTTCAGTGTCAATATAATTTTCAAGTACATAATTAGCAAACTCCGTGCACTTTTTATGTTTTGGAGCTTCAGATAAAATGTCATTAAAAGCATCGGAAACAAAATTTTCCGGTAAATACTGTAATCCGAAAAACATTTTAAGCCACTATCCAACCTTTGAATTTTTATCTATGTACTCTTTTTTTTTTCAGTATTGGAATAGAATTTATTTTTCGATACCATGCTTGACATAAATGAAACCGGCATGCTTTAGTTTTTATATTTTTAAACACATTACTCGCTGCAGTATGAGCTCCGACTTCAAGAAATAATAATTGTGGATTTAAATTTGTATTTGTTAACTGTAAACATAGGTTTTTTAAACTTGTCCACATACGAATATAACATTTTAATGTTTTAGATGGCAAAAAACAAAATATTAACGGAAAGTAGTGGCCTCTTGTTAAACCATGTATTGTATATTGCTGAAAAAAATGTTTTGGGCAATATGTGAATGTACCGTCGGCTAAAAGAGTTTCCGTATTGTCATTGAGAAATAATAAATTTGTTTTGCAAGTTACAATTATTATTTCATCCTCTTCAAATACGTGTACAAAATTTTCTTTAGATTTATTCTCAATACAAGCAATTTTAACTTTTTGAATAGCATAGGTTATAGATGATGGAACTGTAGGTAAAATTTTGCGTCGTTCTCGATACATAGACTTTCGAAGAGCATTTATATTAGATGAACATACCTGAGAGTCTTCAATACTTGATAATTCTTTACGATTTATTTTTATTGGCTTTTTATATACAATTTTCAATAGCTTTACGTTTAATAGCTGTACGAATTTTTTGTAGTTCTTTTTTTTGTTCATCATTGTCCTCGTCGTGTTGGTGATATTTAATATAACATAAAATTATTTTCTTGAAAAAAGTCATAAATTAATAATTATAATCTTATACAAATATATGGACACCTAATAATATGTAATATAATATATATAAATAAAACATGTAAAATAATATGTATAAAATATGTAATATACAGATTACATGCTTTTTCAAACATGCTCACCTCAATTTTATTTATCTCAAATTTTGATTTTTAGAATTTTTACTTATAATTGAAAACCATCATTTTTTCAAACCCCTGATAATTTTGTACTACTCAAGGAGCGTTCTGTGGCGATACAAACTTCAATTTCCCTTTTTTACTGTCAATTATTTAGTGGGTGATTCTCATACAAATGTTGATACTAAGGATAATAATCCTAAGTATGGTTTTACAAAAATATAAGCTATATATTATGTAATATTAGATGTAGTATTCATTATACTTAAATTATTTTTAAAAATTATTTATATTGATAGATCAATAGTAATTACTAACATTTTCAAATCAACTAAGCCCCAAATCTACTTAACCTATTACCACAGGTCATAGACATATTATTCTTAGTACCTTATTCAAACTGTTCTATCGTAGCTATATTTTCAATATTGATTCTGCTTGAGTTTCAATTCAAATTGTAATAACAACATATTGCTGGATGATTTCAATATCAATAGATTATCGTGCTTAAATAATTATCGTTCGATTAAATTTAGCAACGTTGGAAAAAATTTCGAGCGTTCTCAAATAATATTTTAGATCAGTCTTGGTCACATATATTATTTTTTCCTGAGTGAGCTTCGAGTCTTATATTATAAAAAATATAACAAAAAACAATAACAATAAACAAATTATCCACAACATGTTGGATACTTGGATCTGATCCAAAACGTTTATCAATAAATTTCAATAAATTTTAAATTTGAGGCGTCAGAACTTGTATTGATATTTATAGAAAAAACTACAAAATTTCAAAATTTTCAATATCTATAAATATAGCTCAATAAGAGTGGATCTTTGTTTTAATTATTCAAACGTTAGACACAAATATATAATAATCGAAATTTCTTATGAATCTTAACATTTATAACGAGCAATTTTCAATTTTAGCTTTTGGATTTCGGAGGTTCCCTAGAGCCGGAGGCCCGCGTGCATCGCACACCCAACTGTTGCGGCACCGTCTGCTTTTATACCGTTTACGTAATAATATGATGATATATGTATGCGTATCGTCACGTGGTGTCCACATTACGTGCATAAGTCATTTTCAAAAAGAACAAAACGCAAACGTTATGGGTATGATAAATCGGGTTTCGTTGACGTTTGCGGTGTACGTAAACCCAAGCCGTATTGGTATTGCCATAATAATAATATTATGACCGTGTCAATAGTATGGCGAATACACTGTACCATGGCTATTGTGCGTTTGTTTCGAATGCGCCCGTCACAGCAGTCGGCGTATCAAAACTCACTGACGATTTATGCACCATACGATTATGCATTTGTATGTATTGTACACACATATTATAATACGATAATATTTTACGTTTTAATCGTATATTGTCACGCGACGTTCGAATGGGGCAATGCCTACCGATGTATTTGGTTCGCGGGTAGCTATATACTATATATTAATATTCTTATTTGCATCCATCTCGTAGTCGTTGGCCAAACCGTCGTAGCGGTACACGAATTCAAAGTCGAGAGTATTACTGCACTCGGTGCCGTAGCCGGGTTTATGAAATGGTAGGGGGGGAGGGTTGAGTATAAATTAAACCAAGTATTTTACAGTTTTCGTATACAAATAATACGTTTATTAGTGGAAAATATCAATGGGGAGGGGGGACGGTCAATACCCAAAAACCCTAATGCCACTGGTAGTATTGTAAATAGTAACATATACTGGCCTCCCGGTGCAGGTGATCGCGACCAGAGATTGGAACCATACTGAAAACAACCGTAAGTCCGGAAGCCTATAGAAATATTAAAATCAGAACCCTTATTTAGATATATCTCAATATCTAAGAAACGAGCGTCGATATTTCGATAGTACCTACGTAAAGGAATTTTTTCATGTTTGATTGTTTTGTTTTTGAGTCATGTACTCGTGTATAAATGACCATAATATTGAAATATATATTGGTCATTATTGTCGCTATTAAGTTGTTGAATATTGGTTTGAAATTTATTGGTTGAAATCGGTATTAACCGGTTCCGACATTACTGTTTTTTTTTTTTTTAAGAACATTGCCGAAACCGAAATAGAAAAAAAATTTTACAAATATTTGATGAACAAACTTAGTTACCCCAAGATCACGAAAAGTTTTGACTAATGACGATATGACGTGGTTGGTGTACTTAAAATTAAATGGTCTCTGACTATAGTCTGACTACGGGAAAAATGTCAAAGACAATTTGTCCGCTGTCAATGCCTATGTATGGACCGTGTTGACTATATTCAAGTCAGACACTATAGGATATTATATTGGCTATTGGCACTTATATATGTCAGTGTGTTACAATAGTTATTACCAAAAGTACATCATTGTAGTAAGTACAATAATAATATAATGTACAATTACGGAAATTACGCGTTTATCGATAAATATATAGCTGGTAATATGCATTGAATAGATGTCACCCGGTCGCGCGTAAATCCTGCGCATACATTTTCTATGCGCACTCTTATATTACCCACTGTAATCGTTTAATAGCCGTTGCGAGGATCGCGAAAGTCGTGTTCGTTAGCGGCGGTGGAATTCGATTTTTCGAATTACGAGAAAACAAACGAATAAAATATAATACAAATGCGAACGCAATCACGATAACGGCGTGCGGCTTGCTTGCGTATACACAACAATATAAATAGGTACGCATCCGCGTACACCTGCCGACGACGACGACGGTACAATATAATAATGTAGACACTGTTTTATTATTACCGTTCGCACGGTCGTAACCACACGCGGGACGCGGTTAAGACCACAAATCCCGTGGCGCGCACAGAAGTCACATAATAATACTGTGTGATTATGCGCGCGAGGTTGGCGGTGGGCCAGCTATAAAGGCATCGGCAAGTGGTTGCGGGGGAGGGTGGAAAAGGGGTAAAGCGCGCGGTGTTATATTATGTACCTGTAGATCTTACCTCAATCGATAAATTAGGCGTCGGATCTACACTCGCGCACGCGCGCGCGCGCGTGTGCGTATGTACCTGAAAACGTTTTACTGCCGTTTTAATTACGTTTGCCCCGTCTCGCCCCCCCGTCCCGCATACGCGTACACGACACATGTACAATAATATTATCTGCGTCGTCTTTTTCTCGGTTCTCGGTTTCCTCTCTTTTTCACATGGGTATTATGGGTATTCCGTCTCGTTCTGACCAGTCCATTCGTATACGCGTATATTGCGTCTGTATACACACGTCCTGTACACGCGTTATTTTATAGGAATGCTCAACTATACGTCGGCCGCCGAAAGTCTCTCGGAACTGGTTTACGAGCTGACTCACGGAGACTTTTTAATTTACCCGTATTAATAGAATACGATATTATAATGTAAAAGATTTCGATTCTTATCGCGTGCTCTCGCGCGCGCGCCGTTACGATTCCTACCCCGGGGCGGGTTAGGTGTCGACGTTTATTAATGGACCCGGAATTCAAATGAGACGTATGTATAATACTATTGCGGTGCGGGCGGCGGGAGACACGTCGAGCTTCGTACCGTACATTATAGGTCCCATAGACCGACTGCGGCGACCGGACGGTGTCGAAGAGGACCGCGCGCGGCATGTATTTCGTGGGAGCGGACGAGTCGTCCCGAATCGAATATACACTTATCCGACGAATTTCTCTGTAACATTTTCTAGCGTAACGATATCGTCGCACCCGCCGCTTGTACTTACCGAAAAAAACTGCTGCATGTCGACCACGAAAATCAAAACAGGAAAAAAACCACATCGAAATCTACGGTGTTGTTCTCCGTCCGATCTGTACTCACACGCACACACACGTGCACACAAACACACATATATATATGTATTATATTATATAGATGCAACCCGTTCTTCAAAAGACTGTTAATTATGGCATATTCACTCAGTCAGACGACATAAATATGCAGCAAACGACCTCGGAATATTTTAAAATCATATTTGCAAAACACATGGGTACCTTTCATAGACATATCAACTATACTATTTTATACCTATTATATATTATGACGTCTGTGGTAAATGCGGAGAAAAAAAATAGGGTTAGTCAAAGATTAAATCGTAAACTCAAGCAAATATATCATGTCACATTCATATATGATATTATAAGCGAGTAAGCGACGACATTGTAATATATATTATGATACGACATCGCATATTTTCACGATGAACAGAAGGACCATCTCTTCAACAGCAACCGTATTGTTTGTTTTTTATAATTATAATGTTATAATAATATTATGTAGTTGTTTAGGTATGCATTTGCGAAACACACCGTTCGCAAATTCATGATAGTTATATCATGTTTAAATATTTTGCATCAAACGAATTGTTTGTCAGTTGTCGATCAACATTTTCTCACATTGAGCGTCGTTATTTTACGTTAATATTATATAGTTGTTATAATAAAATGTGCAAGAATAACAAAAAATATACATACATATTATGTTTATCGTGAATCAAAGACAAACGGTTTTAATAGACTCGTTTCGTCGGTCAAGACAACACGATGATATTATATACATAATATACCTAGGTAATTAAAGAAATGCCATGAATTGATATAGCGGTGGTGTGTGTGTGTGTGTGTATATATGTGACCGGAGGCCGTGCCGCCGAGGATATAGAAGAGATTAATGTTTACATTGTGATGAAGTTTTTCTGGTGCGTTTAAAAATACATTTATCGCTAATGCTTACGAATCGATTTTCGTATATATATATTATAACTTTTAAAAATTAATTCCACACAACAACACTATTATAATACAGGTATAAGTATTATAGTATAGGTATGTATAATAATGCGAGGAGAGGTCGGCCGTAATATACAAGTCCGAATGTGAAACATTGTCTGTTTGCGGTCGTATTCCACTGTATATCATATTATACATATATATAAAATACATTGACGTACGCGTTTACAATAATATAGCCGGGCCGTATTTAATTTTGCCCGAGGCCCCTCCGGCACATAATATTTCCCCCGTGTACGCGTATGAACCGAGCCGGTATATTCGCCGGGGCCCTGGCTAGAAGTCGACGACGAGGAGGCATAAAAACGAGTTTTTTCGGGGGGGATCGAGTATTATATTATATTTTTCGAGTCGGCATTTATATAATGTGCTCACGGCCGGCCCCGCCGACTGACACTTAAGCAATACGACCGTGTTGCTTTAGGCAACATATTTACCTCTCGTGTGTTATTTTATTATGGATATACACTGATGTGTGTGTGTGTGTGTGTGTGTGTGTGTGTGTATATGTGACCGGAGGCCGTGCCGCCGAGGATATAGAAGAGATTAATGTTTACATTGTGATGAAGTTTTTCTGGTGCGTTTAAAAATACATTTATCGCTAATGCTTACGAATCGATTTTCGTATATATATATTATAACTTTTAAAAATTAATTCCACACAACAACACTATTATAATACAGGTATAAGTATTATAGTATAGGTATGTATAATAATGCGAGGAGAGGTCGGCCGTAATATACAAGTCCGAATGTGAAACATTGTCTGTTTGCGGTCGTATTCCACTGTATATCATATTATACATATATATAAAATACATTGACGTACGCGTTTACAATAATATAGCCGGGCCGTATTTAATTTTGCCCGAGGCCCCTCCGGCACATAATATTTCCCCCGTGTACGCGTATGAACCGAGCCGGTATATTCGCCGGGGCCCTGGCTAGAAGTCGACGACGAGGAGGCATAAAAACGAGTTTTTTCGGGGGGGATCGAGTATTATATTATATTTTTCGAGTCGGCATTTATATAATGTGCTCACGGCCGGCCCCGCCGACTGACACTTAAGCAATACGACCGTGTTGCTTTAGGCAACATATTTACCTCTCGTGTGTTATTTTATTATGGATATACACTGATGTGTGTGTGTGTGTGTGTGTTTATAAAACGAAACGAATAAAATAAAATACGAAAACGAAACAGAAAAAAAAACGTTGTTCCAATAATTTCCGAAACGTTTGACAGCCGGACACCGTTTTCTCCGTCGACGATATATATATATATATATTATATATATTATATTTGTACACACACGTATGCGTTATACAAACGCGTAGAAAAAATATAAAAATCTCCGGCGCTCGAGAACGACCATCTGGATTTTTCAACACAATTTTACGGTCCGCGTCCATATCCTTCTGCGGGAGGCTAGCGCGCGCGTGCTTGAATAATAAAATGCAAATTCCATCGCCATTGTTCCATTATTGTATCGGTGTGCGACGGCGACGACGACGGTGTGCGTAAAAAGTGTTGTTATAATATATGTGTGTGTGTGTGCTTACGTCCAGCTGAGCGCGGTCGTAGTATGGTCGCCGAGGTATATACCTATATATATATGTATAATATGTATAGGTACATAATATAATATAGCTGGTACCTATCTGATACTCATATTTTTCCGACCATATTGTTCCTACCGGCTCAGTCCGGGCACTTCATCACGTGGCGCGCACGCCAGTCGTATACGTGTAATTTTGCATAAATATCGTTTTATTATCATATATATACATATTATATACATACCCGAGCCATTTGCACACACAAACGGGCGACGGAAACATTATTTACGAGACATATACGACGCAGATCGAGGGGACACGGGGACGACCGGTAAACCTATGTGTGTGTGTGTGTGCGTGTTCGATCGCTGCTGATGCTGGTCCATCGATTATTCGTCGATGATGTATACAGGTACCATATTGTACCACGTTTATTACGCGCAGAGAAAGTGTACAGAATCGTAAATAGGTATATAATATAACATTAAGTAGGTATGGGTACCTAAAAGCCGCAGTTGCGCGTGTATGTCGGCGGAAAATCGACTACCTGTCGATGGACGATGTTTAGATTGATATGGGTTCGATGATGGCGTGGAAAAATACGAACCCCGACGGTTGTAATACGGTAAAGAGGGGGGGGGGCCTTCATCTTTACTACGCTAGGAATTTGAAAATGTTCGAACGGAACTGCTTTAAAATGAAACGAATACGCACTCAATAGTAATAGTTGTTTGTAAGTAATTTGTGACCTATTTGAATCTGATCTTGAAAATCAATATTTTTGATTTAACGAGGGTACAAAAAAACCTATGTTTGTTTTTATTCTGAAGAGGGCTGGTGGAAATACTACTGAAAATAGTTGAAATTATTTTTACCAATCCAAAACATGTATAGGCGGGCCAGCGTTATCCTACGATTTTGTAAACCCACCTCGCACGCGGCTTTTTAATATTATTATTAATTGTTTTACACTACCCGACTACCGTATTCGTATAATGTGTTAAAAATTGTTTAACGTCTGACGCACGGTCGTGGAATTACTAGGAAGCCGCATCTACATCACGATACAATTATATGGGATTGTAAATTTATGAGCAATAATAATAATAATATGCGAACAAAAGCACTAATAACTGTCATCGCGACGGTCCCGCAATACGGCTGCGGCGTCGCTCGAACAATACGAATACAATATTATTATCTGTCTGAATCATTTTTGCAAAGGCCGCGAACGAGGAAACGTGCAACTTACGTACAGGTATATGGTCGGACAAACGCATAATAATATACAATCATATTATACACAGTATTTGCGCGGGAAACACGTTGGAATTTCATACCGACGACCTCGTGCCACCGCTATCATAATATTATCCTACTGCCGGCGCCACGGATATTATTATTATTATGGTATTACGGTTTGAATACAGCAGTGCCGACCTCAAACAACTTACGTGGGAGGAGTGTTATAATAATATTATATTATATTGTATTGAAGAAATATTGTAGTGATTGAGGTATGTATATTATTGTGTCACAGCCGACGCCGCCGTGGAACGCGTTTTTATGAAAAGAGTTGCTGACTAATGTCAATGAGAAGTAATCACGAAATTTAAAAAAAAAAAAAAAACGGTTTTGCAAAATATATGACATGGATAAAAAGATAGACACGGCTGAGATCACGATGACCCCGATAAATATAATGTACAATTATGTATGTATACAGGGACACAGGGTCATGGCGGTGATATTATTTTAATGTGAGACTATCACTGACGATTTTATTGTTTGCGGTTATAATAGTATACAGTTTTGCAAAAAAATTGATTTCGTTCAATTTGAATTTTAAATGAAAGAAGATAATATTAACGTTAGTTCACGACACGCCACTACTATTGTTTAAATATTTATAAATCATTTACATTTTTGTTCGATACCTAATTTATAATATTCCACAAACAAAGAAAAAGTCCACATCAGAATATGAAGTGAAAAACATAAGTCGATATTATTTATTTACGTGACAAACGTGAGACCAATAAGCTAACCTAAATTTTTTCTAAACAAAAACTGATCTACATAAAGTTTAAGAATATATTTAATACTCAATAAAAAACCACCGCATACCACATAATTTATATTATATCGTATACTATTAACACGAAGGACACAGTGTGTACCTTTTTTCGTGAAGTTTTATCGGCTTACACGTACGTTAACGTTATAACAGTATACAAGATGCGCGCCCGTGACATATTATGAGTATTTATATTATATTGGCCGTCGCCGTTTTTTTTTTAACGACAGCAGCAAATGGCAATTATATTTTAATATTATCGTCGAGCCACACGCGAGTCTGAAACGAGCATATTATAATGGAGTTGTAATTGACCGTAAACAATTGCAACAATAACTCTACGCCACTATTCGTATATATATATATATATATATGCACAATAATAATAACATACGCATATACCAACCGTATTATATGTATACGTATATATATATAGTGTATGCGCATTTGACCGCGTACGGGGGGGCCTATACCGCGAACATGTTATATTGACCAATTTATATCGAGAGGAGCGTCGAGGTTAATAACGATGTAATATATATGAGGTACCTGCGTGTAGTCTTATACCTATACATCGTACGAGATATATATTATTATAGCGTACATAAACGTATCTATATTAATATATACACACTACTCCGCACTGCAACACATATTATTATGTGCGCCAGTGACATTGGACTGGACGTGTTTAATTCTTATTTAATACCGAATCGTTATAAATCCGCTCGGACTTAATTAATTTTTAACAGCCATTTGAATAAAAAACACATTTATTCCTCCGGCGTCGCGGTCGTCGTCGAAGGCACGGGTACTATAACATAATATTATAACAACAACATCGACTAGAAGACGCATCCGCCGCCGCCACCGCGTCCACGATGTATATGAATCATCAAACCTATAAACATTGATAAATGATAATCATTATTTTTTACATCTTTTTTCTTCGTAATATCACTATATTGTATATTATTATTATTATTATTACACGCGTGCTAGTATATAATATAATAATGTATAATATATTATACATGTATATATAATGCCACCAACGTTGCTTGGCCACAGACGTTTTATTTTATTTTCGCTATATTATAGATATCGGACAGACGGTTAAAATTGTTTTTGTCGGAATGAAAAAAAAAATATGTCGCATATACCTATGTCCGTTACTGGTTACTCCGTTAGCAAGTTATTATCGATTTCGGTTGTCCCGATGCGTCTATAATAAAATTATTCGTATTAGGTATACGCGGAGAGCTGACAATTATTATTCCGCTGGAAGCAGGCTGCAGTATATATGTATAATAATACTCGACGGGGTCGTCTAAATAATAATTGTCGTGCAACTCTTCTGAGCGTCGTTCTCGTGAAATCCCAGGATATAGCAAATCGAGAATTTGCCACGCTGAATTTACGAATATGTACACACACGAACGGTTTAAAATTTAAATCTGCGAGCTTTTCGAACGCTCACAGATGATAATAATATCGCTATATACGATACGTATAAGTGTATATGACTGTAATACGTGTATATATTATATATAGGTGCAGTTTATACTCAATATATCATATATTATTATACCTAAGACGCCGTGTGCACGAGGTATATGCACGTTGTCGAGTTAAAATACGTTCAACTGGTTTCTTTTTTATGCGAATTATTACACGGTGCCATAGTGACGATGACCCTAATCTCTGCTGCAGCGGTGCAATTTGCATATGCATTCCTTATCGCGATTAAACACATATATAAAATGGCTACACCGTACGCGAAATATTTACGAACGCACATAATATAATATACCTCGCATATAATTGTATAGATATATTCATAGTGCGGTAAATCATCGCGATTCGCAATAATATTATATTATATTATTATACCAGTTCGGTTATCATATACCATACCTACCGAATCAATAATTGCACGCGCGCTATAACATAATATTATGTTTTTTTACTTTTTTTACAGTACAGACGTTGAGTATACGCTTAATGTAACATTTTCTCAATGTGAAAAAAAAAAACTGAACACTGATCATAATAATATATTATACGTTATAAGACATAAATGTTAGAGTGCACTGTACGTTGTGTATCGATATGACAAATTCCCGCGGCGACACGATTAATGCTTTTTTTTCGACAAAACAATACAGTTGATTCTTTTTTCGATAAGACCAACCAGACAACTAATAAAGAAGATATTTCTCTGTGACGTATTATATATTGTAATATTTTTATGGTAATAACATTGTAAAAATATTAAGTATATATTGACACAATTAACTAAATAATAATAACATTTTTTTTTCAAGTGCCATCGATTTTACGGACAAACACTATACCACCTACATAGTTACATTGTTTTTTTTTTTTTTTTGTATTGGTTTCAACAATTCAAAACCTTATGTTAAGTGTATTAAAGCCAATGCTTGTTTACAGCTCTTCACTTATTTCGGACAAACTTCTATACAATAGACTTCTTGCAAGTTAGACTATGTTTGTACGAATTTTCTATTATAACAATTATAAATATGTTACCTATGTCCAATACGTTATTCATTAGGTATTTGTGATATTAATGACGTATTGTATGATATTATTCTGCGTCGCCACCTTTATGGTATTGATCTTCGATATATATATACGTATTACGTCCCTATAGGGACAAACGCGTGGTATAAATATAACACTTTTCGTAGAAACCGCAAACCGTTTTAAACATTGTGTAGAACTATGAAAATACCAACGATTGTATGGGTAATATAATATGCCATGTTTTTAAACACAATTCACAACTATTAACGAAATATATACGAAATAAACGAGGCCAGTTCGGCGCTTGATTTATAGATATTTTATACATTGCAGGGATTGACTAATGTTTCCACAATTTGTAACATTATGATATATTTTTTCAATTACATGTATACAACGCCGACATCTGAAATATTGCTTTTTTCGAAAAACTCATTTTTGACGATAGACGTGTTTACGACTCAAGTGTAAGTTATTCGAGTACGGAGTAGGCATCAATGTGGTATTATACACACACACACATTATGCACTACCATCGATGCTTAAGGAGGGATAATATCATGGTTGAAATATTTATTTTATATTTCAACCATGGATGATATATAATTTTAGACCACGAATTCAATATAATATTATTGTATATACAATTTAGTTATTTAGGTTAAGTTAGTTATATTTTAATCAATTTATCACGTATTATGAGATATTATGAAGTCGAATCACCTACACCTGCCGCAATATGGAGTATCCGATATTGAACGGAACAGGGAAGTTTTGGTAAGTTTGAAAACTGGTTATCATTATTACAACTATACGACAAGTGGAAAAGCCAGGAAAAATCTTACAAAATCAGCTGCAATGCAAGTTCAGGCGACGAGAAAGTAAAAATTGTGTTTTACCCGAATAGTCTCAAATTTGATGTTAAAATTCCCGAACAATCTCGACAAACGCTTCTCGAAAAGATTTGGTGCTGAAGTTGCAGTACGCAGTATTGCACCATTGTATATGATTATGGTGAAAAATAGAAATAGAAATCGAATCATCATGTTATTATGTATATTGAATATTATTGATATACACCATACGTTATCTTTCAATATTAATTATGTTTTTAAGTATGTCATATTTTTTATTTTTATAACATAATATTATACCTATATTGATAAAAGTACAAATGTACACTTATTTACTATCATATACATATTTTAATATAATATGTAGCACTACATTTTTAATGTCTCAATAATAATTGTTGTGTTCGGCTCCGTACTTAATAATATGCCTTAAAACTTAAATGTACACGAACTTATAATGGGATTTTCTTCTATTATATTATATTAAAATGCGTACATCAACGCGTATCGTGTATTCAGAGTATGTTGACCACTGACCATTTAATTAATTTTGTGGCTCTATGTACACTTTACACACGTGGTGGGCGATGGTGGTGACACACGTTCCCGCCAATTTCGCTATGTTTTGGCGCCAAAAACCGGTCACGTACTCCCTTCACCCTGATATACCTATGCTTATTATAAGTCCCTCTCTCCGTGCTTTCTGGTTCTTATTCACCGCGATCTGTCGTTGATCCACTAAAACCCACTCAGACTTTCATAATAATTCACCGCACCCGCATAGATGACTAATCGTTGGAATGAATGTTCCACTCGATTTCCACAGTACCGTAATGATAAAATATTAAGTGCCAGCACACAAGAATTTTTTTTCTACGGAGTGATTTATGACGGTATATTTTTTACAACGGCTAATCGATAAGTTTAAAAATTCTATAAGCCCACCACTTCGCGCTTGAATAACCATATCTACCACCTGTGCAGCATGCCGAAAGATAGATGTGATCCAGACGATCCAGTTATGCCGATAAAATTAACCGGAGAATCCCACGCGGTAGTCGGTTAACTGGTACAATGATGAAGTGAAATAAGTGTATTCTGGACGATGGTGTCAGGTTTAACCACCAATAGAGTTTTTAGGAGCTTACGAGACTTAGATCTTGCAAATTCGGTAATGTACGGATATGGTATAATGTTTTTTACATGTCTGAATAATATCACATACTATAGCCAAAGACTCCGCGAATGACAAAAAATAATTTAAAAACGCTTTTCACCGCCAAACGACGATATAATATAATATATACGGACGAGTCAGCGGTATTAATGTATTATAATATGTAGGTACCTATTTCACTGTGCCTCGTATTGTCTAACTGTGGACATAAACACATTTAAAAACCGCATAAACTTTTCGTTACGGAAAGTTCAAAATATGTATTATAAATGGTATGATATTAAGTGGTACCTATACGTTATACGGTATAATATCTAAGATTGGTACAATCAATCATAATGGATCTTTGTAGTTAAAACTACGTACAGCGGTCATTTTTTTTTTTTGAATTACGTAGGTACTTAAATAATATATTCATCGAACATCTTGGTCAGACTATTCAAACAGTAAATTATAATGATGGTTAAAGATTTCGTACGACGGAAATTGGAATTGGAAATCGTCAAAAATTACCTCCTGTAAGGCTGTATCATGCATGTGGATTGTACTTGCGGCCACATAATTTATCTATTACAATTTATAATCAATTGGAAACGATTATTTTAATGAAACTCTGTACGTATGTGTACATATTATACAAGTGAGTACACAATGTCCGTATATATTGTATACAATTTACCTAAATATTAGAAACATGAAATTTAAAAAATAATACTATTTACAGATTGGAAGGTACTAGGAATATAATATCAAAACAAAGTTACATCACTGACCATACCAAATTGAATGTATCACATAATTTCAAGTATAACAGAATATAATCATGATGAGGTAAATATTGATAGAATGTAAAAACAATATTATTTAAATTAAAGGTTCAGTATAATGTGTGATTCACACGTGTAGTAGGTACTACTATATGTACCGGTCTTACAACAAGAAATCAAACGCTTTAATTATTCCTACACAATCATTGACATTATTTCGACACAATCCTAAAAATAAAATATCTTTAACTTCATTAAAAATATTAGCTTAAAGCGACTCTTACACTGTGTCGTATCGTATCGTGTTTTTAATGACCGTGTGCCTTCGTGCCGTGTTATTTTTTATCTGTATACCAATATCATATGACTAAAATGCAATATCAATGATATAAATGTTGTTGTACCTTGATAACATTTTATAATTTTTTTTTTAGTTATGATTTTTCTACACATATTTGTAACCACATGGTCAAAAGTTGAATATATTCCACTATGCGGTATCGTTTAGTTACTGTGGTATCGTATGATAAAATAATAATATACCATATGGTATTCCTTAATATTTAACCACGCGATTCAGCCAATTAGAGAATTTACACGACTCAACACTAAACGATGTAGTGGAACCCCCTTGCCCCTTAATACATTACTTCACCTGTTGCAAACATAGACAAGGTCTAGGACTTAGGTATAATGAACAATTATATTGTAATCGCAAAAAGATTATTAGTCAGATGACTGAAATTTGATCCTTAGTATAGTCAAGTATCTATTCTTTAAAGTTTCAAAAATCAGAAATTGAATAAATGTATTATTAAAGGAAAAATGACCCTCATGATCATACTTCGTGAATAATCCTGTATATAAAAGTGGAAAATAGCCGACCCATCATTAGAAGTCTATCTCTATTATATAAAGAAAGCAATTCATTTACAATTCATTTGAATATACATGTGAGAATTAACATATTTTACCTCGCATCACAGCATATTATGTATATATTTTCACGCCGGTTAAATGCAATGATTAATTATAACTTATTATTAAGTATATATATACACACATACACACATATATACTATATATATATATATATATTATTATATTATTACATTATAATGTGTAATGTGTTATGTAAACTGTATTTAAATTTATGGTGTTATCAAATGGAAATCACAGAAGAAGGTTAAACCAAACGAACAGAGTTTAAATAAAACTATAATATGTATATCGATAGGGGAAATTAAATAATGCAACACGTTTTAAAATAAACTTAAAAAATAAACTCTATAATATTATTATTTTGTTTGTTGTATTAAAATTATATTACATTTTATTTATAGAAGCTTTTGTGCTTTATTTATATGATTAAGCCACACTTGACGTTTACCATATACTTAAGTTACAAGTTAAACAATAGGTACGGCAAATATGTCAAGCGACAAGTACTAAACATACTATATAATGTATGAATTGTAAGAAATTGCTATAAGTATTTCCCTTATTATCCTAAGTGTTTGAATTTTTAATATTTCTTAGAGTTAACTCCTACCAACAATTGATTTAAAAACAGTAGCCTATTGAAACTGTTTTTTTTTAAATTAAAATATTTTTAATTTATTGCGAGAAAGTTTTTTTTTAAATATATCTTATCTAAATCATTTTTTTAAAAATATTTTCGGGCATATTTAAAAATGTTTCAAACCTAACTTTAAGTTTGGATATTGGATAAATTATTTAATGGTTACCTGTTTTCCACATTTTAAGTTGCCAACGGTGGAATGATTTCCGTATCCATCTACTATCGTGGTGAAAATTCACTTTTCCATAGTATTATGTGACGTACTGACGTGTTTTGAATGTTTTGATCCTAAATAACGCATTTGATCGGTAAGTTTGCACGCATACCTACCAACTTACTGTTCTAAACGAACAAATATTATTTTATAAATCAATAAATTAAATAAGTGACTTCTTTCGTATATTACTTATAAAAGTATAACTTTTATAACTGATTTTAATAATTTTTTAATGACATATTTTACGGTGGTACTAAATTTTTAAATATTCTAAATATCTTATGCTGTTTACAAACAAAAGTTTTCCAGGGATCTATCTTCCATATTATACCTCTTGGCCACTTGGATACGTCTCCGCAAGTATTGGTTATTAATAATAATAATAAAATGTATGAATGTTGGATATTATATTGACATCTGTAACCGACTTCGAAAGGATATAATATGATAACATATTTTGCAGACTATAACGTTCTTATATTATACAATTTTAAAAGGAATAATATATCCGAATGTCACCAGTTTGTATTCGATTAACTTATACTAATATTAAGATACGTATATAATATTATGTATATATACCAACATATTTTTTTATTTAATCAAGATTAACCGATCCGTTCTCCGTCGCCGATTAGATATCGCTATGTTCTGATGTAATTACACATATTTACAATTTCCTTTTACGATTGATATACATATATATACATACATGTGATGTATAATAATATACACGTACGCGTATAATATATATAATAAAATATATGCATAGCGCCGAAGCTCATTAATAACCGGTGAGTGAGACATTGAAGTGTTTTAAGCAACAGATAAACGCGTATGATATTTTTTTCAACATTCTCGATGCATATTACACATAATATATTATTTATAATTACAAATGCACTGCACGCTGCAATACACACAAAGAAACAAAAAGAACAACTTTTACCTTGTAATTTTTTAATAATATACAATATTTGCTGTATAAAAACGCATACAAATAAACATTTTGACTTAAAAAAACAAAAATAAAAATAAAATGTGAAGATTTTTTATATTATCATATACATGTATAATGTATATTTTGTATTGTTATAATAAATTATCAATTGAATGATTTAAATGTGTTTAATCGTTTCCTATATTTACGAATATAAAATATTATGTTTGTTAGTTTTAGTTTTTAACCACTGACAAATGGTTATATTTATACTCAATAATAATTTATAAAATATATTTCTTTTATTATTTCGTACGTATATATAGTAAACATTGACAAAATAGACATAATAGTCCGGCATCGTATATTTAAACATTATGACGTACTAATATCGATTTAAACTGAAAAACATAAAAATAAATAAATACCTATGTTTGGTGTTCATAATTTAATAAAAATGGATGTATTATAGTTTTCGAACGTATAACAGTTAACGCATAATATATAACTTTGAGTGTATTCTAATTCTATAGACGTATAGTACCTAAAAAAAATAAAACTTATGTTTACTTTATATTATTTATACAATGCAGTCACACAAAACCATTATTTGAACGAATTGGCAGATCAAATAGTTATAATTCATATAAATACTGAATTTGTTGGAGCATTTCAGTTTTTTCACCAAGTACTAATTCTATCGTCCAAAATTATTACATACAGGGTGATTGATTAAGCGTAAAACACTCATTATCTCAAAAAGTATTCACTTTTTTCAAATTTTTTTTTTTTCAAAATTTTAGATTTACGCTGTTCTAGAATTATATAATAATTTAATATTTTCACCCTTATATTATAGGTAAAACACCATCAACTTTTGATTTTCAAATGGCAACCCATACTAAAAATTTCATAATTTAGTAAGCGCTTTTTTTTGTATGAATTATCACGTTTAAATTTTCATTTTTCGTTAATCCGTTGACGAGATATAACTCCTCAAAGTTGGGGTGTTTGGGGGAGGTGTTTGTGTGTAAATGCGTTATACCTAGTCAGTACTGCGGACCGCAGTAATGGGGTTTTGTGCTCCGTCGTAAAAAATAATAAACTTTAAAATCAATTCAGTAAGTACGATAGTTAAGCCTAAGTTTGCCCCAAAATACCCCATTATGTTGCACAATTCTACCCCACGCTAATTAGTGCACGGTCATGATATTATTGATATACTATCGCTTATAAAGCCAGAAGTTACTAGTAATAAATTCGATACCGAAGATATGGTGATAAATGATTATCAGTTGTACCTACTTCCGACAATAACTTTTATTGTTATACATACATACCGTCCCCACTACATCCGTCCTTCAAGGCCAATAGATACTAGTATTACTACAACATACACAAGAAAATAACTATTCACAATACTCGGATTAAAAAGAACAATAGGTATTCACAATTGAATATTATTGTACTACCGCCTGCCTATAAAGTACTTATTGTCAATTTGAATATTTAAATTAATAATTAAATAGCAATAACACTTTTAATACTGAAATATTTTCCTGACAGCCAATAATAAAAATTAATAAAATAATTTTGGTTGCATCTTGAATAGTTTGAAATTTAAGTACCCGTAGTTAGGTAATACCACTAATAATAACCACTAATTAATTAACATTAGAACACAGTGTTCTATGTGTATATTGTAATTATTTTTCCTCAAAATTAATTTATTATTCCATGCTTATCAATAATGTTCACCATAATATTATCGGTGTTATTTGTTTGATACTTTTAGATATTAAATACTACAAATCAAGCTGATTTTTTTTATATAAAATATAAATTATAGTAATCATTCAAAAGTATAGAAACTGTGCTTAGGCGACACTTAAATTGATTTAAAGTAACACTTATATGTGTGCATACGAGTACCTAACAATATAATTAAAGTTGCAGTGTATGCATATGAAATAAAATAATAATTTACAAGATGTTATGAACAAGCTGTACAAAGAAATTAATAATATTTAATATAATATACAGACTGTTTCTGCGTTTTTTACCCCATCTAACAACACTAATAACATTCATTAACTTAATGATCATCCATCAAGTTTTTATCATTTTAAATAAAATACTAATGCTATAAAAATACTAGTTAGTTCATATTTATTTAATCGTTGTCCACTCAATTTACAATTCTGAATAAAACTATATAAACACATTTAAATAATATTTTGAACAGGTAAATATTACATTACCTATGATAAATAAATGGCTCTGAACTAATTTTATTCATGACAATTGTCCCACTTTATAACAATTTTCAGTGACGCCGAACCTATAATAAATATTCAACTAGCTATTTTAACTTATATTGGTGATTGGTAAGTGCGTAAAAATAATGATTTATATTTGTGCGTATTATTAGTGATGGGAATAATCGAATGATTAGTAGGTAATCGATACATTTTATAATCGAATGAATCATTTGAATGAATTTTTCACTCGAATGATACAATAATCTAATGCTTTTTTACCTCACTAGTCACTACCCTATACTACTGACTACTTTATACTTTTATAGTATTTGGTTTATAAATATAGCCAATAGTCATTACTCATTGGTATAGAATTTACTATTTAGTGTACCTAATGGCTAATACCTATATCAATAAATAATAATACAATTAGGTAATACTCAGTGGAGTGTATTTACCTATAATTATAATTATTTTTATCTATAAAAAATAAATTATAAATTCCCTTATTTGGACAGAAAATCTATAAGATTATTTTATTATTCGAACAATTTTTAAAATAATCGAATGATTCGATTATTTCATTTGATTATTCCCATCATTAGTATTAATTATCTTAATGCTAATTTTAGGACTTCAGCGTCACTGTCTGTTAATATATGAACCATTATAAAATTGTACTTTCATTTATCAGCCCAGGACTATGAAAAATCTATTCCAAAATGATGATACAGTTAAATCAAAATTGTCGTTTTGCAGTTTTGCAAATATGAGTAAAGATATAACATGTATTCAAAAAATTGAAACCAACTTTCCAATAACCCCAGACTTAAAACAAAAGTAAAATTTTTAAAATGCTGTAATAATATTTTAACTCGAATTTAGTACAAATTACTATTTAATGACAACACCAATCATTGACAGAAAAAATTTATATTGAGCAATTACTTAGTAGTCATTTATATAATATGTATAATAATAATTAATCACATACCTACTTACTATTTTTTAATTTTTATTTGCTTACGCAATTTACACAATATGTGTAGGTATGTGTATTAAACACAACATACATTTATCTTTTAAGTGTAATGATTGATGTAGTCACCTCACTTAAATTAATTATAAAATAAAATACAAATTATAAAACATTAACACTAGCAAAATTTTTAGTTTTCAATAAATATCATTGGTTATGTGCAGTTATAGTTGTCCAAATAGATTTTTTTCCACTTCTTGCAATTATTAACTTGATAACACCTAAAAAATGTATTTGTCATTATAATAATTACATAATATTACAGTTATTAAACAAATTAATACTTACTTAATTTATTTTGTAGTCATATTTAAATCCAATATGTGAAGCAATATTTTATTTTTCACTGTTACCAAAATATTATTGGTATTTTTAAATGTAATTGGAAATAGTCTGTAGTATGAATATCATTTTAACATTGAGGATATTCCAACTTGTATGTGATAGTAAATTTCACTATGGCATATTCAAATTCTGATTTGGAATCATAATATATTATGTGTAAGTTATAATGTGCAGTTAGTCCTCATAAATTTTTTTCACTTCTTTGCAATTATTAACTTGATTATCTAAAAATTGGTTTGTCATTATAATAATTAAATAATATTACAGTTAAACAAATGTATACTTACTTAATTTATTTGTAGTCATATTTAAATCCAATATGTGAGCAATATTTTATTTTTCACTGTTACCAAAATATTATTGGTATTTTTAAATGTAATTGGAAATAGTCTGTAGTATGAATATCATTTTAACATAGAGGATCTTCCAAATTATATGTGATAGTAGATTTCACTATGGTATATTCAAATTGCGATTTGGAATCATAATATATTATATGTGTGAATCATTTTATAATCACTTTTTGTTATGAATTAACATTATGTGTAGTTTGTATGTTTGTAGTGAATATAAATAATCTAGGACTATCTATGTGCCAATTGAAATAACGAAACAACAAAACTCAATAACTGGCTGAAACATCTTAGTTGTTAGTAATATTTCTATGTAGTGCTATGCTACTTGATTATATAACAAGGCATTTACTATCCACTAGGTAATAGCGAACCATATGCTATACATTTAAACAATAATTGTAGATGTATAAATGATTAAACTGAAATCAAAATGTTTTAACTTAATGATATATTGTATTATTTATTTAATGAAAGAAACTACTAACTAGTAAAACTTACCAACAAATTGTACATAATATTATTTATATTATGTACCGACTCGCCAAGTATCCAATTGTCATGTGATTTAACAATTTAGGTACTTTCTTATTTGATTAAATTATTAAATAAAATACAATATGTGGTAAATAAGAAAAACATATATTCAAGAACTTTGTATAATGTATATATTAAACTTGAACTTATTTAAACATAATAAGTGCATTATTAAAATTTAAAACATTAAAAATGATAAATATTAAAAAGTAAAACTTTATTAACATTAACGACTCGATTCGAGCCAATTCAATAATTATTCAATCTTATAATCACATCGTGCTTATAATCTTATAAGTTTATAACATAACCGTTTATCGGATATTCAAAGTATGGCCATGTGCTTCACGATAACCAAGTATGGGTATACTCCATATCATGTAACCATGAACAATGATATCTGTAATCGTGCACAGAACAATACAATAACAGCTGATGTGAAAATACCTAATACAGTATTAATAGTATTATAATATGATATGAAAATACGTCATTGTAGTGAGTAGGTACAAAGATTATCATTTATCACCGATATACCTTGTGGTTGAGCAATATCGAATTTATTACTTATAGCTTCTGGTCTTTGTAACTGATAAGTATTATTATGACCAGTGCCGCAAACACCTTCAATGGGGTGATCTACATAATAAATGCGAAACCTGATAAATCGGCATTATAAAATACATTTAGGGGCCCAACTTACGTTACAGTAGGTACTTACTGAATTGATCTGAATAATGTAATATTTTTTACCCTAGCGCATACCAAATTCTAATTTTCGCGGTAGGTATAAGTGTATAACACATTTACACACAAACACCTCCCAAAACACCCCAACTTTGAGGAGTTATATCTCGTCAACGGATAACGAAAAATGAAAATTTAAACGTGATAATTCATAAGAAGAAAAAAGCTTTACTAAATTATGAAATTTTTAGTATGGGTTGCTATTTGAAAATCAAAAGTTGATGGTGTTTTCCTTATAAATATAAGGGTGAAAAATATTAAAAAATTATATAATTCTAGATCAGCGTAAATCTAAAATTTTGAAAAAAAAAAATTTGAAAAAGTGAATACTTTTTGAGATAATGAGTGTTTTACGCTTAATCAATCACCCTGTATAGCATATAAAGATAAGGTATGTCTACAATACTCTGTAGGTACTACGTAATACTTTATTTTTTATATGTATATATTTTTAAATTAGATCATTGTCCAAGGTTAAGCACACCAGTCGACCGATTAATTAAACGACAATATGAATAATGCATGTTCCTGTGAGTGAAATAATGATTACCTATTGATCTAATATGATATATAATAATAACAATTTATTATGACATAGCAGTCCACCTAAAGATCAACGACCTTCGTGTAGTGCGACCATTAAGATAACGGGTGAAGGTGTGTAGATTGCTACAAAAAATAATCAAAAACAAAACAAATTTTTGTTTGTTTTGTGGATAACAAGCAGTAAAATAAAAAAATTTTTCATTGTTACTTTATCGTTTTGAACCAAAAAACAAAACAACTCAATGTGATAGGTACAATTGTAGGTAGCATTGTCAATGCAGCCAGTAGGTTAAGTGGTAATGTACACAATAACGACTATAATAATCGCTATATTATATTATTCGGATTGCCTCCCACCGCACCACAATCATATGGTATATTATTAATATATATACATGTTTTTTTTTTGTTGGTGCTTGTGTAAGTAAAGCACCTATTGCACAGCACATCTGCAACTGTCGCTATAATAATAATATTGTATTGTATGGTGGGTAATGAAAATATAATCATAAAGACATGAATCGTTAAAGTTTTAATTTGTAAATCGTAAGTCGCACATGCACTAGGTACCTACAACAATTTCGGATAGGTAAATTATATACTATATTGCAGCGTATCACCCTTTTAATCTGACAAAAAGTAAACTTAATTTAAACAATATTCTCATTCACGGGATTATGGAATAACACGGTTGCAGATCATGTGTATACTTCTCTTGCAATAGTCTAATATAGGCATTAGGCAACATTACATTCGACATTTGACAATAACGGTATATTTATTCTTGTTAACATGATTGGCTCGATATTCGGTCTTTGCAATAGTTATATAAAACACTCGTGCTCACCAAAATAATTACGTTTTTATTTCCTCCCTATTGTTACGTTATTCACTAGAGTTTTTTTTAAAGTACCTTTCTAGAAAAATGTGAATTTTTTTTTTTGTATTTTCTATTAGGGTGTTTCGTTTCGAACACATCGTACTATATTAGACAAATTCAACTTATTTTTCCACCGATCAGCAGAAGGTATAAAAACTATGCGTACTGCCCGATATAACTCCTGACTCCCGAGTTACCTGCAACAGTAAAAAAATAATATAAACACTCGATAATATCGGCCGGATTATTATTCAACATATATTATGCTTTTGTTCGTATATATATTATATTGATACGACGGTAATCCGGATTAGGATTAAGTTCATGGAATATTGATGGTAATAATAATAATAATAATAATAATATATGAAGCGCACGCAGACCTATCTGACGGCAAACGCGTTTGTTCGAAGTTTTGATTCGATTATCGAGACTAATGCGTGCTCCCGTTCAACTACTTGGGAGGCAGATTTATATTTTTATATATTCACACTTTTCGTACTCGATCAGTCTGAGACGGTCGTAATGTTTTCTATCATTATCGTTATGTTAATTTGACACTTCAAATATTTAGATACTGGCCCGCAGACCGTGCTGCAGCTTCTACTATGCATGCAATGGATTAGGTACATATACTAACATATTATGTGCCTACCGTACACACACCTATTTACATTATATAGTAACCGCTACTGCGGCGGTGGAAACTGTTAATGAAGATAACCAAAAATGCATAACATCGTTATAATATATGCGCCCGTATAATAATAATAAATGTGAGTATAAAACGCGTACATATATATATTATTGTTGTGAACTCCTCGATGGAACACCATCTGTCGGCTCGGAACCGTGGAAAAATTCAAAGTGTTTAAGCGTCTTGCACATAATACGTCTATTCGGTACGCACGGGTACGAGTTTACAACGAAGAATCATCAACGCGAGAAGAGATTTTAATTTTAATGTCTAAAATCATTATGTCCATAAACCACAAATATAATATGGTTGATTAAAAAGTACTCAATTCTATTACACACACGCCATAACCTATATATTATATGATACCGTCGGTGTCGTTGTTATTATTTTTGTGGAATTTATTCTATGAATGCACCGTCGTTAATACAATTAAAATATATAATATTATATCAAATGTCCGTTGAACTAATTTCACGCGTACATAATCGTGGTAAAATATTATTATAAATCGGAGTAAATAATAGATATAGTATATTATATAATCGTGGCGCTCGCCTTGCACTATATTATAATATATATATATTTTATATAATTTATATAAAATCTGAATTAGATATAATTCATTTATTGATACCACATACGACTGGTACTTAACATGAAATCGTATATATTACGTTGTTTGAGTATACATAATAAACTATCAATAGACAGCTCCGTCATGGTCGGATTAATATCCTATATCGAGTGAAGTTTCGATAAACTTTTTAATTGCATCCTATATTTATGATATGTATAATATTATATGCACGCACGTGTCCTATTTTTATATATAACAACTTTATATTTCAGATTTTTGGACGATATAGTTGGTCGGTTGGTTTATCAAATGGGTATAATGCAAATGCACGATGATAGTTTGCGGGATAATCGTGGCCAAGACTGTAATGTAATAATCACTTACTATTTTTGCATCGCTTTACAAGACGATTATTTTAACAGTAACACTCATAATTATCTCGGTTGACACGTTTTTATTTTGTTAAACACTTAAACTGTACTCAGAGTTTAGATGAGGTAGGAATGAAATGAAACAAATTAAATAAAAAAAAAAATTATAATAACAACAAAATTACAGTTTATGTATAACATGTTTATATAATATGCAATCGTTAATTTGCATTAGACTATTAGAGTTAGTTTAATTTCATAAATCATATTAAATAATTTATTAACACTATCCTAATTATTCAAATTAAAAAGAAGTTTATATGCTCTTATTCTCGAATGAATGGTTAAAGACTTAAATTAACGTTTAAATAAATAATAGTAACAATAACTCATGCTTGCTTCATCGATTAAATTGTAATTATTATTTTCATATTTTCATTCTAGGTACACAAAAAAAAGTTACGATAATCTAACAATAGGAGGAAAGAGGGAAAAATACTCGTATACTCATTAAGCTTTCCGACGTTGTTACGTTGCTAATCAGTGTTCGTAGATAGATATAGGCATTTATTACTCTATACTAATATAATTTGCAACATAACATTTTAAGAAGTCCATAATTAATTGTAATTTTAATTCATATTCAAAAGCACAGCCATTTTAAAAACTATTGATGAAATCCAACAATACGTTTTTTTTTTTTAAATAAACATTTCTAAGACTACCACTTCAAACTAAACAAAAATATTTTTTCGATAATCTCAAAAGTCAGCTGAGGCGATGAGTGTACGTGGTTAACAAAAAATCATACTACAGTATGTATATCAGCTACAAACAGTTGATAAGTAATAAATAATAATTAATATATAAAAGGTAGACAGCTGATAGCAGATAGGCGTACGAAACCGGAAATGCGCTGTATAGCTGCAGTTGTTAAAATATTTTTGTGACTCCGCTCTATAATAGTCGTAATGAAAAACGGGAAAACGGTTTCACAGCGTGCTAAATACGCGTTATTATGGCCTATGGGAATAATATTGATTTACCGGCTCTGTCCTGACGTATATGTACCTCGATCGTTATTACTTATTTTACACACGATAAATTGCACGTAATCACTGCTTGCACACGCGCGTGCCGGACGATGTAAATCACTCCAAAGAATCGGACGGAAACACGTCCCTCGGGCGCACATAATAATATTATAATATAGGTTTTGACCGAAATAAGGAATATTTTTTCACACATTATTTTATTGAACTATATACTTTTGCAGTTTCGCGTGAAACGTTCTCGCGGTGACGATGACACGAAAGTTGACATAACGTTATTATACGACGTAAGTCCGCCGGCATGAAAGTTGGTGGATGTGATACTGACTGTATGTAACATGTAGAATGTACCTCACATAAACGCATCGTGAATGATAAATATCATAATACCTATTATATATTATTATTATACAATAATTATCTTTTACTTAGTCCGATACTTTAGAAAATCGATTAATACATAATGTCCGAGACTTATAATATTATAATAAATAATAGGCTCAGGCAATCACGATTTAATAGAAAAACGAGAAAACACACGTGTGTTGATGGTTCCTTCGCAGCTTCCGCGCATTTCGAAATCAAATGATTTCACTTCAAACTGAAACGGAGCATGTTAGGGTTGTATCCTAAATATTACATTATTGAATCGAATAACTAACAATTACTGTACAGGTCGAATTTCAGTTGTGAATACTGATGCACTTAATATGTACGAGATATACCTACCATTAAAAATGTACTTTTAAATGTCCAGTTGGCATTTTGAACAAATCAAAATAGATTATAATGACGAAAGGAGTTTTCGAATTAGCTAGTATTAAAATACGAGTATTCTATTCGTATGTTTGAACGTCATTATACCGCTACTTCGGTAGTTTCTAAATATTTTTACTAAACCCGTAGGTATAATAGTTAAAGTCCGTCCATAGAAAATAGCAAACTAAGTATTAAATGCATTTTAGATTTTCATTTTAAAATAAAATGCTTTAAAGTGTAAATACAATATACTAATAGTGGTGCGGATTTGTTAGATTAGTTTTAATTTCAACGTTTGAAAGGCATTATTTTATTACTATTATTGTTAAAGTTTTCATTTGTTTATGAAGCTATTGTACGTCAGTCTTCTTGTGTTTCAACTCTATACCAATCGAGACTTAACAGCATGTCAACACTATATAAGAGGTGATCCGCACACGGAATCTCGGTTTATCGTACCTATAATATTATACACGCGTGATTTACCGACGTCCCGTGACCTTTTTGCCGATGATAAATCGGCAAAGTTCGATTTTTTATTTTTCAATCGCCATTCGCCACAAACAAACACTATGAATGGATTCGCTATATTTGGTCTAAAAAATAGTAACGGGTCGATGTCATTGCGTTGTTTTTGTTATTATTATTATAATAAATATATTCATTGCAATCGTTCTTTCCGACCACGTTCTCGCCAGGTGCACATACTGCACACTGCACACATTGACAAATTATAAAATTTTTTTATTAGGTATCTGCGCACGGGAAGTACTTTCTTTAAATCTATATGATTGAGCTGTAACTTTGATGACATCATTTAACCATATCATTAAGGCCGTTTTTAATCACAGGTTCGCGAACAATACTCGTACATCGAAATACACCTACGTATTTATTTACCGTAAACTCATCTTTGAAAATTACCCTTTTAGGAGTAAATTAGGCCCCTTAACCCAAAGTCCTAAACATAATCAACAAAGTAGGTACTTACCGATATGCCAATCAGAACAATATACATTCTTAAAAGATAATTCTGCAACACGGACTGAAATCCACAGTTAAATAATACGAGAACCATACAAAAACAGTGGCACGTGCAATCGTTAAAAGTGACCTCGAAAATAATAAACGTATGAGTTATTTTATAATGTACTCGCCGTCCGATTTAAGTTGAATTTTCCGAATGCTCTGCCAAACCACGCAGACATCAGCGTCGTGGAATGTACCTTTACATCGTCGATCGTATATTCGAATTGATTACGAGCTCGATCGATCAGTCTGGCTGGACGCCGCCGCCCGGTAGCTCATTATGATCTCGAGAAAATATGTAAAAATATGATAATAGTTTACAAAATATGCAAAATGTACTCACGCGACCGATACGGACGCATACGAAATACAAATATTGTGTCGTCTCTTTGCACTTCCGCGGTAATTCTTCAAGACGTCCCGCCAAATCGACGGCGAACCGCTATTCCTCATCATCCTCAAAGAGCGTATAGGCTGCAGCGATCATGCTATAGGTACGTTTAATATCCACACACACACACACACATATATATATATGGTATAATGTTTTGTAGTGTATCACTGTATCGTAATAAATCACGTAAAACATACGTGTCCAACCCGTCCGACATACGCGGACGATCGGGCGCCTCTGGACAGAATTCTCGACGCATTATGCGACGGTGCAGTCGCCTGAAATAACAATAATTATAATAATAGTTAGGTACTATAATAATAATAATAAGCAATAACAACTTCAGAGTACCGCCTGTCGGACGCGCCACGTGCAAATAGGATTATAGGAAGGCATATGAAGAATAATATATAATAATGTCTCCATTTCCGATTGATGTGGTCCCGTGACGGAGATTATAAATGACCGTATATACGCTTTATTACAATATTATTATTCATTATTGCGCTCGTACGACGGTAATAATGAAATCTTAGTGCGACCATAATACGGTAAACGTGGGGGGAAAAAAATATCACTCATTAGTCATTATACGCGATCGTATAATGTTAAACAGAACCCGCGGGACCGGCAGCGATAATCCGTATGATAAATACAATTTCTACATAATATTATATTATACGTACGAACCCGTACAGGATCGGATGACCGAGTGGGTTTGAAACTGGACGAACGCGGTACGAGGTCGTTTGTTCGGTGTCGTCGTCGTGACACTGTCGCGAAGCTACAACTTACGGTTCTTATATTGTAATAATAACTATAATGCTGCAGATGACATATAGAACGCACGGCGATTAAAAGCCAGCTCCCTTGACAATAATTCGGTGGAATAAACGTAAAAAAAATTCACGGATTGCGTGCAGCACTGAATAATAAAAATTATCGCTTATACTTTTATACGGTTGATAATTGGTACTATGATGTTTTGTCAACATTCATTTGTCGTGTTTTTAGATTAGATTATGGCTCGATAAGTTTAGTGCAAACAATGTTTGTATAGTTAATATAATGCGAACGATTGTAATATCATACGCCTTGATGTTACCTACTTTTTAAACGGCCAAAAGAGTCGCTATAGAAATCGCTAATATCTTTATTTACGAGCGCAATATTATCATTACGATATACCTCATTCGTCTCATACCTAACTGATCATCAATTATATTACACCTGGATGTAAGGTGTAAGGAATACTATAATATTGCAGGTGATTGGAGTCGTGCAGTGGCAGTGTACACGGAGACATGGAGTATATTGGTATAGTATCAATTTGGTACTCGCATAATGATTTCTTTTTCGGTCTCAGCCTCTCATATAGCCACCGTCCATCTCATCGATCACAGTCACAAGTGTGCGTGTACACGCATATCAAAACACATACAAACGAGTTACTAGTCCCTATATAAACCTATAATACCTATACGTGAGGTGTGTATGCAGTGTATAGGCTATTTTATGCATGTTTAAATACTGGCCCTGGAGCTCGTTCGCTTGTGGTGTCGCGACAACTTTGGCTTCTCATACAACAATATTATGTTTATGTGCGATATATCTCACGAGTCATTAAATCGGTAATACCTACTCACACACACACACACATACACACACACACACACACATATATATATATGGTATAATGTTTTGTAGTGTATCATTGTATCGTAATAAATCACGTAAAACATACGTGTCCAACCCGTCCGACATACGCGGACGATCGGGCGCCTCTGGACAGAATTCTCGACGCATTATGCGACGGTGCAGTCGCCTGAAATAACAATAATTATAATAATAGTTAGGTACTATAATAATAATAATAATAATAATAAGCAATAACAACTTCAGAGTACCGCCTGTCGGACGCGCCACGTGCAAATAGGATTATAGGAAGGCATATGAAGAATAATATATAATAATGTCTCCATTTCCGATTGATGTGGTCCCGTGACGGAGATTATAAATGACCGTATATACGCTTTATTACAATATTATTATTCATTATTGCGCTCGTACGACGGTAATAATGAAATCTTAGTGCGACCATAATACGGTAAACGTGGGGGGAAAAAAATATCACTCATTAGTCATTATACGCGATCGTATAATGTTAAACAGAACCCGCGGGACCGGCAGCGATAATCCGTATGATAAATACAATTTCTACATAATATTATATTATACGTACGAACCCGTACAGGATCGGATGACCGAGTGGGTTTGAAACTGGACGAACGCGGTACGAGGTCGTTTGTTCGGTGTCGTCGTCGTGACACTGTCGCGAAGCTACAACTTACGGTTCTTATATTGTAATAATAACTATAATGCTGCAGATGACATATAGAACGCACGGCGATTAAAAGCCAGCTCCCTTGACAATAATTCGGTGGAATAAACGTAAAAAAAATTCACGGATTGCGTGCAGCACTGAATAATAATAAATTATCGCTTATACTTTTATACGGTTGATAATTGGTACTATGATGTTTTGTCAACATTCATTTGTCGTGTTTTTAGATTAGATTATGGCTCGATAAGTTTAGTGCAAACAATGTTTGTATAGTTAATATAATGCGAACGATTGTAATATCATACGCCTTGATGTTACCTACTTTTTAAACGGCCAAAAGAGTCGCTATAGAAATCGCTAATATCTTTATTTACGAGCGCAATATTATCATTACGATATACCTCATTCGTCTCATACCTAACTGATCATCAATTATATTACACCTGGATGTAAGGTGTAAGGAATACTATAATATTGCAGGTGATTGGAGTCGTGCAGTGGCAGTGTACACGGAGACATGGAGTATATTGGTATAGTATCAATTTGGTACTCGCATAATGATTTCTTTTTCGGTCTCAGCCTCTCATATAGCCACCGTCCATCTCATCGATCACAGTCACAAGTGTGCGTGTACACGCATATCAAAACACATACAAACGAGTTACTAGTCCCTATATAAACCTATAATACCTATACGTGAGGTGTGTATGCAGTGTATATGCTATTTTATGCATGTTTAAATACTGGCCCTGGAGCTCGTTCGCTTGTGGTGTCGCGACAACTTTGGCTTCTCATACAACAATATTATGTATACGTGCGATATATCTCACGAGTCATTAAATCGGTAATACCTACTCACACACACACACACATACACACACACACACACGCACGCACACACACACACACAAACTCATACATATATTTATACTTGCTTATTTACTATACATATTATAGGATTCAGTGGCCTAGCGTGGAACTTGTTGGCTCTAGGGTCTGTTGGTAGTGACTATTGGAAGACTCCTTTAAACATATAAATTAAATCGTCGCAGTAAATAAAATTACTATAATATAATTATGGTCTGACATCATAGAAACTTAATACCAAACAAATGATAGTAATAATATTCTAGGTTTTATCAATATACAAATATTAGAATAAATAACATTATATATGGGTACTACACTGCAGTGTACTAAAAATGTGCTCTTCGAGCTTTCGTTTGAGAAAAATTGACAAGACATTTTTTTTTTAATGATATGTACAAGTTATGTGGCCCAGGGGCACTTAAACACACCTTGGAGGCTAAGGAGTTTTGGCTCTAATGGTCTCCGGCCTAAATACGCCACTTATAATATTCTATAGCGACTTATAGCGTACTATTATTATTACTATCCATTCTTCTTCTTCTTCTTGTCGGGTCCAATCATAAAAATGCCAACAACAATTGTATTTATAATTTAAAGTAAAATAAAATACAGGTAAATACTTAGATAATAAAAATAAATAAATTAATAAATAAATTTGTTACATCTCATAAAATCACATTTTTGGTAACGTTCTATATGTTGTGTTGCAGCCAGTAAGTAGCCACCTCTAGAGGATTTGTGTTTGTCAAAATCAGATCTTCTTTGGTGCATTGTGCTGGACTCACAAAAAGGTGTTCATCGCACAATCATAAGTTTCTTCTTCTCCACTAAAGCCCCATTTTACCATGTTAGCTTTAGTCTTCGCCACCCCGGCTTTTAATCTGTTTAAGATTTCCACAACGGCCATTGAAAATGTTCACCCAACGTGAGTTGTTGTGTAGGCTGGATCTGTTCTATACATTCTAAGCACAGCAGTATATAAGTTTTAAAAAAAAAATGTATGCACAAAGAGGCGTTTGAGTGGAGTTTTGCGATAAATTTGTCAGATTTATATTGTTATAGAATTAGTTACCTACCAATTACCTATATTAAATCTGTGTGCACGTGCGTAACAGATATACCGAAGACGACGTCGCGAGTAATGTGTGACGGCGGTGGCAGCGTGCCCGTCCTTAATTTATCTGTCAGCCGTATCCACGCCGTGGTAGCGACGACGTAAATATCGCGTTTAATCAAAGGGCTCCGGTGGCGGTACAATTATTACAATAATAATCTCGGACTGACATAATTAAAAGTGTTACAGGCGGCGGTTATAATGTAAACCACGCATAGATCCGAGGCAAAAAAAAAAGAAATATATATAACATTATGCAAACGGAAAAAAAATCACAGGTTTGCATAACTGTCGTTTCGTTTAGACCGATGATATAGCAGGATTCAGTGATGCAACGTTTTTAAAACAATATAGATGATAAATCATATCGCATTATAAAAAAAAAAAAAAAAACAATATAATTCTGAGGTTCTGACCTAATCTAAAAACTGGCGTCAATTCAATGGATGTCTCTATCTATATATATATACGTTTGCTCACATTTCTTCAGTACCTATTTCTGATTTCGAACTAATATTGAAACGGTATATTATATGTGATTAGGAAATACCTACTCCTCTATTTGTTAAAATGCCGCGTGCTATGTCATACTATAATAAAACGTTTGTATTTTATTAAACAGTATAGGTACTGTTGATTAAAATAAAACCAATTTTATAACAAACTTTATTATATAGTATATTTTTTAAATTATCATGAAGTAACCGGCTACCGGCAATAAATATTAAACGGTATATAGCAGTGGTCTCAGACATGTGGCTCAGTAGTCCGTGTACGATACAGGTATATTATGTGGCCACTTTGAAATTACCAAACTAATGTGTTTAAAAATATAAAAATAATTAAATGTTCAACCGCTCATTTAAGTGGGTAGAGAATTCTAATTGGGGGCGTTTTTACGTCTTTATGTCTTCTCATGATTTCTAAAAAAGGTTTAATATATTTTCGTCAAAACTCGCAATAAGAAAATTTGTTAACATTTTATTAAACTTTTCGTATATCTGTAATATTATGCTCCGATGCTGCAGTTCATTATTCATGTAATAATGTGTTATATTTGGCCAAAAATCGTGTTCAAATACTCGAGGAAGTTAAGATTTTACGAAGTGGTGAAAATTTGAAATATATTGTAGTTAAGCCAAGTGGTTGCATATTCTTTCACGGATGGGTTGAGAAACAAGCGATGATGCATGATATGAGGTATATGTCACAATTCAACACGCGGGATGCGTAGACGAATGACGAAGCTTGTCATTATAATATTTTGTACATCAAGAAGCGTGTACCTCGTCACAGTATATTATATTAAATCCACAGAGTATTAAGTTATTAATATGTACCTACATGACATAAAAGACGATTTTATCATCTCTTTTTTTTTATCACACTGAGAACGAATTGGGTTTCAAAGATTATTTATTTATTGTCAAGTATGTTTACTAGGTGTTAACTAACTAATAATTTTCCCGGTAAAACCACAATACTGCCATCAGGTCCCGTTTCGTTATTATTTTGGGAGTAGACCGTTAGGGTGAATCTACCCAAAATGTGGTCTGTTTGGGTGAATAAGTATAAATAGGTTTATAGGCAAATTAATATATTACATTTTAAGACATAATCAACTAAAAACTAATATTACTATTAAATCCTTATTATTTCTGACAGGAACTTTAGTTCGAAACAGAATAACCACAAACAAAGCAAACCAAAAATGAATTTATATATTGTATAGTAAGTAATGTACCCCCACATGGCCACATTGCCGATATTTAAAAATAAATAATCAATAATCAATCATACACTTTTAACTTTAAAAACATATTGGTATAATAAATAGTAGTATTGTAATATACAGTCAACATTAATAAAATTTTGCAATTAATAAAGCATAATCATATACGATATTACACCGCGATATACAATTTTTTTTAGTTTTTTTTTTATAAATGTCAATACAATTGTATTTGTTGGGTAAAAAAGCATTAAACATTAATACAAGTATCTTATATATCTTATATATTGTTACAATAGCAATTGAAAAATATTAAAAATACATAGGCACACATTTTTTTTTAAAGGCATTTAAAGTACGAATTTTGACAAAATTTATCAAATTTTAAATTTAAAAAGGTGGGAAAGTGGGTGTCTCTCTGCTGTACAGTAGGTTACAAGTGGGTCACTGTAATTTATGGTGTTAAATTTGAATTCAATGATATAATATCATTGTATAAGAAAAACGATTCCGAGCGAAGACGGTCAGTCAGCCTATGATATATTGATATTTCTAAGTACATTTGAAGATATTATTACGAATAAAATAATTTATACATATTTTACCTCGTTTTAAATTTTTAATCCTTAGCCATAAAAGTTGAACATTTTATACATTTTTAACTACAAAATAATTATCAAATTTTAAATTTGATAAATTTTGTCAAAATTCAAACTTTAAATACTTATAAAAAAAAAATTGTATCTACGTATTTTTAATATTTTTCAACTGCTATTGTAACAGTATATCAGGAAGCTCGTATTAAATTTTTACGTATTTTTATCCAACAAATAAATTTATTGGTATATATAGAAAAAAAAACTAAAAAAAATGGAAACTGAAAATGTTCGTAAACAGCTCAAAATAAGTCAATAGGTCATTTGTTTTAGAGTTGCACCAAAAACCAAAATCGATTTTCTCGAAAACAGATTTTGCGTAAAAATTCCCGTTTTTCCTTAATTTTTCTTTTGAATTTCACGGCGCTTTTGAAAACTACTGGGAAATTTTTACTTTTGACCCCCCAAAGTACCAACTAGATTCACTTTCCTTTCAGAAAACATACTGTTAGGACAGCCGAAAAGATAGTGTTTCGTTTTAGGGCAGAACAACTAATAATACGCGTTTCTTATCTGTCTTTTAGTAAAATTATAGTCCGTATCGTTTACTGCAATTCCATTATGAGTCCACGCCTCGAGTTTGTTACATCATGTCATAAATTATATAATCGTTATTATTGATAATCGGCGAAGACATTTTTGTCACTTTTTATAGAGCGATTCTATTATAATTTACTTTAATTCGTCTTACACGGAGAATATTCGTACCTGTAAGTGCCTACACAAAGATTTAGAATAATAATATATAACCACGTCCCGGACGAATGTCGCGAAGTCACGTGCGACGCAATCCTTAATAGTGTGCACGCTCTGTACACAATATTATGCGTAGGTTCATATTGTGGTATATTGTATATATATATATAACATACGTATTTTATCACAAATTCAGTGGACATTTATTTTTCGAGTACAAATATTACAGTATATATATATATATATATACAGGCACACGTGAGTAATTGTGTGTGTACAATATTATATATTATTTTAAACCTACGTCTCGAAAGTGCAAATCACGAGCACGAGGCCGCGCATAGTATGAATGAAAGGCAGGCGCGCACACTTTTTGAAGAATTACCACCAATATTTGTGTAACACTTACGTAAAATGTAACTATCGTTAAAATGTATGTTGACATATCGTTGAACCAGCAATTGACGGGTTTAAGTAAATCGATGACACGCGTTCATCGGGTCGTGTTCGGTCTCGATGAATGGAAATAGCGCAATTGAAATTCGCGTGGACCCCCTCCCCTCCTAACACACACACACACACGACACTTGAATCCCACTCACCATTAAACATCTCTAAATGCTCACAAATATCAGACCGTATTATCATATAAATCGTATACAATAATATATAACACCGGTTCAATGATCAACGTTTTTATCGCGAACGTTTTATCATTTTCAGACAAATATAATAATATGTTCTGTTCGAGTGAGTAGGTACCTATAATGATACGTGTGCGTATACCTAATAATATACCTATATCGGTTGACGTTTTGAATGCATAATAGGGTTGCCGTTTACGCCGTTAACCATTATAAGGTCTGCCTCATAAATGTAAATGTAAACATTGTGTGTTATATATAGCGTATTCGTACGCGTATTAGTTGCAGCGCTTATATATATATACCTATTTACTTCTACGACTTTTGACTGAAATATATTACGCGCATTACAAAAAGTAATTGCTTTTAATTTGTTCGCAAATGTATACACTCGGGACATTACTCCGTGAGTGTCAGCGGTTGTGCAAAAGTCACCGTCTCCGCGGCAGGCGGAGCGAAGTCGGCGGAGACTCGTGCACGTATTATACAACCACCGGCTGTTCGTGGTTGGCATCGCGGTAATAATATATACAATCGATGGTATGCATCGCGTAGTAGTTTTACGAGAAATAAACACGATTTTAATTATTGTCCGTTAATGTTAATATGCGACACGTCTGCCGCGCGCACGGCCACGGGTATAATATAATATTATAATAATGTGCCTAAAGACGTCGCCGTACGATAATACTAAGCCGTTGTACGCGATTCGTGTAAGCGCTCGCGTTAATTTATCGCCGGGAAACTATCGAGCAATAAAGATTAATCCGACTCGGCCGTTCCTCGCCCGACGATTGCGTCCAATTAGTGCGCGTATGTATAAGTTGCGCGCGCACGTACACATGGCCACATGGCTACAGTAATATTATTATTATGTGAAATCCGTAAATATATCGTATAGGTGTATTATCACTCGGCCATTATAGCTGAGCGTAGGCACACTCGCCGATCCAGCGGTGGAATTGTCGCGCGAAACGATAACGATTTGCGTAAACGGTGCGCTGCGGGCTGGAAAATTAATTAACGAATTGATATCGGCGGTACGTCATTTACCGTACACGAATTTCCATTGCTCAATGACGGTATACGCGCTCGAGTTCTATATTATGGTCATAGCACAATAATCGTTATAACTGTCGATAACGACTTGTTTTACTCGGTTTGTGACAATACTATATATTATATTTTATTGAGATTGGCGCGCTTTGATTCGGAACGAAACAGAATTATTGAAATTTTCAATCGAAACGCACAATATTGAAACGACTTGGAATCGCGTCATTAAAAATTAGTCGGTTGTCCCTCTGTGCTATCACTTGTTCGTGTACTCCTTGAAATATAGTCCGTGTTGTAACTTTTAACGTCTTAACAACTTTAACTTTAAAGTAAATTACAAATCAGTAAATATTTTTGTTTTAATTCGATACGCATAAAGTGTGATAAACGGTACACGGTGAAACAACAGAAAGTTCAACAAGATTAGAATTACGTGTTTTAATAGTGTACGTACGCATTGGAAACTGCAAAACAACATTGTTCGGCCAACGTCGGTGCAAAATTACGTGACACTTGCAAACAGGGGGCCTTTTTTTGCATCTTGCATGGGACTTGTCATTTACCAGTAATCAAATAACGTCGGACACCCAACTTCCGTGTTACTGAGTCAGTCATGCACTGGTGCAGTATATTGTATAGGCTATCACTGACGCACTGTACCTAGTTTTGTACGATGTTTGTTACTGTTCCAATCCATATTGTATAGTTATGTTCGTTTCTAGGTCCGCATAAAAGTAGGTGTACTAGTTAAAGAAATCACCCTATCAAGATTATTATAGTTTTTGTAAATAGAACATATTCTATATTTTCCTATACAGTACCTACCTATAATATGATTATTGGCAGCTAATCAAAATATATAGACGTTTTATATCAATGCTATCACGGTCAAGCATCCATCAAACCCATCGATAAACCACAAAGAAACAACTAAGGCGTACCAGGTCCAAGTAGGTAGTTAGTAATAGTTAGTATCAATATTATTTTTCATTATTTATTGTTAGGAAACCGCCACACCCGAATTGGTTGTCTTCACCTTACAATTTACAAGCGCGTAACATGGTTAATTTAAGTTTTAATAATACAATTTAGAGTGAATTTACGTATGCATAGGTATAATATCAACACAAGTTATACTTAAGTTACAAATGCAAGAAATATTATATTTTAAAAATTCTCAAAAATAACTTAGTTAAACATCAAAAATATTGATAAATTTAAGTTTAATAGTGAACTGCCAAACGTATCTTTTTATGTTTCAAATAGTTTTTTTTTACTTTCTAGTATAATATTTTCTAGTGTACTATAGACATATAGTACATTGCTCTCGTTATGATTTATGGTGTGAATAGAGTTGAAATATCAGTATACCCTAAAGCCTGTACGGGCCAACCAACTGTTTATTAAAAAATTCCCGCCGGAAACCCAGTGGCTAGAACTATAATATATAGGCTATGATGCCAGAATGATAGTGGTCGCAATGGCGCGAATGTAAAAGAGAGGACCTCTTAAGCCGACTGAAGGTACTGATTATTATAAAATTTGAATAGTATCTCAGCCTCGGCGAGCACCGGTTTCGTGGGACTTCCGTATTTGGATTTTCCATAATCTCGCGATGATAATGTGTCATAACTCGGGAGGAGTCTGGCAGACGGGCGGAAGCGGCTAAATCTAGGTCTGCTGCGGATAATCACTAATTATACAAAATATGATATATCCTTTACACTTACTCAGGATTTAGTGATGGTTTATATATTATTATTTTTATTAATATTAAGAATACGCTACGGTGCATAACACATGCATATTATTATTGTCTACCTAATTATGCAGTGAGCACCACGTCACTAAAAGCGATTATATTATGGCCACAAAGACGGTGAAAAATTATTAATGGTTATAAATAATTTTTATTTTTCGTCAGATGGGCGTATATTTGCGCACTTTCGCCACCGGATCAACTCCATTTTAGGATATCTATACAGCGTTGCCAACGACGGATTTCTGTTTCTGAGTCGTGCAGTAGGTAAATATAACAATAATATAACTTATAAGTATAACGCGAAAGAAAGCATTATTTTTATTATTATTATTATATTAAACGTGTCTTATCGCTGAATTTTCCTTATATTTAGGTAGGCACACGGTTTTATGATATTTTTTTAGTAATTAAACGTTTTAAGGCACGTACTTACATGTATAATTGATGTATTTAACAATACACCACTGGCACTTATTGTTATTAATCTCTATTAGTCCCCCCCCCCCCCAGACACCTTATTCTCACGATTTTCAGGCGCCACGGGCATGGCCGCCGCCGTAGATTTTCCCATCGTTTTGCGAAGAACCATAAATCTCGAGCCAAGAAATCAATTTAACTGGCGAGCACGGTGGGCCCTTTGGCGATGATCTGTAAAATAATAACAAAACGCATTTCGGCGAATGCACGCCGCCGCAGAGCCGAGTCGCGAGATGGATTCGCGACGTCTCTTGAAAATGAAAAAAATAAAACGAGTACCCATTTATAGGTACCTATATACAATATACATATATTATTATAATATACGAATTAATAATTTTCAACAACACAATTTATTTAAAAGCCCATAACTCCTACGAGTCACGCGTATATAATATAATAACGTCTTATAATATATAGGTGTATATAGTATTAAGAGAAAAAAATCCGATCAGTCTCTCTCCCTTTCTCCCTTTTTGTCTCTCGTTCTCTTTCTTTGTCCATCTTTATTATTCTCTCTCCATTTATCTGCACAGACTTTACGTCGTTTATTTATAATAAGTATAACGCAATAAGCATTTATAATATTTATTATACATATTGTATCGTATGCTGAACGTTGTCCATAAATATTACCCGTCCTTACGATATTATTATTATCTTCAGTTCGCATGATTTTATACCTTCATATACTATGATGGGTTTTTAATTTATCAACAATTACAGTAATTACAACATCGTCGCGAGTATAAATAATAATAATAGTAATATATTGTATAATGATCATAATATAGCGAAATAGTTTAATGAACTACATTGTTGCATTGATTTATTAAAATGACGTCCACACATGAAAATAATATTATGTTTACATTTTTTTTCCAGTTATTTTTATTTATTTATTGTTTTTAGATTGAACTACTTAAATCACCAATTCGCATATAATATGCTGAGTTTAAATTATTCCAAACATTCACATAATAATTATGTATACTAGAAAATCATTATTTTGTTATATTTAAAGATTAACTGTAGCCTGTAGATATTGGTGTACCATAACTACAGATCATAACATAAAATATATTTTTATCAAAATAACTAAACAATTTTGATTTAGAGGTATTGCAGTGGGGTATTTTGATTCCTCAAATGCACTCCTGAGTGATCTTTAGTTCTTTTTTATGTTATTGAATGTTGTTATATATTCACTATAAAATAATTAATGTTCGATCTTAAAAAAAATATATTTATTAATTTATGCTTTCCTTTTAAAACATATCTTTTTTTCTGTGTACGCCACCGACAAGTTTACGAATTATTGCAACATGTATTTTGGTTAGTAAAATGTGTGGTGACATAATTAGATATAACTTATAAGGAAGTAAGAAACTCGCTGTCACGAGAATGTATACTATATCTCTGAAAGGTCCACCAACCTGTAGAATATTATAGGGATGTTAATTTAAATACATATTTCGTAATTTAGTTATTTGTCCCAAAAAAAGTTAATTTATGTTTACCCTTAAAGATATAGTATAATTATTATATTTGAAATTCAATGATATTTTATTCATACTATACCTATTAATATTATTATTGTTATTATTATTTATTTGTACTCGGTGAACATCACACCGACATAATATGTTCGTTATCGAAGTCCCTCTGTGGCTCTGCGTAACACACACACGTATACCGAAGCAAATACAAGTCCGTACTGATAATAGTCATAAATTTAAAACAGAGATAACAAACATCTGCACTCTGCAGTGTATAATAATATAACCCTATCTTAAATAAAAATATTTAATATTTATTTTTTGAAAAGACCTACTTTGCTCGGCTAAAACTGTAGAACTGTGAACCGGACAACTACGTTGAAACGTTAAAATATAATGGAATGAAAAAAGATTCCATAAACTTTTAGTCCCACGCATTGATAACGATAATACTTTTAAAAAGTTTTCTAAAAAAAATACACTCCACAACAATAAATTATCGAATTATAATATTTTTCTGTATTATAAACCATTCATAGTATCAGATTAAAAATAAAAATCCTTATCTCTCGTCTAAATATCTTTTGGTGCAGATGATTCCTGCGCAATCTTACTCACTCAAGGACGACAAACACTTGACGAATATAGTGGGAGAAATAAAATAAAATTGGCTATGTGTATTCAGCAACCATACTCAACTCCCCCCCCCCCCCAATTTCATCTCTTTAATAATGCATTTATTTAAATTGTAATTTTTGAAAGTTTTTAGTTTGCTTAAGAACCATATTTTTAAATGCTTGAATTTTTTTACCAATTATTCAAAAGTGTCCAGTGACGATAGGTAGGTACAAAGTCTTATTCTCAAATAAGAACCAACTTTTTTTACAGTACCTAAGTTTTTAATCAGTTTCTTTTTTCGAAAATGTTGAACGTCGATGTGTATCTAATAATATAAATTAGAGTGATGAATAGTTCCAACCTATTAAAGTGTATATATTTCGACTAAGAATAATATTTCTTAACAATGGTTTTACATAGAGTGTAAACATTTTATGTAATATTCATCCTACCCATTTTAGTACCTAACTACTTTCTTGCAATACTCAGACGTTTTTTACACATCATAAAATGTTAAAAGATTAATAATTAATATTGATGAATAAAACCATCATACATTTAAATAACTCGAAAACTACTCATTAAAGTCTCGATATAGATACATTCATATTTTCAAAAAAATCATCTGCTTAACAATTTACAGTCAAAAAGGGTGATTCTCATTTGAAAAATAAAAGTATAAATCGCCACAGGACACAATATCAGTGGTAAAATAAATCCAAATATTTGAAAATATTATGGTACTTCACTTATAAATTTCAAAAATTATAATTTTCATAATGTATGCATAACTAAAGGCTTTTGTGAAGATAAGCACAATATTCTATGAATATAAATAGTATAATATCGTGTTTGCGGGTCAGTAAATTGTACGAATTAAAAGATACTTGTATGTGAAGATTACTTGACAATTTAACTATTGTTAGACCTTAGAGACCTTAGGACTGCAAAAAGTCAAGTGAAAATGTGAAATAGACGAATTGTTGTAAGTTCACGTTCACCATCTCGAACCTTAAATTCAGTCGACTATTCATACAATAATTTTATTACCTGTACATAAAAAATATAATACAAAGGTATATAATATTATAATATTATAATCTATGATTTTCAACGAGTGTTTCCCAACGTTTGGTGCGTTAGGATTTCATTGTTCGTTATAATTGTATAAATTTGTATTAAAACGATGGACACCAGAAGTTATAGACTATTATAGAATTAAGTAGGTACGTAGTTATTAGTTATTACTGACTTCTGCATTCGTGCACACACAATAAAGTACGATTTTAATATGCATTCATACTGCCTAACACCGACTTTTAATATCGACGCGAACACGTCGAGTAAATAGTGAATAATGTATATGCGTGCCCAGAGCATAACATAACAGTGTAGTTTTTTTGTATATTTTTTTCATATGCTTAATATTTTAATATTTATCTAATCCTCCAATGGCGATAAAAGCATCACACTGAACAATAATAATAATAATAAAAATCATGCGCAACAGCCACCGGGGACAGGTCCGGTAACAGATAATAATATGGCACAGGAAATTTAAAAATCGTAATAATAAATCCGGACAATAATTATTGTTATTATTATTTTAATTCCTCTCCCGTTCACGCTTGTCTGCACGCCGTTCAAAACTGATGGAAAAACAATATGTAAATTTCTGCCGTTGAAATATCGTCAGAGATTCAGTTTTGGTATTTAATCTCTCAACACGTCGTCTGCAGTGTCGAGTTTCGGCCCATTTTGTGTTATTATAATATTTTTCGATTACCGTTTTACATGTGCCACAATATTACTACCTATTATTGTTAATAAACGTTTTACGGCTTTCTATATCAAAATATGATATTACACTATTACACATAAATGCTTAAATGTGCCAATTCGTTTTACAAAATTGTACCTACAAACGCTTTTGCATGACAATTATTAATTTTCTCGGAACCAGTTGGTAAAAAATCTGCAAGAAATATTTTGAATAATAGTGTCATGCACTATTTACGTTGATTATTATTTATTTTTATTTTCACCACCCGATACCGAGTACGGCTTCTGGAAAACACATCCTGATACATATCACAACGATTCATAATATTAAAAATATATTTTCATAATACCAGTCCCGCCGGGAGTTTTCGTTTCGCCCAGTTTCCAGGAAATCCTTATTTTTCATTAAAATATTGTATTACAGAAATATTGTTCCTCGAAAACCGTGTGCCCGGAAATTCGACCGGTGATTTCGCTGGAATTTCATCTACACGTGCAATAATAATAAATAATATAAAAAATAAAATTTAAATAAAGAATTTTGGAGTTCAAGAGTCAAGACTGCGCCCCGTTACTGTCGACGTCGTATGTGAAATGTATGATATTATTATGGCGATTGACGATGTAGTAATATCGCGCAATTCGTACGGATCTGTCAAATTAGCGTTATAAACACACTGTGCGATAATGCGGATGCACACTGGGCCGAAATTATTTGGATGGGGGACGGGGGCTAGGGTGGTAAAAATAACCCTTCCCAATAATTTGTTTTATTCATTTTTCAGTTGGCCATTTATGAAAAACTGTGAATAACGGCAAATTTATTAAAAAAAAACCTGTGATGGATATGTTGATTAAAAGTTGAGGGTGAGGGGGATTATAAATTCCAATGTCAGTAGGTACCTACTAGCCAACCAAACGTAGTTGTCTTGATGAATCTATGTAAATTAAATTATTATGTACAAATATTTCCTATTGGCTAGCAGACAAAAGAAAAATTAAGAAAAAACTGGAATTATTAGGCAAAACCAGTTACAGACAAATGTTGTTTTTTTTAATAAATTAAAAACGAACGATTTTAGATACTTGATATTTTAAACGTTTTTTCCCTGCCCTTACAGTTACGGCAATTTCTGGCAGAGACAATATTGATGGATTGTACTTCAGATCCAAAAAGGTATATAACGGTACCACTAGTATATTTTATTACACGCCATACGAGCCGAGATACAGACAATTGTCGGAATTATTATCGGGCTGATTTGTGAGTGGTAGGTTTAGGACTTTAGAGGCATATCACTCAAATTCTTTTAAAATTCTTTATATCTAGTTTACTAAAATCTAAATTGTCGCGATATGCGACCGGTATGTATATTATAATTTAAGTAGCCATGACACGTCTAGGCGGCATCATCAATACTTATATTTCTCCATATTAGGTGTAATAAAAAAAAAACCCATTAGATAAGTATAGGTTCCTACTCAGACCTATCGATGTACCAAAAACGCATTGATACTAACCAGAAGGCAATTAACCCGATCATAACATTCAACATTGTACTTGTGTTTCATTCCTAAATTCAAATTTACTTCGATCCGCTTGTATAAAATAATAACAATTATTAATAATTGCGAATTGCGTCGGTACGTACACAAATGACAAAACATCAGAGCCCGTGGGACTGTGGCAAGTGTTTCCTGAGCCATTATGAGCTGATGAACATCGTAATCGTACGAGCACAAGGCTATATTATATATTACCATCACCAGTTTGACGAGTGATTTTCAAACATAAAATTGTAAAAAAGTGAGAAGAGTACAAAAATGCAATACCCCGATGTAGCATGGAGGATGCGATGAGTAGGTGAACCAATATCTAATATTTCGATACCGACGTGTTTGTATAAACGAGATATTTTTATAGTTTGCCGGGGGGGAGGGGGTGGCACGAACGCGTGTCTACCATCGGAATTCAATTATTATTTATTTCGAATAAATATACATGCAAGGACGCGCGATCGTCAAAATATTGTAATATTACTCCTCATGGGATTTGTAATAATTAATTTTATACTCGTGTAATATATAGGCGCGTTTAATATCTTTCTTTTCGGCTATCCGCGCGAGAAATATCATAAGGCTCGCTAGTCGCTATATATTATTATAATATTACTATCACGTATTATATATTATGTGAGTACCTATTTACGAATTAAAATAAATTAATAAATCAATATAGCGACTACGCGTCTCGTCGTACACATATCGCTTGATGAAAATACATACACACACACATAAATATATATATATATTATTATTGGATTCCTCGTCGACGACTCTACGAGTAGGTACCAACACGAGACGTAAGTACACGTATAATAGTAAAGACGCAAACGCGCCTTCGGGACAAACGCGTCTCGATTAATTGTGGTTTTTCTCAGACGAATGAGACTTTCTTCTTCTTTTTTTTTTTTAATAACCGATGACAACACGCCCCGCACACCGTTTTATAATATATTATTTCCAAGTTCCAACGACCCAGTCGTCATTTCCGCAGCATCCGTCATCCGTCGAGTCTCGGTTTTTCCTCCACCCCGACGCGGTCGCGGGTGATCACGCTTGCGTGTACCTATACAGAGGTGCATATCACAGCCACAAGTGTGTGTGTGCGCAGTCAGTCGTAGTATTATAATCAGCTCGGTCGTGATGTTATACATAATAATATATGTGTGGCCTATGTACTTAAAGCGCGGACGAAAATAATAAACTAATCGTTTATAATAATTTAATGACTATAAGGACACAGAAACGCGCGTATTTACATTTCGTGTGGAGGTATAGAAATAATAAAGTGGAAAAAAATATAGTCTTGACACGCGAATATAATATACGATGGCGTCTAGGTCCCGCGGAAGTACCTATATCATACTTGCGGTATTCCAGAGGCAGCGAAATTGTATTTCCATTCACGTGCATAGGTAAATAAATACTATAAAATATAGTGATCGGTCCTGAATTCCTGATCACGTGTAATTATTACATAGATATAAACACATTATTGGCACGCATAACTACCCTGGTCTACGGTATTTACGTGTACGTGGTAATAGGAAATTCTTGATCCAAAAACTGCGAATATTTCACGTAAACTGCGTATGACACTAGCGATCAATAATAAATGTATACTATGTTACCGTGTCACTGATATAACTTATAGGTTATAACATTTCTATAATATTTTAGTGACAAATATTTATATAGACAATATAATATCATCAATGCTAATAAACACATAAACGACATTTTAGTGCCAATGTTTTTAATCAAATATAATATTATTGTCATTACATTGTTACAATAATAAATTAGAAGTTTGCTCGGTTATGATATATTTACATTAATTGAACGTTACAAAAATTATATTTCTATATGACATAAAGCACAAATTAATTTTATTTATTGTAATTTATTGTTACAACCAAACTGCTATGAGCTTATGACGCTACGTTGTTTTTTTACAAGCACTTCGATTACTTTCGATTTTAGAAATTTAGAAATTTGTATGTTGTCAATGTCTAGATAGCCGTTTACGAGAATAGTTAACTACAGTTTGAGACGTCATAATACGCTTCTTCTCCTTTAAAACCTAAGTAACTTAAACGCCGCTTGATAAACATTTTTCTATCCCTTTTGCATTTAAAACTAACAATGCCGAATTTAAATATTTTTTGATATTTTTACCATTCTTGTAAGTACCTATAATAATTTCCAAATAATTCAAAAGTCGAAACACACTTTTAAAAAGTGAGTAAGTATAGCGGGGTGGAGTAGGTCAGCGGTGGTGGAAGTTTGTCCATCGTTCCTTCGGTCTTCGGACAGGATAGTGTATTATTACAGTGTTCGATAAAAAACGATTCTAAGCGGACGAAAAAAAATGTATTAATAAGTAACTATTCTTAATATTGTATATTATATACCTAGTGGAAATTTGGTAATATTTAAATTGTATTCGTTTCTATGGTAATAAACAAAGCGTTAGAAATTAAAATCCCCGTTATTCGTAATTTTTGAGTGACGTTAAATGACTATTGAAAAATGACCTCTTTAAAGTACCATATTGATCCATTTTGCTAAAGGATAACATACTATATGTTGAGATTGAAGCACACCTTCTGGTAGAAATTTTGTTAACAGGATAAAAATAAAAATAAACATGAGATACACTCAGAATCTAAAAACATAAATAAAAACAATTATGAAGAGTTTTCAGATTAACCTTTTCAGTGCCCAGACACATATTGCAATTATTGTTCCAATTTGTACAATATATAATATTATGCACAACAGATTTACTACAGCGACAGTTATGAATTATGATATTTAAACAAGTAAACAGTTACCTATATACTCCACCGACTTACTAGAATAATAATATCTTCTACGCATGCGTTTCAGCGCACAGTTTCGAACCTCGATGCTCTGCCCGTACCCAGGCCTAAGTCGCGCATTTATCTATTGTCAATGAGATGGCGTAGAAAGTATACCGGACGTCCCCATTCAATGTAAACATGTGTGGGCAAAAATCTTTTTTATTTCGTGAACCATGTGCATTGTATAGATATATTGTGTTCGAGAATTATGTATCGTTCATACGCCCAGCAAATACAATAGATTAGCACATGTGCGTTCGATAAATACAGGCACAAAGTTATAATAATAATAGAGTAATCATATAACGTTTTGTTTTTACTTGAACAATGTACAGGTAATCGTTAATTGAGCGGTATTTCAATACAACAATCTGATGGCTAAACATTTTTGAATTAATTGGGTCTCATTAATTTAAAAACAATTAAATTATTATTATTATTTAATTTGTACGTTTTACCTCTGAACGTCAATAATAATAATTATGATTAATCATGCCGATAGACTATATTATATACCTAGCGACTATTCGTAACTCATTTTTACTAAAGAGCGAGTTTTCAAGTGTGCACACTGCGGGGTCGATAGGTTATAATAATAATATATAAATTACTTCACAATAATTATATCATTAAATATAATTAGTAATATCATAGGCTGACTGATATGCGTATCTGGATTAGTTCATAACCGAATTCAAATAAATATTAAATCGTCTCATTTCATTATTTACAACTGTCCATTTTCGATGGACAATAATCATAATAATACTTAGGAATGCCAACGACCTATAACAATAATAATAACAATTACCATGTTAAATTCTATCACCGGATAGCCCCCTACGAATGAAAGTTATACACATAAATTCAGCTAATAATATTGATCTATATTACTTATAAGTGACTACTATGACTACTGTTTCGACGACCGACACTGCTCTAAACTTCACTCGGTTATAAGTTATAACATGTCATATGCTGATTCACTTTTGTGTGTATACTTAATTTTTGGAAAATATGGAAAATGCTTGCCCCAATTTATGTTGAACCCATGTTTTTTCCGGTTGTTTTTGTATTTCTTCGTTATACTTCCAGTAGCATTGCAACGACAATATTGTCACAATCTCGAATATGATACCTATAATAAGAAATTAAATAATTTTAAATAATTTCGAAAATCGACTAACTAATAATAATTTTAATTTATATCATATCATCATACATATTTTAGTAAGCTCGTTAAAATAAGTGCCGCTAATAATTTTTAATTTCTTGTTTTTTTTTTTTTTAATTTTGGAATAATTAAAATTCTGTTTTCATTAAGACGTGTATATTTGTGTATAAGTTTAATAGTATATAATATTTTAACTCTATTACTATTATACTAAATTATGTTTACAATATGCATATGTAACTTAGGTACTTAGTACTTACCGAGAAGACGTATAGTAAATTGAATGACTTTGACAAAAACCCAACTCGATCTAAACGTTTATATGATCGTGTTAAAACAACTATATGAATATATTACGATGCAAGTATAAATTTTAGATTTTATCCTACCGATTGCGGCAATGATTATGCTTATATATTATAATATTATATACGTTATCGTCTTAGACTCAACTTACTTAGATCTATGAAAAATAAGATGAAATATGTCTATAATGCATCCGAATCCCGTTATGAATATTGCTCTTTGAATATGACTTGTTCCATTCTAAATAATGTATTCATATTAGTAACTAATTTTTTTTTATTATTTAACGGTATTAAACATTGATAAAAGCGTTATTTTATATATTATTATTAGGTATTATTTATTTATTTTTACACAATATTAGTTATTTTCATTTAAGATATTATTGTATATTTATATTTATTAGATGATAATTAATTTATCACTAGATATTAATCAGGAATATATCGGTAAAAATCATAATATTATAATATTTTGATGATACCACTGCCGGACACTGCAACCTTAGAATAATGCATAATATTTCCAATATTGGAGTATATTACTGTGTGGAGGGGGAAAAGGTGTATGAGAGTAATTCCATTTCAAACGGTCTACATATTAATTGTAATTTTTATGTTATACCTAATCATAAAAATATCTTTTGAAATAAAATACAACTGATAGAAAATGTATTATTACGTAAATCGAGAGTCAAATAATTATTACTGTTATTATTGCTCCGATGGCGTAAATGGATCCAATGTAGTTCATCTGATTAATACATTGCAACATCGTCAACACCTGGTGTAAAATTATCAAAAATACGTCTGTTGAGTGTGGTATATCATAATATGCGTACTGCGTACAAGAACTTAAAATGTAATGTTTAATAACACATTCATGAACACATCCATATGGTCGCGGTAAAAAGATATTATTAATAATATACTACTATATTTATAGGTGAATGTCTGTGAAGCTGCCCCTTCCCTGTTTTTAAAAATGCTCACTTTTGGAGTAGAAGTTTGCGAATTTTAAAAACTATTTATTTTATTTGCAAAATATCGACTGGTGGCAGGGGGGGGGTAACTTTGCAGACAGTCGAGGAAACGATAATATAATATATTGTATAGACCAAAATAGTAAGATTATATGTACGGTTATACCAGGTATCCGGCTGCTATCATGAGCGTATACTTTGTGATCAAATCTGTTCGAAGTTTTAACTCATAACTTATCATTATTTTTTTGTTTATAAAATTAACATATTTAAAAAGTAATATGTCTTGCTATAATTTTTGATTCAACTCTAATTAATGACTAATATTTGGGAGATGTGTACAAAAACGTTGTATTACTTATCGACGTAGCTATGCATTTTAATCGAATGCGAAATACTGTTATAGTTACGGTTAATCGTACCTAATATATTAATTTTAAAAATACAATACTTGTTTCTGGTATATTCAAAACATCATAGGTATGCATTAACCCTAAGCGCATAACGTCTAGCGAAGACGCAGCCACGCAGGTCACGTAAGCCATCAAACATTTTTATTTCGTCTTGCTCATTTAAAACAATAAATAAACAAACAGTTGATTAGTAGTATATCTATTATCTTGTATTTACTTTTGCGCGGGTTCGTAACGTTTTACTTGTCAACCTGTTTACACAATATCCAACGGACAACGGACACAATAATAACACGTTTATAAATTGTATAGCGCGATCGGGGACGCATATCAACGGGCAGCCTACCCTTTGGCAACAGTCATAACGAGTATAATAATATAATAACAATTTCTACCAATCTACCGTCGTATTATACATACCTTCCTACACGATCCTATACGATCCACTACCAGGGTAATACTTTTAAAATATTAATTCACTCCACGCGAGAGACATCGAGGCGATCGCCTTCGGGTCCCGCACCTAGGTGTATGATAATAATATTATAATAATATAACATTATATGCTCGTGTGCGCGCGGCGCCATCGCAAAACGCCGACAATCATGACGACGGTGATGTTGATGATAGTAAAAACCACTAATAATAAAAATATATCAACGGTATATATTTCAGTGCATTCCGTCCTACCGGAAAATCTGTCGACACCTGTCGGACGCGATCCGATTTTAATAAGCGGTTGCCTTACGACGACTCACGGAATCCGATCTGTACGCTAATTATAGTAAGACCGCTACCATTTAGGCTCGAGTTCTCTACGAGCATATGATATGTATGATATGTTCGTGATAATTTTTGTTATTTTATATTTTTATGACATTATATTTAAACATAATTCACATGCATAGAACGGAGATCACGACACGGCCAAACTTCCGTAGACCATTATCATATTATATAGGTACTCTAGTACCACAGGTGAGAGAACATGGGCACAATTATATACGGTTTTAAAGGAAATGCACGCCTAAGATATGTTTAAGTCTTCGTGATGAAATTGTGCAAACGATGAAATTTAAGTATAACCATGTATAGGTAGGTACAAAATAATATTTTGCAGACGCCCGCTGCATACTTGACGCTGTACTAACGTTTTCGCCATATACTGTGCTAATAAATTGTTTTACCGAACTGTTAGGTTTGTGCTTTAGAGTTTTTATTTTATTTTACTACCTATAATCCCATCCAAATTGTATTAAGAAGACGTCACACCCGCATGTCCGTCTTACACACGCACGACATAGACAGCGTTTACTGAGTAGAACTCGCTAAATTTTGGTTCTAGAGTAAAAATACTTATTATTAAATTGAACTGTGACAATATTTCTGAGGGAATTTCGTTGCGTTTTTTCCATTATACCCAATATAATGTTCATTATAATATCGTTTAGGAATAGCAAAAATTTCAAAATTTTAAAAATACCTTTAACTTTTTTAAATTTAAGTTTAAAAAAAAACGCAACGACTTGCCCTCAGAAATATTGTCACAATTCAATCAAAAATTCTTTATAACACTTAGTTGGGCTGAAGGTATATTAGGCCTATATAGACCGGGTTTATAAAATATCATCAGGACTTTGACTAAAAAACAGTGTTATGAGATGCGACATTCAATGACACACACACTGCAGCCCTTATGGGTATCAATTAAATTAGATAGTCGTCTTCCCAAATAACTCACTCACTCGTAAAACGTACCATTGGAAATGAATCAAAGGGATGCGTTTGCAGCATCCTTTTAGTCTCTAAAAACGTAAATCGTTATTGTAGAACACTCAATGGAAATTCGTAAGATACTCAATATACAAGCGGCCTCGATGAACGAAAACTGTATTATTACCAAAGCACACCTGTTGCATGTATACCATTTATTAGCTGTTATAATTTAATAATAACAACAATACATATTTTGACGGATTTCGGGGCCGAACCAGTTGCACGCGGTTTATACCTAATAAGTACCTATAGGCACGACTATACCAATAATGATATGCTATTATAACGACGGACGCACGTTCGCCCGATAAAAATCGAAGGACCGGAGTAGACGAGGCGTGTGTAATATGTATACCGTGTATATATAGATCATACATGGACACAACTATAATATTATGAATATCATCATCATTATCGTTGTATAACATTATATCGCTTTATTCATTATAATACGTGCGTGTAATATTAAAATTAATATAGGTAATGGATATAATTCACACATCAATAATAGGTATGTAAAATTATAATAAAATTATATGCTTAAAATGCATACCTATAACCTATATAATACGTATTATTATTATATTATATACATATTACATACATATAGGTAACGTGCACGTATGACTTGCAGTTCAGTTTTCGTCGATAAACCGTTTTGTAAGTCTTATACCAGTTTTAGTAAAAAAAATTTCTCTGTTTTTCTGATGAATATTCGTTAATAATTAAACACTGAATACGAACCACTAACTTGAAAACTTTGACGGGTGATTTTAGAGACGGTCGCAGCATCGTTGAAAATCAATGTTCAGTGCCTACGAAATACGTATCGCGTTAACGTATGTCGGACCGCATTTGTATACCTTATGGGTAGGTACTAATGGTCATTTACCGCAATAAGGACACATCGTTCGAAAATATTCTAAGTAAGTATACTAGAAACTCCGTGAGCCACAGACGGGCCGCATTACGAGCGGCGTTTGTTCTCATATACCATAATATTATGCGATGCTCTTGCCTTTGCCAGTACCGAGACATGTAGTCTATGATATACCACAAAATGTGTTTTTTTTAACCAGACCGAAAAACTGAATATTGGTCGTTAAATTTGTGACAGATGGCGGCGGCAGATCTGTAATTCCACGTTACCACTTTGAAACCATCACTCATTGACCACGTTATATGTATATTCTACGTTTGATAGACTAACTTGCGAACGATTAAATGATTGAAATTTCAAATTCTACATTTTCTCTCTGCGTTTCATTCACAATGAGTTGTATATAATAATGATATAAACTTACTATGAACATACAGGTACAGTCGTTGCTAGATAAATTGAGACGGTGGCGGCGGCGCTTTTCAGGAAGTGTAGCACAAACTAGTCGCTGGCAGTGTGGTGCAAAGGTCACACAGTTGGCTACGACGCGTGCAGTCACCAGTTCGAACCCGGCTCAGTGCAACATTTTTTATTAATTAATTTATATTATTTTACAATTTCTACTTTTTGTTCCTAAATAAAAGATTATTATCAGAATTATTTGATTTAAAATTAATATCGTAAAATAATTTTGGTGACAATTTTTGACTTATTGATGTATTTTCGGTAATAATATTCAAATACGGAGAACCACTGGTTTTCCATTATCGCGCCGCCGCCGCTGTCTCAATTTATCTGGCAATGACTGTACTTACCTACGTCATCTGCAGCACGAACCAATCTGACCAGGATAAAATATGTTTTTCATAATAAATAATCTGCTATATATATAATCTAGTCTATTATATACACTTACATACTTATTTGTGACTATTTACCTATAAAATTCGTAACAATAACGACTGCGATACAATATTTTTAGAACACACTATACATACAGATATAGTATATTTTATGTAATTATATTTTCCTTCGTGTTTTTCTTTATTTTTTTTTTTTTCATTAAAGGCTATTGGACTTATTTTCGTTCGGTTCGAAGAAATTTCCTGTTCGTTTTTCTGGTCGACACACGATGTATGTAATACAGGCAATAGATATATTATATTGTGTAACGAGCTTATTAGCCCAGTAAACCAGAATAAACTGTTGCGTCGCCTGAAATCACGTTTTCCCGATTGACGTCATAATAATGAGCACTTACGCGTGTATATATGTATCATTATACTATTATTATGTACCTACTACATCCGTAGCCCAAAAAAAACGTGAGATTTTCATTGCGCACAAAACGCCAAGTTATTATAGTACCTACGTATACGACTCGCCTTTTGTACGATTCGCCGACAAAAAGAGTTATAATATTATAATATATTATAACTATAATTATAATGCAATGTAATGTATGGTGTATGTATATTATAATTATCATGGGGGCGTAAGTACGCGTTATGTTTACATATGTTCAAACGAATTATGTTTTACCTTACAAGTCCATATAAGCACTCCACGTTAGAGACTCCAACACATTACAGTACGCATCTTATATGAATTTAGAATAAGATTTCTTTCAATAATATTATACGGCGTATAAAAAAATTTTAATTAAACTTCGGAGAAAAAGTTACAGTATACCATAAAACCAAAGGATATGCGATTTATTTTTAGCACCGTAGTAAAATTTCCACAAAACTGGTCGAAAAGCTTATTAAAATAAAAAAGTTCAGCGACTTCAGTGTGCGTTTGTTGTTTAATAAAAGATACCCATCAGGTTATCGATGTAACGCATAAACTTCGTATAAATTAAAAGTTATTGTAACTATATGCAATAATACATAGGTACATTCAAAGATCATGACATAATAAAACTTAATACTTTTTTAAAAAAAAAGTTCAAATTTTAAAACAATAATACTGTTTCTTTTTATAGAAGTCAAATATATTTTCTTTTAATCTATCGATTTACTTGACATTTCAGGCGAAATATATATAGCAATGTATACTAATTTTTTTTAGGTTATGACTTAAAATAAATAGTTGTTCGTTAAATATGAAACCATAATATATAAAAACTAAACTTTTTTTTTAACTATAGTATTACGAAAAGTAGAATTTAGCATTCAAAACCAGATTAATCAATAAAAATAAATCGTATAGTATAAAGTAAGTATAGGACATATTAATATGTATAAGTCAATATTTTATGAATGTTTTTTTTATCATTTATATAGCACTAATCTTAATTCACCGAAAACATATAAATATTATATCGAAACAATTATAACTCGACGTATTATATTTTAATGTAATATTGTAAACTACATTAAAATCCATTCAGAATGAACTTTTTGTTAAAATTGTTATTTTCAGGTATTATTTACTCGTGTGGGATTTTATTCATTTGGTAAGTATAATAATGAATCATGAAAATAAACCAATACCTATACAATATACTGCAGTAATACATTCCTCGTACTTCGATCAGCGTCTAAAAAGGGTATGTAAATATAAATTTATCGACAAATCTCACTTGCAGGTGTTGACGTATATACACGTTACTGAAGCGACAGTTTTTATAATACCATATAATATCCAATACAAATGATGTACTTAAAAAACAAATTTAAATAATCTCAAAAACCAATAACGTCGCGTGGCCACGTAAATATACATATATATATATATACAAGATATAATATACCTGAGTTACCTAACAGGCGCCTGACACCCTGACTGCAATATTTATAATATTATATGGTCGTGTTGATATCAAATAATAGTACAGGGAAAACATCGATACATACACATGGTTATGCAAGATAAAAAAATAAGGTAATATTTAAAAGAAATGAACCGTCTTCAGGCGTTTAATATATTCTGAAAATTAAAATCAATACGCATAAATATGTTATTATGTTGAACGTTTGCCGATTAAATATAATTAATTTAAACGTATAGAAAATAAAAAATATATATTTCCCGTTTAAAAAAACATTTATTCCTGTCTCGTACTTCGTTATAATATTCCATAATGATTTGCTTACAAGCAATAGCGTAAAATATTCATATTGAAACAAAAATAAACGATTTAGCCTAAACTACGACGGACGGTGCATATTTTTCATGAAATCCAACTTAATACACTATATATGCATATAAAGGGGCGCTGATGATATCGCTTAATTTTATGTCTATTTTTGTATAATATTATGAATAAATATTATATGTTAAGAGTTAAGACACGCGAGCGCAATGCTGCAGTTTTCAAACGAAATTGACTTTGTCGACCTCAAAACTATGTGTTCTTGATATATGTATATATAGTATATACAGTCCAAGCACGCTCGACCACCTTATTTCTTTTTTATTAGGTTTCTGATTTCTAGAATTCTTATTTCTTAAGTATATTTAACGACCATGTTTCAATTACTTTCTTAGAGTTTTATACTATATTTTAAGAAACGTCCTGTGGCGATCCCAACTGTTTCTTTTAAATATGAGGATCAATCTTTTTCCTGTAAATTATTAATCAGATGTTTTCTGTTAATGTATCTTAATAAAAATTCGAACGAGGGGTTTTTGAGATATTAAACTTTTTGTATAGGTACTGAGAATATGTCCAAGTCCATGATAAAAGATGTTGATAAGATAATATAATGGTTTTAAAATTGTAATAATTTTATGAATATCGGTCTATAAATATTTTATATTTTCCTAGTATAATAAAAAGGTACTTGATTTCATATGACACATATTTTTCAAAAAAAAACAAACATTTTTAAGAACTAATAACTATTACTAATGACATAGAACAATATAGTACATACTGTAAAATATATTATACATACTGCGTACTTATATACATTTTGATAACGCAAATACTACTTTAGTACGAATTTTCAAAAAAATTTTTTGCTTATCAATTTATAGTAGTAACAAATTTTAGTTCACATTTGACAAAAGATGTTTGTATCGCTTTGGGACAAGATTACGGTAAACTTAAAAAATTCTTGAAACCATTTCGTTGTTAAAGAAAAAATGGTGGTGAGCATGCTTGTAGAAGTGCATAGGTACTGTACGTAGAAGGATATAATATAATACATATGCGTATGTAGGGCATGCTGGTTTATATGGCACTAATCATACTATTATTATACTTATTAGTTATTAGTTTATTACTATTATAATTATTTATTTAATAACTTAACATACAAATACACAAATGCTTGGGTCACACATACTTAAATCGGTACCGTTAGAGATTTGAGACGAGTAGTCTGTAGATGATGGATAAATTATTTATGCGCATTATCATGAAAACGTTAGATATACCTTAAGGCTAAAATACGAGTAGGTATTGTAAATTTGAAAAACGAGCTGTATACACGGGAAATAGCTGGAAAACAAAAGAAAAAACTGAAAACCCACAGTAGTGGCAGAGATGTAACGAGAGGTGAGGACGCGTCATGTAAGATATGTGATTATCATAATATTATATTGTATTGTTTTATTTATTTATTTTTTTTTATTAGGTTTTAAGGTTTCGACGACTGAGGTCATTAGCCTGTAAGGTTTGTGGGGTTGATACTGTAGGATTGGTACGGTTGGTACGATCGGTTAAGAACACGTACATGTGTGGCAAGGTTACGAACCCGGGTGGTCACCCATCCAAGAACTAGTGGCAGCGGTCGTTACTTACTCTCAATGACGCCTCGTGATTGATTTCAGCCACTGCGCCACGCCGAGCCACATTGTATTATTATAATGTAATGTCCGTGTTTACTAGTCGGATCCAATCATTTGTTTTTTGGTCCCGTATTGGATCCTGGACCATTTCGGGTGACAATGTAGTATTTGCTAGGTGTTATTTAGAACAATATTTGAAGTATTTATACATACTTGAAATTATCGACGGTCAAACAGCTTAACAATGTCATATTAGATCCCTCATAAGCAATTTAAAAATATTTAAATTACAACAACATATATTTTACTTCAATATTCGTCAAAATAACAAAATGTACGTAGTAGAGACTTAAGACTTTTCTTTATTATACGCATATATTTATTTTCTATACCTACACAATACAATGTTACAAATAGTTGGAATAACTTTAAGCCATTTATACAATTATACCACAAAAGTATTCATACCTTTTTTCGGTACGTTGCAATTGACTTACAATAATACATGATTATAGTATTATATGTGACGATTTTGGAAAAAATGAGCAAAGCTGAATAGTAACGAGTTAAAAGGTTAAATTTAAAATTTAAATTAGTTACTTTTATTTCAGTTACATAACGAGTTATTTTTTTTTTTTTTTTGATACGCAGTTAATATCAGTTAATTAATTGTATGGTCACGTTAGGTTAATTGTTTCCTGTTATAAATCCCATACATCATAAAAA